>JANAVB010029815.1:15790816-15903311 GCA_029216955.1 Iris pallida | reverse complement strand
CGATGCTTTTAAAGACTTACTAAATGATCACAAGAAAGTCATTAGTAAATATAAGCATGCCAAGAAGAAAATCAAAGACTATGAAATAGAGATACAAAATCTTTCTTCTTTACTTGATAATGTTAGAGACACTCCACCCACGGAAGTCACTAATGAGGTGTCCAAGCTTAAATTAAGTTACATGATGCCGAAACACATATTCAAAAGCAAATACGTGAGATCTCAGCACTCAACAAAGAGCTTGCTGAAGAAAAGAACAAACACAAGATCTCTATTGCTAAGATTGATGGTCTGAATGCTAAGTGCAATGAACTGAATGTTGTCTCTAAAAAATTAGAGATCGGGTTGGAAAAACATGTTGCTCAACCTCAAACCCAATCACACAGTCAGAAAACACACACAAAACACAAGACCACTCATAATATTAAAACATGTCACCCACATGCAGCACGTAACCATGCTTATATGTACACGTATTCCCATACAGCACGTAAACCACATGCACGTAGACATCATTCTCAATCTACTCATAACTATTATCCTGATGCTACACATAGTCACTATCCAGCTGTTCACCTTACTGCACATAGACATAACTATTATCCTACTGCTACATATAGTCACTGTTGGCCCATTGGTCATGGTCAAACCTGATTTTAATAATTGATCAAACTCTGTCTCGATATAAATGCAAGTCAATTCAGATGTTTACCTACGACGTTTTGGACACTGCTCAACGATGGATATTTACTATGTTCAAGAAGGAGCAGTTCCGAAGCTGTTTGCCATTCAGATTGTATTTCCTTCAAAGCAATGTAATTTTTTATTTTATTGAGTCTAAAAATTTATTGTACACCAAGTCGTACTGGCAAATAGGCTGTCCGGAATTATTTTTCAAAACTGACCTATCTCTTTAAAAAGGACCTATGTTTTGAAAAACATCATTTTTACAAAAAGCTTCTGAAGGACTTTTCAAAAAGCTAAATTGATTTTTCTCAAAAATGGACTGGCAGAACCCTAGCAGAACTCGGCCAGAGTTCGGCCAAGATGAACGTTAGTGAACGTTTGATTTTGAACTTGGTCACCCTTCAGTTGCGGTTTGTTACAAAGAATTCTGTCCGAATTCTGTCAGAGTTCTGTCTTTGGAAAAAACTATAATAGAGAAGTATTTCGATCATTTCAAATCACCAATTCACTTTCAATCTCTTCTCTTCTAAAGCTTACATTTTCTCCAAAGAGTTCTCAAAAGCTTACATTTTTAAATTCTAAGCCAGTTACAATCCTCTAGTCGATTTGTCAGTACGGTGTGGTCTAGAAGTTTCAGAGCGGTTGTAATCAGAAGCTTGATAGAAGATGCAACTCTTCACAATTGAAGTTGGTCAAGTTCTTCGTATCAAAGCTCGCGTCTGTAGAAGTTGCAAGGACTTCGTATGAAAACTTGCAGAATTTTCCAATAGTGGATTCAACTGGAAGCTAGAGTTCTTCCGACTGGACTAGTCCTCACAAGAGGAAAACCAGTATAAATTTTGGTATTTGCGTTTGCCTTCTGATCACTTTTTTATTTCTGTCATTTACTTTGTGATTATTTTTATATCTGTGATCTAACTACTAACAAGATTTTTAATTAGCAATATTCTACTGCCTACTCTATTCACCTCCCTCTAGAGTATTCTGCTTTACGATTTCGTTCCTACAATTGGGATCAGAGCAGGCTCTCCATCTAGATGTATTATATTTAGTTGAAAAACTCCATGACAAATATACAGAAGAAGAAAAAAAAAGGACAGTCTTGACGCACGTGCTATTAACGCTTTATTTTATACTTTAGACAGAACTGAATTCAACATGGTGTCTACTTGTACAACATCAAACGAAGTGTGGAAACTTCTCGAAGTAACCCACGAAGGAACAACACAAGTCAAGGAGTCAAAGATCAGCAGACTTACTCAGGAGTACGAGGCGTTCAAAATAAAGCCAAGTGAATCAGTCACTCAGATGTTTACAAGATTCTTGGATATTGTAAATCCTCTGTCTTCACTAGGCAAGGATTACAGTAACCATGAGAAGATTCGCAAACTTCTACGAGCCCTTACAAAGAACTGGATTCCAAAGGCTACTGCAATCATTGAAGGGAACGACCTCTCAACAATGTCTCTAGAAACACTCATGGATAAGCTACTCACTCACGAGTTAGAACTTCAAGACTTTGAAGATGCTACACCAAAGGAGAAGTCAGAGAAGATGGTCGCTCTCAAGGCTCAATATAGAAGAACCATCGAAGATGATTCTGACGACAGCAACTCCGACTCTGCAGATCAAGCTCTTCTGGTAAGAAAATTCAAGAAGTTCATGAGATTTAACAGGAGAACAAAAGACAGCAAAGACAACAACAGCAACAAGAAAGATCATATTTGCTACGGATGCAAGAAGAAAGGACATATGAAGAAAGATTGTCCCTCAGCATCATTATCAAAGAAAAGCAGCAAATATGACAAAGGCTACCTGAAAAAATCTACATCAAGAAAGTACGCCAACACATGCATATGGCATGAAAGTGAAGCCAACGACTTAGAAGATGAACAATCAGATGACGCTGCAAATGTGTGCTTGATGGCTTGCGATCAGGTAATCACTAATCCTCTATTTGATCCTTTTGATGATTTCACCTGTGAGCAACTAGGAGAGGCTTTCAGTGAACTTTTAGATGATTACAGGAAACTGCATAGTAAATATGAAACCTCTAAGAAGGTACTCAAAGAGTACAAAGGTGAAATAGGAAGACTTACCGACCAATTAGATCATGTTAGAAATAATGACTCTTCAACTGAGTCTGGTGAGCTTTTCTCTATTAAATTTTTGTTACATGAGACTGTTAAGCTATCCGAAGAAAAATACCAAACTATTATCCAGTTAAAGGAAGACCTATCTAAGGAGAGAAAGAGTCTCCAGTGTGCACATGTCAGATTAGAATCACTCACATCTGACTATACTAGATTGTATGATACTTCCAAAAAGTTGGAAATTAGTTTAGAAAAATGGCCTGAAGTTGCTGCTTCCTATTCTAACACGTGTCAATTACCGAATCATCGGAACACGCCCAACACTGTCAGACCAAACCATACCAAAACTATGCCCAAGAAGACTAATAGGCTTGCATTCTTCTACACAAGAAAACCAAAACCTACCAATCATGCACCTCATACTACTTTCAATACTTAACATGCTAAATGTCATTATTGTGGCCTCATTGGTCATATATCTTCTGCATATAGAATCAGAAAGTTAGTAGATTTAAATGTTTATGCATGGATACCAAAAACTAACCAGTCAGGACCCTACAAGAAATGGGTACCAAGAGTTTCATCTGTAAATTATTTTGTAGGTGGGATGCCCTTCACATGCTAGAAGCAAATGGATCCTTGACAGCGGTTGCTCACAGCACATGACCGGTGATGCTTCATTATTCGCAATACTGTCGAAGAAGAATAAAGAAGGATACGTATCCTTCGATAATAATTTAAGAGGGTACATAATCGGTATCGGTGTCATTGGTAAGGCTCCCTATCCAGTGATTAAAGATGTTTGTCTAGTTACCGAGTTAAAACATAATTTTCTCAGCATAAGCCATTTAGTTGATCATGGTTATGGTATTAACTTCGTAAAAGATAAATATACTATAGTTGATAGTTCAACTGGTAGTACTATATTTGAAGGTATTAGGGAAGACAATATATATATATGTTTTCTATTTGTTGGAAGATGCTAACAAAGCAGGTAGATGTTTGATGGCCAAAAGCGTTGAGAGTCAACTATGGCATATGAGACTCGGTCATGCAAACATGGATACAATTTTAAGACTATCTACAAAGAAGTTGGTATGCCGCTTACCCGATATTTCTTTCAAGAAGGATACGGTATGTAGTGAATGTGAAAAGAACAAAACTACCAAATCCGTATTCAAAAACAAGAACGCTGTAAGTACCACTAGACCTTTAAAACTGTTGCATATGGACTTATTTGGACCAAGTAGAATTGCTAGTATAGGTGGTAAGTTATATGCATTTGTTATTATAGATGATTTTTCTAGATATACATGGGTTTATTTTCTTGCACGCAAGAACGATGCATTATCAGAATTCGTCACCTTTTACAAGAAAATACAGAATAAAAAAGGGTTCATGATTACTCGTATTCGTAGTGATCATGGCGGCAAATTTGAGAATGCAGAATTCAAGTAATTTTGTGACACACACAGTTATTTGCATGAATTCTCTCGCCCTAGGACTCTGCAACAAAATGGAGTTGTGGAACGTAAGAACAGAACTCTATCTGAAATGGCTAGAGTAATGTTAAACCAGTTTAGTCTACCTAGATACTTATGGGCTGAAGCTGTAAATACAGCATACTATATTCTCAATAGGGTTCTAATTCGACCTATATCGAAGAAGACTCCCTATGAACTATGGTTTGATAGAACACCAAATGTTTCTTATTTCAAAATCTTTGGTTGTAAATGTTTTATTCTTAATACTAAAGATAGTTTGAGTAAATTTGATAAAAAGGCCGATGAAGGTATATTTTTAGGTTATGCGGCAAAGAGAAAAAGATACAGAGTCTTCAACAAAAGAACCATGATTATCGAAGAATCTATCAATGTCAATTTTGATGAGCTAAATCAACACTTAGACGACGATGACACTGAAAACATAATCGTACCAAGTACAGCTACTGCAAAACCTTCACACAAAGATACAGAACCATCACATCAGGCATCAAATGAACCTCCAAGCAAAGAAGTCGGAACTAGCAATCTTGAGACTACACCAAAAGAGATAAGATTCTTGCCTAATCATCCAAAGGACTTGGTAATTGGTGAGATTACTAAGGATGTAAGTACTCGTTCCTCTAATAAAGATATAGCTTCTTGTGTTGATTTTGTCTCACAGTTTGAACCCAAAAATATTGATGAAGCATGTAGTGATAATTTTTGGTTAGATGCTATACAAGAGAAATTAAACCAATTCGAACGAAATCAAGTTTGGAAACTTGTTCCCAAGTCCATTGATCATCTGGTCATTGGCACCCGATAGGTATTCCGAAACAAATTGAACGAGAATGGTTTAGTGACTCGTAATAAGGCTCGACTCGTAGCTCAAGGATACAATCAAGAAGAAGGTATCGACTACGATGAGACTTATGCCCCAGTTGCGAGATTAGAATCCATTCGCATGTTATGTGCAATTGCATGTTTTTATAATTTTAAGTTATTTCAAATGGATGTCAAAAGCGTATTTTTAAATGGTTTTATAAAAGAAGAGATTTATGTAGCTCAACCACCCGGTTTTACTGATTTTAAATTTCCTGAATATATTTTCAAGTTGAAGAAAGCCTTATACGGTTTGAAACAAGCCCCTCGGGCTTGGTACGATCGTATAAGCTCTTTTCTACTTGATAACGGTTTTTTAAAGGAAAAGGTTGACACTACTTTGTTTATAAAATCTTTGAATAACAATATTCTTTTGATTCAAGTCTATGTAGATGATATTATCTTTGGATCTACTGATGAATCTCTTTGTCAAAAAATTTCAAAGTGTATGCAGAATGAGTTTGAGATAAGCATGATGGAAGAGCTGAAATTCTTTCTCGGACTACAAATCAAACAAGCCAACAATGGGACGTTCATAAATCAAGTAAAGTACACAAAGGATCTATTAAAGAAGTTCGACATGGAAGCAATCAAGCCACTTAGCACTCCAATGGCGACTTCAACCAAGCTTGATATCGATGAACAAGACAAACCTGTCGACATACGTAAGTATCGATGTATGATCGATAGCTTATGTATTTAACTGCTAGTCGACCAGACATTATGTTTAGTGTTTGTTTATGTGCACGCTTTCAGGCTAATCCTAAGGAATCACATCTGTGCGCAGTTAAGCGTATCTTCCGATACCTTAAAGGCACTTCTTCTGTCGGCTTATGGTATCCCAAAACCACATCATTTGACCTAACCGGTTATTCTGATGCTGATTTTGTCGGATGCAAAGTAGATAGAAAAAGTACTAGCGGCACATGTCATTTCCTAGGAAAAGCTATAGTCTCTTAGTTTAGTAAAAACCAAAATTCTGTTGCATTATCAACAACCGAGGCTGAGTATATCACCGCAGGACGTTGTTGTGCACAAATTTTGTGGATGAAACAAACTTTAGTAGACTATGGATTGCATTTTACACACATACCCATTTTTTGTGACAACACTAGTTCTATTAATTTAACTAAGAATCCAGTATGTCACTCTCGTACTAAACATATCGAGATTAGACATCACTTTCTTAGAGATCATCAACAAAATGGAGATATAGACCTTGTATACATAGACACTCAGAATCAATTAGCTGACATACTCACAAAACCTTTAGCGGAAGATCGTTTCAATTATTTACATCGAGAATTAGGCATTTTAGATGTCAATAATATTAATTAATTTTGTTTTATTAATTATTTATTCGATACTCGATAACTGTTTTTGAGACAAGCCTAAAAAGAGTCTGTCTATCACCACGACTACGGTCAAAGCGAAGCGGTATTTAAGAGTTCTCCGGTGAACCTCCGTTAGCTGGGACAGTACTCCTACAGCTAATCTGAGACAGATGCTGAGTAAAGAATATTAATTTATAAAATAATATTAATTATATTATTTTGAGATTTAAAATTACTACACTCTGAATTAAATATTTGAAACGAATTAATGAAAAAGATGTAGCCCCATTTTTATTATTTTTGATATATATATATATAGCCATGCAACACTTGGTGAATTCGGCCCGAGCTCGGTCCGAATTCGACAAGAGTTCGGCTGGATATATATAAGTACCAGCCAGAACCCGAGGCCCCCATCTTCTTCATTCTTCCAAACATCCTCAAACAGCAGCAGCCGTGCCTCCAAACCCTAGCTCTTCTCCACCCTTGTTCTTCCAATCCGCGTGGAGATCTTCGTCCAAACTTTGGATTCGTGCGGAGAATTTCGTCCTCAATAACATATCCAATTTTTGGAAGGTATAATTCTTTCTCTCCTCCACTTTCAAATTCTTAGGGTTTCTAGAATTTTTGGGAAAGAATGACTAAGTTCAATCCCTTCAAGAGGAAGAAGAACAATGCCAGTGAAGAGGCATCGTCTTCAGATCCGCATACGGATTCCCTCTTTTCTCCAGTTCAATCGGATGACGGTGCATCGGACGAGTTTTACTTTAAAACTTCCGACCAAGCTTTATTATGGTATGCCGATTTTATTATGCGTACTATCTGTACCGGATCACCGATTAAATGGACTGTCTTTCCTGACACCACCCTTACTTTGAGGCATTAGGGTTACAACACTTTGTTACCTTACAATTTCCTATTGCTACTAATGCCATTAGATTATTCTATTATAATTTCGTGTTAGATACTTTTATCGCGAGAACACATGTCGGAGGGATCGATATCGAATTCACTGATGAAACGTTAGCGAAAATCCTTGGTATTCCAAACGAAGGTGTCCCGCTCGATGACATCACTGATTTTGATTTCCCCGATGGTACGACTCTCGTTAGTTTTAAGAATAAGCTTTGTGCGCCCGCACGTGCTCATCCTGGAAAGTTCAAGGCCAATAACTTGAACTTGTTTAACCACGAATTACATCGCATCATCTATTCCACTCTACTTCCAAAATCTACTTCCAAAGATGATGTCACTGTACTTGAGCTTTCTGCTCTATATCATATTCTTAAGGGAATTCCTTTTTCTACCCCTAAGACTATCATTCAGATGATGGATAGACATCGCGGAAGAGACCGCAACCTCTCTTATGCGATGCTCATCCCACGCATCTTTCAGAGATTTGACATTGACCTATCTACTTGTGCTGTTGACCCTGAACCCAAGTTCCTCAAACTCTCTCGTCGCAGCATTGCCACTGTTCCTCCACCTACTGTACCTGCTCCTCCTGCACCTACTCCTGCAGCTCCTGGTCCTCCTCATTCTTACCCTATGACATTTGAGGTTATTTGTAGCACTTGTCTCCCTAAAATTATTTATTTATTTTAGAGAGCATTTTTTTTAATTTTGTTTATTATTATTAGTTATATGATGGTTTGAATCGTAGGTAAATAGAGAATTGATTTGGGATCACAAGGGTGCGTACCTAAGCCTATAGCTTAAGTATAGTAAAACTAGGACATATGTAGTCCCCAGGGTCCCCAGGCAGCCTCTAGAGTACCATTTTATTATTTTAGAATTTCTTGGATTTTTAGGAGATTTTTAGATAATTTTTATATATGGTTTTATTATTTTCTTAAGCTTTTAGGAATTGTTGTGAAGGCATCCGAGAGTATTTTTGAGGTCAAATAATTTATTCGGGCTCTAGAACCCTCAAACAATTTCCTAGAATTTTCTAGGAATTTTTAGGAATTTTCTGGGATTTATTTGGAATTTTTAGGATTTTTCCTGATTTTTATTTAATTGTCTATAATTAAAAAACCTATTTTCTAATATATTTACCCAGTCAGCCGCGGGGGGGCCCACCCGTCAGCCACTGAAAGCGGGAGGGCGGGCCCACGTGGCAGCGAGAGGGGCGTGTGGAGCTCGGTCTCCGAGCCGCCCTCAGATCCCAAGCCGAGCCGGCTTGGAGCTGCACTAATCCGAGTCAAGCTGGGCTTGTTCTCGACCGTGCGATCCCAGCGGTGGGCGCATGGGATTCTGCCACGTGGAAGAGTCAGCCGCCTCAGCCATTCCACCGACTCTTAATTCCTATATATATTAATATATGTTTAGGTTTTCGAAAACCCTATTTTATTCAGGAGCTTTTTTGTGGGAGAGTTCGGAAGAGTTCTTCGACTTCGGGGAGGGTTTGCCGTTGATTTAGACGTCCTTTTTGTGCGCCGTTTTTTTTGTTAGAACCATATTGAGGTTAGGTTTCTGAATATATATTTTAATTTCTGTAATTTTGATCTCGAATTTCTGAATAATTATTTGAGTGTCGGTTGTCCAAAAATTAATATGTCGCACGGTTTTCGAGATTTCGAGCGATCCCGAACTCCGTTTTGCGATCCATTTCAAGTTTTGGAAAGCTGACACCGAGCTCTACAACATATAATTTTTCCCAAAATTCAGAGTTTCATCTAATATTTTATTTTATTCATAGAAGTCAGATTTGGTCAACGATTCATCGATTTGGTCATGGTTAGCCATAATGGCGATAACTTTTGACCAAGTCGTGATTTTGCGGCACGATCGATTCCAGTATACTCATGACGCTGAAATCTATCATGTTGCATACTCAAACTTTGAATTCATAATGTTTGACTAGTTAGTCAACAGTATGTCTCGGTTTGCGTGCTACGAGTTCCGAATTTGGAACCGTGAATTTCTTTGGCCAAATAGTTGTGTGTAGATTGTTATTTCGGAATTAAATAGGTTAAAATAGGATTTTAGATGATTTATTCCAGGATTAGAATAGTATTAGTTGATTTAACCCATTAGCCACTTTCTAGGATTTTTAGAGTGGGAATCGTTGATCTAACTTGCGATTGTTTTTGTGTCGGGGTAGATCGGGCTACGACGTCTTGAATTGTGACTTTATTACCTATCGGAGTAGGCAAGTATCACTATGACCTATGTTTCCTTTATTTTATACTGCATGTATCTTCGTGTCGTCTTTTCACTATTACTCCATTATGGTTCATGATTGTCATTGTTCATGATTACTATTGTACACGAGAGTTAGAATCGGTTGTATATACATACATGTTCATGCCTTACTCATTGTTTCCTATTGTTTACAGTTTATCGTATTGCTAATGTTTATCCTAGTGGACATGTATTGTGAGAGAGTCGGGCGGAGGAATACAACAAGTAAGCATGTGGTCAACGAATTGAATACAGACTCGCTATACATTGATTGCATAATATCAGTCATGCACCACACGTATGACTGACAGATATCCCAAGCCGTCCGCATGCTGAAATTTGGTATTCTAAAACACACAGTACACGTGACTTAATTATTGTTGTCCTGTCGTCTATTGTTCTTCTTTCGTCAAGTCTACCTTCTTATTGTCATCATGTCTTAGTGGTATGTCAAAGTCTACCTTTATATTGTTATCACGTCTCAAAGGTACTTTCTTATCATACAATGTCATGCCTATACTTATCTTCAGTTAAATTTCTTTTATCTTTCCTTCATGCTTGTATACTATATTGTGTAATGTAGTGTTATGGTGATCTTGCTCCAATCCTGACTGGATAACTATTTTTCAGCTTTAGACGAAGAGATTTGCCCCGAGGTCTACGGTGAGTATGTTGGTGACCCTGACATCACTGGCGTACCCGGTTCCAGCACTGATGCAAATTAGCATATTTTCTTCCTTATGGATTCGTATTAGTTAGTAGTTATAGTTATGGAGTTAGTTGTCTATTTTATTTTTTTGTTATCCGGGTTTGTTCCCGAGACTTTCTGAGTTGTAGTGGATTTTTCATATTTATAATATTGAGACTATTGGATATTTTAGTAATTTTGCTGGCTTAGTTGTGGATGATATATGTGCGTATTGTGCTTATTGTAGACCATTGTTATCATAGACAGCGTACTACCGCCGATGCTGCGGCGTAGGCTGGACTTGGCCACGTACTCGTATACCAAAATTGGGAGTGGGTCGTGACAAGTTTTTATGGTGGCCCATGCAGGTCCAATTTCGCAAAAGACTGCAAACTCGTAGTAGTGCTTAAGTTAGCTGTACTACTACGAGCCTGCGAATAGAGTTGAAGTTAGGAGGTTGTATCATCCACAAAATAGGACTTCTAACCTTATGAGTCTATTTTATCTTAGGATCTTATTGTATCTTATTTTGCATTCTGCTTGATTCCGTCCGAGATTTCTTCGATATGTTTGTATCTACCGTTCTAACCATATCCTTTCTTTCCTTTTAATTTACAATGGTTGAGACAAGGCGCAGTACGATCCATAAGAGGAAAAGGGTAGCTAACCCATATGCTACTCCCGAACCCGAAGGATCGACAGCAGAGAGTACCGAGTTCGTAGAGCCTTCTTTAGTTTTAGTTGGTATGCATGCTTAGTTAGTTGTTAGTTCCCTTATGTTCCTAGCTATTATCTCTCCGTGACTTAGCTTAAGAAATTATTGCTTGTAAGAGTTAGGTGTTATACTATGCTATTTGTGATGTTTTGATTTTTGAGGACAAAAATCTTTTAAGGGGGATAGTTTGTAGCACTTGTCTTCCTAAAATTATTTATTTATTTTAGAGATCATTTTTTTTAATTTTGTTTATTATTATTAGTTATATGATGGTTTGAATCGTAGGTAAATAGAGAATTGATTTGGGATCACAAGGGTGCGTACCTAAGCCTATAGCTTAAGTATAGCAAAACTAGGACATATGTGGTCCCCAGGTTCCCCAGGCAGCCTCTAAAGTAGCATTTTATTATTTTAGAATTTCTTGGATTTTTAGGAGATTTTTAGATAATTTTTATATATGGTTTTATTATTTTCTTAAGCTTCTAGGAATTGTTGTGAAGGCATCCAAGAGTATTTTTGAGGTCAAATAATTTATTTGGGCTCTAGAACCCTCAAACAATTTCCTAGAATTTTATAGGAATTTTTAGGAATTTTTTGGGATTTATTTAGAATTTTTAGGATTTTTCCTGATTTTTATTTAATTTTCTGTAATTAAAAAACCTATTTTCTAATATATTTATCCAGTCAGCCGCGGGGGGGCCCACCCGTCAGCCACTGAAAGCGGGAGGGCGGGCCCACGTGGCAGCGAGAGGGGCGTGTGGAGCTCGGTCTCCGAGCCGCCCTCAGATCCCAAGCCAAGCCGGCTTGGAGCTGCACTAATCCGAGTCAAGCTGGGCTTGTTCTCGACTGTGCGATCCCAGCGGTGGGCGTAGGATTCTGCCACGTGGCAGAGTCAGCCGCCTCAGCCATTCCACCGACTCTTAATTCCTATATATATTAATATATGTTTAGGTTTTCGAAAACCCTATTTTATTCAGCAGCTTTTTTGTGGGAGAGTTCGGGAGAGTTCTTCGACTTCGGGGAGGGTTTGCCGTTGATTTAGACGTCCTTTTTGCGCGCCATTTTTTTGTTAGAAGCGTATTGAGGTTAGGTTTCTGAATATATATTTTAATTTCTGTAATTTTGATCTCGAATTTCTGAATAATTATTTGAGTGTCGGTTGTCCAAAAATCAATACGTTGCACGGTTTTCGAGATTTCGAGCGATCTCGAACTTCGTTTTGTGATCCGTTTGAAGTTTTGGAAAGATGACACCGAGCTCTACAACATATAATTTTTCCAAAAATTCAAAGTTTCATCTAGTATTTTATTTTATTCATAGAAGTCAGATTTGGTCAACGATTCATCGATTTGGTCATGGTTAGCCATAATGACGATAACATTTGATCAAGTCGTGATTTTGTGGCACGGTCGATTCCAGTACACTCATGACGCTAAAATCTATCATATTGCATACTCAAACTTTGAATTCATAATGTTTGACTAGTTAGTCAACAGTATGTCTCGGTTTGTGTGCCACGAGTTCCGAATTTGGAACCGTGAATTTCTTTGGCCAAATAGTTGTGTGTAGATTGTTATTTCAGAATTAAATAGGTTAAAATAGGATTTTAGATGATTTATTCTAGGATTAGAATAGTATTAATTGATTTAACCCATTAGCCACTTTCTAGGATTTTTAGAGTGGGAATCGTTGATCTAACTTGCGATTGTTTTTGTGTCGGGGTAGATCGGGCTACGACATCTTGAGTTGTGACTTTATCACCTATCGGAGCAGGCAAGTATCACTATGACCTATGTTTCCTTTATTTTATACTGCATGTATCTTCGTGTTGTCTTTTCACTATTACTCCATTATGGTTCATGATTGTCATTGTTCATGATTACTATTATGCACGAGAGTTAGAATCGGTTGTATATACATACATGTTCATGCCTTACTCATTGTTTCCTATTGTTTATAGTTTATCATATTGCTAATATTTATCCTAGTGGACATGTATTGTGAGAGAGTCGGGCGGGGGAATACAACAAGTAAGCATGTGGTCAACGAATTGAATACAGACTCCCTATACATTGATTGCATAATATCAGTCATGCACCACACGTATGACTGACGGATATCCCAAGCCGTCCGCATGCTGAAAGTTGGTATTCTAAAACACACAGTACACGTGACTTAATTATTGTTGCCCTGTCGTCTATTGTTCTTCTTTCGTCAAGTCTACCTTCTTATTGTCATCATGTCTTAGTGGTATGTCAAAGTCTACCTTTATATTGTTATCACGTCTCAAAGGTACTTTCTTATCATACAATGTCATGCCTATACTTATCTTCAGTTAAATTCCTTTTATCTTCCCTTCATGCTTGTATACTATATTGTGTAATGTAGTGTTATGGTGATCTTGCTCCAATCCTGACTGGATAACTATTTTTCAGCTTTAGACGAAGAGATTTGCCCCGAGGTCTACGGTGAGTATGTTGGCGACCCTGACATCACTGGCGTACCCGATTCCAGCACTGATGCGAATTAGCATATTTTCTTCCTTATGGATTCGCATTAGTTAGTAGTTATAGTTATGGAGTTAGTTGTCTATTTTATTTTCTGTTATCCGGGTTTGTTCCTGAGACTTTCTGAGTTGTAGTGGATTTTTATATTTATAATATTGAGACTATTGGATATTTTAGTAATTTTGCTGGCTTTGTTGTAGATGATATATATGCGTGTTGTGCTTGTTGTGGACCATTGTTATCATAGACAGCGTACTACCGCCGATGCTGCGGCGTAGGCTGGACTTGGCCACGTACTCGTATCCCAAAATTGGGAGCGGGTCGTGACAGTATTCATCAGCACCTATCAGATATGCAGTCATTCTATGTTGACACTTCCAGGGAACATGAGTTCCGTGACGTGACTCGGTTCCAGGCTATTGCCAACTCCTTCGCCGATCTGAGATTAGCGCAGACGGGTCACTCTGCTAGCTCTCTACCTCGTGACTCTTCTGTTTCTGGCTACCGCATTGATGATGAGGCGGTTCACTCTCTGTTCCAGCCAGGGAACGCTTACGATTGGTATCGTACTTCTGGTGCCACTCCTCATACTTCTAGAGCTGGTACTTCTGGAGCTGGTCCTTCTGGACATGCTGGCGCTGCAGCCAATGACGATGATGATGAGGATAATAATTTTTGAGATGTTACATATTGAGACTGATCCTTTTGTCTTATGTTTACTTTGAAATGCTCCGATATTCCAAGATATTATCAGCACTCTTTTAGTTATTATTTGTGAGACATGGTTTTTATTATACCTCAGTTTGGCATACGTTTCACTTAGTTTATTATTCAGCATTTTATTTGTTTCAGCTTTACTATAGTATTTCTTTTCTTGCTTCCATATAAACTGTCTGTGACAAATGCCATGCCTGTGTTGTTTATACAATAACTCTTTAATTATTTATACCATACCTATGATGAATGTTTTATATATTTTTGTTGTTGTTTCTTCACTGTGTGTTACTTATGCATTTATTGCGGGAGAGCTTTCTCTTTTGTAAATATTTTGCTAAGTGACAACATGGGAGAAATAGATCTAACATCTTCATGAATACAGGTTATGAACAATTTTTCGTATACATTTTTGAATTGATCCAAACTTAGATGTTATATCGGCAAGGTTTGTCAATTATCAAAATGGGGGAGATTGTTGGCCCATTGGTCATGGTCAAACCTGATTTTAATAATTGATCAAACTCTGTCTCGATATAAATACAAGTCAATTCAGATGTTTACCTACGACGTTTTGGACACTGCTCAATGATGGATATTTACTATGTTCAAGATGAAGTTGTTTCGAAGCTGTTTGCCATTCAGATTGTATTTCCTTCAAAGCAATGTAATTTTTCATTTTATTGAGTCTAGGAATACATTGTACACCAAGTCGTACGGACAAATAGGTTGTCCGGAATTGTTTTTCAAAACTGACCTATCCCTTTAAAAATGACCTATGTTTTTGAAAAACATCCTTTTTACTAAAAGTTTCTGAAGGACTTTTCAAAAAGCCAAATTAATTTTTCTTAAAAATTAACTGGCAGAACTCGGCCAGAGTTCGGCCAAGATGAACGTTAGTGAACGTTTGATTTTGAACTTGGTCACCCTTCAGTTGCGGTTTGTTACAAAGAGTTCTGTCTGAATTCTGCCCAAATTCTGTCAGAGTTCTGTCTTTAGAAAAACTATAAATAGAGAAGTATTTCGATCATTTCAAATCACCAATTCACTTTCAATCTCTTCTCTTCTAACGCTTACATTTTCTTCAAAGAGTTCTCAAAAGCTTACATTTTCAAATTCCAAGCCAGTTACAATCCTCTAGTCGATTTGCCAGTACGGTACGGTCTAGAAGTTTCAGAGCGGTTGTAATCAGAAGCTTGATAGAAGATATAACTCTTCACAATTAAAGTTGGTCGAGTTCTTCGTATCAAAGCTCGCGTCTGTAGAAGTTGCAAGGACTTCGTATAAAAACTTACAGAATTTTCCAATAGTGGATTCAACTGGAAGCTAGAGTTCTTTCGACTAGACTAGTCCTCACAAGTGGGAAACCAGTATAAATCTTGGTGTTTGCATTTGCCTTCTGATCACTTTTTTATTTCTGTCATTTACTTTGTGATTATTTTTATATCTGTAATCTAACTACTAACTAGATTTTTAATTAGCAATATTTCGCTGCCTACTCTATTCACCCCCCTCTAGAGTATTCTGTTTTACGATTTCGTTCCTACAGTCACTATCCTGCTGTTTCACATAACTATCATCATACTGCATATCGACATCACTATCAACCTGCTCCTAACACAAATAGGCATGCTACTTATACATACTGTGGATTACATGGTCATATCTCACCACAGTGTAGAATTATGAAATTAGTTGATATTAATCTGTATGCATGGGTACCGAAGACTAACATTTCAGGACCCACAAGAACTTGGGTACCAAAGGTCACATCTACTCGTGATGTAGGTGGACCTTTCTTCCTCAACTAAAAGCAAGTGGATTCTCGATAGTGGATGCTTGCGACATATGACTGGAGACGCAAATCTTTTTGCATCACTATCAATGAAGAGGGAAGAATATGTATCATTCGGTAACAATTTAAAGGGCTACGTCATAGGTAATGGTACAATTGGTTATCCTCCTTCTCCTGTAATAAAGGATGTCTGCTTAGTGACCGAGTTAAAACATAACCTGCTCAGCATAAGTCATCTTGCTGATCATGGATATGATATTAACTTTGGAAAGAAAAATGCTACATTTATGATAGGTCAACGAGAGACATTACTTTTGAAGGGATAAGAGAAGATAATATTTATATTTTCTATCTATCTAGAAATACTAACAGTGCAGGAAGATGCCTCTACGCCCACAAGGATGAAAGACTGTTGTGGCACCAGCGTCTTGGTCATGCCAATATGGATACTATATCCAAGCTATTGGCAAAGAAGCTAGTAAGAGGTCTGCCTGATATCACATTCAAGAAGGACACTGTATATGCCGAATGTGAACTGAATAAGGCAACCAAATATTTATTTAAATCCATAAAAACTATAAGTACTACTAGACCCTTGCAATTACTGCACATTGACTTATTTGGTCCCAGTAGAGTAGCCAGTCTTGGTGGAAAACTCTATACTTTTGTTATTGTAGATGATTTTTCAAGATTTACTTGTATTTTCTTCCTTTCAAACAAAAGCGATGCTATTTCAGTTTTCAAAATCTTTGCCAAAAAGGTCTAAAACAAAAAAGGCTACATGATTACTCGAATCCGAAGTGATTATGGAGGCGAATTCAAAAATTCTGATTTGAAAAATTTTACGAAACAAATGGTTTTGATCATGAGTTTTCTTGTCCTAGAACTCCTCAACAAAATGGTGTTGTGGAGCGGAAGAATAGGACTTTTAGCGATATGGCTAAAGTCATATTGAATATATTTTCACTTCCAAAATATTTTTGGGCAGAAGCAGTCAGTACAGCTTGCCATGTTTTAAATATGGTGCTTATTTGACCTATTTCGAAGAAAATATCCTATGAGCTTTGGTTTGGTAGGAATCCTAATGTCTCATATTTTAGAGTGTTCGATTGTCACTATTTTATCATAAATACCAAAGACAACTTAGGCAAGTTTGATGCCAAAGCTGACGACGGTATTTTTCTTGGCTATGCTGCCAAGAGTAAGGGATATAGAATGTTCAAAAAACGCTCAATGATTGTAGAAGAATCTACTAATGTGACTTTTGATGAGGAAAATAGTACAACGGCTATCCCCGACGATGATGTTGAACTATCAACTTCCACACCGATGAATACCACTCCTGAAACCAATTCTCTAGAGGGCTTACCGAAGAAGTTCGAGTTCAAGCCGTCACACCGAGAAAACTTGGTAGTAGGCGAGGTATCACGCGGAGTAAGTACTCAATCATCTTTAAGAGATTCTATTTCTAGCATTGCTTTTATTTTGCAAATTGAGCCTAAAACTGTTTTAGAAGCCTTTAATGATGAATTTTGGATTTTCGCTATGCAAGAAGAACTCAACCAATTCGAAAGAAACAAGGTCTGGGAACTTGTTCCTAAACCAGCTAACCATTCAATTATTGGTACTAAATGGGTTTTTTGTAAAAAAGTAAATGATGATGGTTCAGTCACTCGCAACAAAGCTCGTCTAGTAGCTCAAGGATACAATCAAGAGGAAGGTATCGACTACGGTGAGACGTATGCTCCTGTTGCAAGACTTGAATCCATTCGGATGCTTTGTGCCTTTGCAAACTTTCAGAATTTTAAACTTTTTCAAATGGATGTCAAAAGTGCTTTTCTGAATGGTTTTATTAAGGAGAAAGTTTTTGTAAAATAACCCCCTGGTTTTGAAAATCATAAATTTTTCGACAATGTTTTCAAGCTTAAGAAAGCGCTATATGGCCTCAAACAAGCCCCCAGAGCTTGGTATGAACGCCTAAGCAATTTCTTACTAGATAAAGGTTTTTTAAAAGGGAAGATTGATACTACACGTTTTATCAAATCTTTTCAAGACACCATTCTTTTAGTTCAAATTTATGTTGATGATATCATATTTGGGTCCACTAATGAAAATCTATGCCAAGATTTCGCTAAGTGTATGCAGAACGAATTTGAGATGAGCATGATGGGGGAGCTCACCTACTTTCTTGGATTGCAAGTCAAACAAACTTTGCAAGGAACATTCATCAGCCAGTCAAAATACACAAAAGATATGCTAAAAAAGTTTGATCTTGACAACGTCAAACCAATCAGCACTCCCATGGCTACTACGACCAAGTTGGAACCTGATTAAAGCGGCAAACCTATTGACCAAAGTAAGTATTGAAGTATGATTGGTAGTCTACTTTATCTAACTTCTAGTCATCCCGATATCATGTTTAGTGTTTGTCTGTGTGCTCGCTATCAAGCTAGTCCTAAGGAATCACACATGTCTGCCGTTAAGCGTGTCTTTCGATACCTTAAGGGTACGGTTACAGTGGGCTTGTGGTATCCCAAATCCACATCCTTTGACCTTATTGGTTATTCAGATGCTGATTTTACGGGATGCAAAGTCGACCGTAAAAGTACAAGCGGTATGTGTCATTTATTAGGCAAGGCTCTAGTCCATAGTTTAGCAAGAAGCAGAATTCTGTCGCATTATCCACAACAGAGACTGAATTCACCGCAGCTGGTCGTTGTTGTGCACAAATTCTGTAGATGAAGCAAACCCTTGCAGACTATAACTTATCTTTTATGCACATTCCTATATTCAGTGATAACACTAGCGCTATCAACCTTACTAAGAACCCTATATGTCACTCACGCACGAAACACATTGAAATTCGTCACCATTTTTTGTGCGATCATCAACAACACGGCACTATAAATTTAGAATTTATTGACACTGATCATCAGCTGGCAGATTTCTTTACAAAACTACTATCCGAAGAGCGATTCAACTTTCTTTGTCATGAATTAGGAATTTTGGATGAAACGGTTATTCATTAAATTGGGCTGCGTAAATATCGATTATGTCATATATCTTTATGGTGCCTTTGCTATGGATACAAGCCAAAAGAGTCCTTCTGACAACAAGGCGTAAAAGCCTAAGCGATACAGTATACTAGTCTTCGGACTACCGCTAGCTGGGATTCGTCCCCTACATCTACCCCATGACAGTTTCATCGTCATGATCGTTGTCATAAATTCTTGTTTATTATATGGTTCAATTTCATTTATACCTTAGTTAATTCAAAATTTTCTAAATTTAATTCTATTTTTTTATTCATGGTTTCTTTTACAATCACACTTTTGATTTTCATCAAACATTTATACCTTATTTATTTTTCCATCTCCAACACTTAGCCAATTTTTTGACTGTCTTGAATTCTGGCCTCAGCACCCAGAACTCGGGCCGAACTCTGCCATACACAGAGTTCGGGCCGAGTTCGGTCTGCTGTTCGCAAAACTCCCAATTGCTCTCAGCCATCCATCTATTTTGATCCTATGGTCCAGGATCAACCCGACCAGCCAAACCCCCTTTCATATTTTTGGGATTTCCTTCTCTCTCCTCGCCATTGCCTCCTCTAAAACCTCTCTAACTTCATCCTCTCCAAACCCTAACCCTAGAATTCTCTATCTAGTGTGGTTTTCTTCCCCAAACTCAAGGAGCATAGCTTTTGACTCATTCTCTTCTATATTCCACTAATCTCTTGAGGTATAACTCTCTCTTTTTCTCCATCTCAAATTTTAAATTTCTTTCATTATCAATGGCACCTAGGTTTCCCAAAGCAGGATCGATTGATGAAGTTTCTTATTTTGAGATTTTTGCTTTGTATCATCTTTACTTCCATGTCCCGTTTAACCTTTCGTGCACTATGATGGACTAGATGATTAGTGCATGGAAGAGGCCTAAATCATTGGTCTATGCTCTTTATTTGCCAATAGTTTTTTGTGCGTTCCCTATTCCTCTGGATGAGTGCCAGTTCCATCCAGCCCCTGCCTTTCTGTCTAAGGCAAGGCGGCTTCTAGTAGCTGTCGAGTCTCCCGCTGAGTCCGAGCATTCCGGGTCTGATGCTCAGGCTGATACACCTGCTCTTGGGCATCCTGCGTCCGCACCACCTACTACTCTCGAGTCTATCCAGACCATACTTCGCGATTGTTTCATATTGGAGGACGACCGCTGGACCCAGCTCGACTATCGTACCACTTTGCAGATTAGTGCCATCAGCAACTCATTGTATGACATCCAGTACACCATGTCTCGGCATCCCACTATGCCCCTTCCTATGGAACGGGATCCATCTCGCGCCGGTTACCGTATCGACGACCCTTGGGTCATACGATATCTGGATCCGGATGCAACTTTTGTGGATCCTCGTCGTTCTGATACTGATCCATCTGACACCGCTGGACCATCTCGTGCTCCATGATGGATGTGGTTCCGTACCTGCTGCTGCTACTGTTGATGATCTTATTTAGTTTTATGCTTTTTGGACTTATGCTTATGCAGTTTTATTTCTTGTATGAGTACATTTTTAGTTTATGTGGATCTTTAGATTCTGTCTGCAGTTATCATGTTATTCTCTTTTGACCTATATTGTGTGCTTGCTAGTTAATCTTTTATACAGATTTCTGCATGTCTGTGTTTGATATTCATATTTGATATTCATAATTGATAAATGCCAAAAGGGGGAGATCTATTTGATATTCATTTATATTTCTATCATATTGTGTGATATCTATGTTTTGGAGGAGATTATATATATCAGGATAAGGCACAATGGTTTACAAAGAAGCTATGTTTATGGGGGATCTACTTTTACGGGGGAGCTACTGCATTCGATGCTTATCTACCACTTTCAACCTGTGTCAAGGTATGAACATTGAATATACAAATATTATTTTTGTCAATTATCAATATGGGAAAGATTGTTGACCCAAACTGGATCACAGTCAACCAAATATTGACAAATTGACAATATGATACTTGTCATAATTTAATATGATACATCAAGACAGAACTCAGTGCAAGACAGACGTCATCTCTCTCTTGCAGCGTACTCGTTTTCAGAGTCTGTACTATTTTACATTTGTTGAGTCTAGCTAAATGTAAACTGAGTAGCACTGGGTATTCTTGGCTTAACCCTTATCTCCAAAACAAATCCAAAGCTCCACCAAAGCCAAACTTAGCCCACATAGGCCCATTAAACTTTCTGTCAACATGGAGACAGAATTCAGGCCGAACTCTGCCTCCACACAGAGTTCGGGCCGAACTCTGTCTCCTAAATTACAGGACCCTAATTTTTAGGGTTTGATGTATGCTAGTTGTCCAATGGCCAAAAATTTGAATTCTTGACACAGAATTCTGGTCGAATTTTGCCTATTCCAACTAGTATAAATAGGCCTTGAATTCTCTCATTTTCATTCATCCAATTATCTTCTCTTCTCTTCTCTATAAGCCTCATACAAGCCTTAACTTTCTCATCTACTAGCCACAAGCTTTCTAAGTCTAAAAGTGCTCAGTGCTATTCAGTTAGGAGTTTGTGCAAGAGTCAAGAAAGTCGTTTGGAAAATTCCAAGCATCACCAGAGCGATCTTTGTAAGAAGTTGACGTGCTCTTCTGAAGAAAAGGCACGGGGTGTAACTACTATTTCACAAAAAGTAGATTTAATCCTGAGCTAGAGTTCTCAGGCCTGGACTAGTCCTCCACGATAAAAACCAGGTTAAAAATGACTGTGTTTGCGTATGCTCTCTTGACCTTTTTATTTCTGCATTTACTACTCTGATTATTTACTGTTGGTAAAAAGAGTTTAATTATTATTTGGCCATTATTGTTATAAACTCTATTCACCCCCCTCTAGATTTGCCTACCTGTTCTTCAGATACTATTAGTAAGGGTGTATATATTGTGCAAGAAATGTCCTTACTATGGATGTAACATGTTCAAAAAACTTCTTTAGTATGGGCTTTTTTTTGCGTTGACAAGAGTGTTTTTAATGCGAAAGATATATCGAAAGAGGAAAAAAAATCCTTTTGGACAACTTTAATTTGGTGCCTTAGACCAACCCAATCATCTCAACTTATTATTACTTTTTAGATTTTTCTTTAAATTATGGACAAATAAGAAGCCGTTAGAAAATAAAATAAAAATATGTTCCGTTACAAATAAGAAAAAAATGTATTTGACAAAATACGTTATGGATAAAAGAAATCGTAGAAACCATAGAAACAAGGAAATCACAAAAAAAAAATATGTTGAAGAGTTTGGCAAGATATACTTGTCAGTCTAAGGTCGAGATCCTTGCCTAATACTTCCACTCCACCACCTAGAGGTCTTTAAAACCTACACTCTTATGCCTCAAGACCAAGCTCCAAGCTCATGCAAAAATGGAAAGTAAATAAAGAGAGAAAAAAATGAGAGAGAAAGTAAAAAAAGAGAAGAGAGAGAAAGTGAAGGGGTATATATAGAAGGGACGAATTAATCGTGGCCGTTGGATCTGCCACGTTAGCTATCCACGACTCAAACAGATCGATGTTGTCCATTCAAAAGAAAACCAAGAAACCGAAGGATGATAGGGTAATTCAGAACCATGAAACCATTGGACAAAAGGGTAAACCGAACCCTATTCATCCAAGACACGATATCCCAGATAGTATATCGGCGCAATACCGGTCTGAAGGCAAAAATTTTATTTCAAAAAAAATTCTGGATTTTTCGTTCTATGTATGGTCCTAACACAGATTTATGGAAATACTAAAAAGTATTCTACTAGTCTCTCGCCGTCTGGTGATAAATATTGTTTTCATAAACTCGAAAAATCAAATATGTTGCATAAGTATTTTCTCAAAAATAGAAAACCAAAAAAATCAAAAGATATGATACATGAATATATCCATATACAAATACGTATAAAGTGATATTGTCTCACACATATTCAGATAAATGAGACTAATACCTAGACTTACATTTTCAAAGTTGATAAATCTTTAAAAAAAATTCCAATAGCATCCTTAAATCAACAACATCTTATAACAATTCCATGAGTAGAAAGCTGAAAATAAAATCATCGAAAAATAGTTCTTCTAGCATTTTTACTTGCAAAATCGTTGATTAAAGTTTCATAATTAAATTTACCTACAATTCTACTCAATGAAGGCTAGGTCATTTAGTCTTTCTTGACATAGTTGATCTCAAGTAATTTTTTAATATTTTCATTTTAAAAACTTCTTCCCGTAGATGCGATTGTGACGGGTACAGTCAATAGCATTCTATAAACAAGGAATGAATTTAGAAAAAAATAATGTAGTATCCTGATAGTTCATTTTTATTCTTTTGGTAAAATATCTGTCATAACTTTAAGTTCTTCAACTAAATCTTTTCCGTCAATATCATAATAAATTTCATTAAGAATGGTTTCAAGATTATCACAACACATTTTTAAATTTGTATCATCCAAGGAAACAAAATACAAGGCCAATTTTTATTTATCATTAAGCCTCTCATTTGTACCACGAAATGCCAAGTTATTTTTAGGTAAAAATGGCACAAGAGAAATGATTCATTGTATAACATCCCCTTTCAGTACTATTTCTATTTACTAATACAATCTAGAACATGTTTATCAATTGTTTCATTTTTCTCTAATCTAGAAATCAAATCATTCCAAACAACAAAGTAATTGAGACGTTTATTACTTGATTAATGTTCCTTACCCGAGTCATTATATCCTTCATTGGCTAATTGAATTTCATATTTGTTTCGAAAATTTGTATTCTGAATTTCGATATTAATTTTTTTTGTAAATCAAGATTATGTTATATTTTGGGTTCTTTTTATCATATTTTCTTATTTGGATTCTGTTTTGGTGTGTGAGACTATCCTGAACTTGTGCAATACCTATTGGCATTGTCGTAGACTCGTGCATAGAACTAAATCCATATTTTTCTCGAAACAAGAATTTGGTATTCAAACCGGTATACCGCTCGATTGCTAGTGTCTCAAATATTGGACTATAACCAAGTCATTCTTTTATTCATTAGACACTTGATTTTTCTCTAACAGCTGAGATCGCCTGTAGGGGCATGGACTGCTGATGTGGCAGATCTAATGGCCGTACAATTTAATTCCCTCATCTATATAAACACATTCCTTTCTCTTTTCCTTCTTATTATTCTCCCTCTTCACTCTCTCTCTCTCTCTCTCTCTCTCTCTCTCTCTCTTTTCTCCCCTTAGGCTGGATTAGGAGCTTGCCTCTGGATCTTCGATTTGAGATTTACCTAGTTTGAGCTTAGGTTTTTGGCTTGGAGCTATAAAGGTTAAGTACATCTTGCTCAAAGTGAATACAACCTTAATTTTTCATTTTTTTTCCTTGGTATATTGCATATTTTTTGTTGAAAATATGTTTCTCCAAAATGTTTCCATCATTTGTTTATGGCTTGTTTGGTTTTGGTCCTTAGTTTTTTGTAGATCAAGATTTTAAAGTGGTACCATGTGATACCATAGTGAAAATTCGGTATCGTTTGCGATACATGGGTTTTGTCTTACAAACTTAGTCCTATATGATATAGGAGACCCATCCTTAGCATTATATCTTATTGATTTGGAGTTTGGAGGAATCAGTGCAAAATTTGGTTCTCAAACCGATATTCAAGTTGTTTGCATATGTGTAGTACAAGCGGTATACCATGGTATACTGTGGTCCAAACTTGTTGTCTTTTTTCCGTATACCACAACATATCGTCGGTATACCGCCAGAGACCCAAGTTGTCTATTTTGCCATTTGATTTAATTATTTTAATTTATATGCTATGATGCAAATTTGTGTTATTCATGACATCATGGACATAATTATTGTATGCTTAATCTATTGCATATTGGCATTGGGCAATTAAGTGTGAATATTATCCCATGTATCATATGTTTGAGTTATAATAGGTTTACCAATGATAATTCATGAATAGCTCATACTCATTGCTCGTCATTCTATGGTGACTCTCTTGTGCCTGCGACTTGAGAATCAAAAATAAATCTTGTAAGTAAATTGAAAGTTAAACTCACGTAGTACATTGAGAGGGATGGATATCGCAGTACCAGTAACTCTGATCTCTAAGGGCCCTATGGGGTGTGGACAACCCGATTGGCATGGGCTCCATGACCTACCAAGTTGTGTGTTGTGGTACTTTCTGATTTTCTTTCTTATGCTATGTTTCATCCGTTTTCTTATGTTATTTTATGTGTTACAAGCGTACTTGAATCCTTAGCGATCCGGGTACCTGTAGTGTGGGTTGTAGCTAAGTTCCTGGACTTGTATCTTTAGGTAATTATGTTTTGTGATAACCCTAGCTAGTTAACATGTATCAAGCCGTAGTATATGTTTAGTCATACATTTTGGTTCCTCGTTGTCCTTTATGCTCGTATCTATTTTCTCGGTGTGTGGTTAGAGGCTATGTTCTGCTCAGGTAACAGTTTGCAACCCCGATAAGTTTACGGGTTCTAGTCATGTTCCAGAGTAATTCCTATACTCTCTAGCTGCTTGCTGCATTTATCCTGTTCTATAGTTATTTCCTGTTCAGCATTGATTAAATATTCTTTATACTATCTCAAGATGCATTGATACTGCCCAAGTCTCGGCATGTATTTATTTATTCTATCTCCATATCTATTATTGTATTATAATTATATTTTTGTCGCTCATTTCGGGCTTTCTTTGTGATACTTGTTGCTTAGGCTTCTGATCCTACTAGTATTGTTTAGCCCGATTTACCTAAGGAGCCGAAGGATCTGCCATACCTTCAGCTCGATGGCCTGCACTCATAGATCAGTGGCCCTAGAGTACAAGTGGGTTCCTTTTCTTACAACTCGTTGATCTTTATTCTTTCGTGGCATTTATAGCTAGGGCATGTGTTAGCCAGCTCTATTCTTATGAGACTGTTTCTCTCTGACTTTTGGCCAGCTTGATTATATATATTAGACCTAGGCTAATACTATGATCATGTATTATTTATACTCTGCTAGTGTAGTATTTTGGCCTACTAGCTTCATGATCATATATATATATATATATATATATATATATATATATATATATATATATATATATATATATATATAATATATATATATATATATATATATATATATATATATATATATATATTGGCGTACCTCTTTACTTTCATGTATGATATACTCTTGTTACTTGTTGTTGTTGGATTAAGATATAGGATTTGTTAGCGTTAGATCTGACGTCTTTTGTATGTTAGAGTACATCCACTTGTCTTCTTGACAACCATGATTATCGTACAATATTTTTTTACCTTGTAAAGTGTAACTGACGTTGTCTGTCATCGTATTTTTCTAGTATATTGGGAGCGAGGCATGACATTAACCTCCTCTTTTTATGACCTTTTCAAAGCAAGTTACAACCAAAGCAAAAAAAATATTTATCTACATACTTTGAAAACACTAGCCATGGCATATCCTCTTTAGCCCATATTTGGTAAAAAAATAAATAAATGTAATGTAGGAAAGAAAAACGTCTACCTAATTTATCTTTTGGGCCCTTTCTGTAGTGTCCCGTCCCGCTCAATCAATCAGAGGAATTGAAACACCAACGGCGTTCGGACTTAGCCATGCAACGACGACTCGAAGGCCCGCTCGGTCGAGGCGACTCCTCGCTCAGGTGGGGTAGTTTCGATGAACTTGCCTCATCTTAGCCTTCACATAATAAATCACATATTTTCAACTTGCACAAGTTAGGCTTGATAATAAAAGAAATGCATCCACATAGCTAAGGGAATAATCCCAAGTAGGGTCAGCTTAGAGTTGGTGTACAATGTGCTTTGAAAATGACACTCGTCCCTTCGTCCTGTGACTTGGGAGATGGAAAGTTGGTCTTCGCCACAAATTTGTGAGTTAGCCTAAGTCATAGGCGTCGCCTGCAGAAATGCTTCATAAAGCATACACGGTCCCATCGTCCAAGGCTTGACGCAGACCTTGCTCGTCAAGTTGTTGCACGATTAAGTTAGGCTGAGTTATGATAGGCTATCGAAGTTTTTTCTGAATACTGTCCCATGTTTTCTACGGTTGTCGAAATTACTTGGTTTCACGATCGTAAGGCCCGTCGTATAGAGTGTCTTGGACAGTAGTCTCACCCAGAACACAAATTGGCGTAAGGTACAATGTTACGGACTTGGTATTTCTAAGGTATGGGCTACGGTTGATTCATTGAGTTTGGAAAAAGGGCCTTCAAATAGTTATTCCTGAGTTAAATGAAATGATAGGTAAGAAAGAAGAATGCTGGCGACTATGGATCGTCGAGGCGGTCTCAGATGTGAGAAGTATTGAACTAGACCCTGAAATAGATGGTAACACTAGAGGTAGAATGATTGTGTGAGACGTCAGTTTGAGTCGAGTCTTGCATGGTCATGAACAACCTGTCGACAAGGCAGAGTTTCCTCAAATGATGACCCAGGCGGCCAAAGTGATTGATTCTTGAGAAACATGTATAGCTTATTACTAGATGACTGCACGGGTTAGGTGGGGACTGTCAGCGGGGGGCTCGCTACCTCGCGCTGAAGGAGCGTCCGTCTAACAAAAGCTAAAAAGTCCAGGATAGCACTGGGCGTTACTGACCAGTTCATATAGATGAGTCGGCATGGCGGCAATCCATATGTGTGCCTTTAGATTGAATCAAGTTGAATGTGTGTGTACAGTTAGAACACAATATTAGGCCTATGATTCGGCTTCAACGTAGGCGACGTGCTTCGGCACGAGATGTGGCGTCGAGTCTTAAGTTGTCGTCATATAAGTTGCATAAGTTGGTTTTGAGTCATCTTGAGTTTAAGTCAGGAAATACCGCAAGGCAAAGTCGGTCGAGTGACACTTAGCCCACAAGTGTTGATTGGGTCAGTTGGTGATTAAAGTAGCAAGGACCGCGAGGCGACGATATGGTTAAGTCACACTGAGTTACGAGGCACGGCACAATGGACTTATAGCACGGTCATAAGGGAATTAGGTACTATCGCGTAGTCGCATCTCTGATTTTAGGCCGTAAGGCAAACATGACTTGATAGGTTGACATTGTTGGTACGAGAAGGGGTCTAGAGGCAAGGTATGAGTTGACATTGTTGTTGCAAGCACGGGATGGTCTAGAGACACAAAATAGGCTAAGGCGTTGGTCCTATAACTGATCCTAAGACAAGAGTAGAAAGACAATCAAAAGGGTTATATTGCACAAAGTAAATGAACATGTCAGTTTTGTATGGGTGGGCGAGGAGCTCATTCCACCAGTACAGTTGAGTACTGACACCCACACAGTTGTCATGTGCAGGCACAGGTAGAGGCTCGTGGTGCAGAGCTCGTATTGGATGCGTCGAGGTACGGAGTTCCTTGGCGATTTGAGGCTTGCGGCCGCGTGGAGTCTGGACTTATACGGGACATAATGTATGGACGTCGCCTTCTGAAGCATTAGCTGGCTCGAGACATGTATTGAGAGATGAGAGAGAGCTGAGTGACTTGTAATGTGAGAAGAGTTAGCTTGAGTGATTGTAATCTTGGCCTTGTACCCTATTGTAATCTTTGTTTCAATATCAATAAAATGCATCTTTTTAATAACTTGTGTTTTGTTTTAAATTTTCGTTGCTATTATTCAATGTCTCTGCTTCGGACTTCTGTGCGACGACCCCATCGCAGCCGCTGTAATCGACCGTTATAGAACCCGTATTGCACGAGCAAAATCTAGGCTCGTGCGACAACATGCTTTAGCGAGGACAATCGCTCCTACGGGAGCGAGGCGTGACATAGTGGTATCAGAGGACGGCTTTACGTCCTTGGACTTTGATTAAATTCTTTAACTCTATTGCTTCCGCAAGTTGATATCGTTGGAGCGCTCTCTCTCAAATGTTCCACGGGATGTCCATACAATAAGTCTATATAATTTACAAAACGTAGGAAAACAGTTTTTGACAAGAAACAAAAGATGGTTCGTGTAAGCACGTTTGGCTAAGTCGGGCTGGGCATATACACCAAAGTTGTATCGACCTTAGAAAAGTCGAATGCGGGATTCGAATTATATCGGACGAGAATGATTTGGACTTGATTGAGTAAAGGGGGTGACTATCGATAGGGGTTCTATCGAACGACGATGTTATCGACGGTGCGATATAGAAGAGCGTGCTTAAAATTTGAGGAATGGTTCGAACGAAAATTTTGAAGAAGTCAATTTTGATTTGAATGACAGTTTTGAGGATTTGTCGAATGACTTCATCCCTGAGTGGTGTGTGTGATAGCTTCAGGGATGTCGATCAATTGAGGATGCGGGGGTGTTGATGAGTCTATCAGTAAGCGTCGTGTGTATGCAAAGCCGTAGATCGAGTATTGTTGATTAAGTTGTTATACACTTGAGATTTAATAAGTTGATTCGAACAAAAGTTAGAAATAACGAGCACGGGATCGAGATTGCACAAGTATGAAATGTGGAAATGATAGAGTAGGCAAATCAAATTGAAGAAAAGTTAAGGTGTACAAAAGGATGACTTAATCGAGGAAATCGTTGAGAATCATATACGAAAGTTAGCACGATCAGAAGATAGCGTGCATGAAAGGTTTGATTTCGAAGTTACAAAAATGACAGTAAGGATTGGAATGAATGTTGCTCGATGATTTGAATTAGCAAGAAGTGATACGAATTGAGAAATACGTTGGTCGATGACTTAAGATAGACGGATGAACAATACGTGAAATTGGTTTAACGAAATTGATATTATGAATGATTCGAGGGATAACGATTGAACTTGATCTTGAATGTCGAAGAAGATTATCCAGTCGGACGATAGCATCATTCGTATGGCTCGAAATTCGTTGCAAAGGAAGATCGTCAGGTTACGTATATCGTTGATGGTATTGAGGCATATCAAAGATCAATATGCGATAACTCGAGGGTACTCCGACTCGGTGAATGACGATCGTGCAAGTGCTATTGTTCCGATTGATGTTATGCTCGAGGATTTTGATTAAAATGAATATTGGATGAAAACAATCGTGTCTTGATGGTTACGTTGATAACCACCACGTCGACGATCTTGTCTTGCGCGAGCGTAACTCCAGACTCGCATATGCGTCACGTCAGATTTGGGGTGATCGTTCTGCGTGAGCGCTGACATGGTGATTCATATCGCAGGAACGATCGAACTCGGAAAAAATTAGGACGTGGCAATTTGGATTGCTTCGACTTGTTGGTTTGATGCGAAAGTGAACTCGAGGATTTGTCAGACTTGTAATTGACGATTGAGTAAACTTGAGGACTGAGTAGATCCAATCAGCATATCGAAAACGAACTAGTCTAGACCCAAAACAAGAGTTACGTTCCGATGGGGATGATTATCCCGCGGGAGCGTAAATGGTGATTCATACCCACCGTGGATAATCAGACTCGCGTGAGATCGGGGCGTGGCATATTGTTAAGTCAGACAACCTTGTGATCGATTTCACAAATTAGGATAAAATGACTTAGGGAGTACAGAATGTGAAGTCATGGTTTAGCGAATCGAAGCGTGCTTGACTTTGGAAGAATAGATAGGCGAACTATATCGATTATGCATGAAGAGATAGACTATGCAAGTTGCTTGTTGGACGAACAATATGGATATGTCGAGGAAATGGTTGAACGCAAGTTATTGTAGGATGGCTTTGCTAAATGACTCGGATTCCGTGCGACGAATGTTGGGATGTGTGTAGAAAATCTATGCTCGAAGTTTAGAAATCAGAGTGATGCGAGCTTGGGTAGAAAACCCCGTACTATCAACTTAGTTTGACCTTAGGATGGGGTCAGTGTTGATGTTGTTATTTGGGAACTATGATTCCAATACTGACGAATGACTATAGCCTGAGACATAGCCTAGCGATTAGGCAGACGTCCGAGTGCGGAGCGGTAGGAATTGTGGAGGTACCACTCACGAGGCTCGATTGACATGCACGTATATCAGGGATGCCTGAATAGGTACATGATCCGACTCGCGTGGTGATGGTGGATTCTCTATCACGAGACTTGGCTGAAATGCATATATTTTGGGGATGCCTGGAATATTTGTACGATCCAACTAAGTGATATATTGAATCAAGGAAGACTTGAGGAACGGAGAAGTGTCGAGGATTTTGAGATCATGAGTTTTGAAGAAAAGATTGTGGGTAGCACGAGCGTGGCTCGAATTTAAGAAATGTATAGGAGAAACGTGTGCAAGAAACGTAGAATATTGAATCAAGTTATAAGTTGATAAATGTACTCAGTTCATTTTGAGGACGAAACTTTTCTGCGTGGTATATGATGTAGTGCCCCGTCCCGCTCAGTCAATCGGAGGAATCGAAACGCCAACGACGTTCGGACTTAGCCTTGCAACAGCAACTCGAAGGCCCATTCGGTCGAGGCGACTCCTTGCTCAGGTGGGGTAGTTTCGATGAACTTACCTTATCTTAGCCTTCACATAATAAATCGTATATTTTCAACTTGCACAAGTTTGGCTTGATAATAAAAGAGATGCATCCACATAGCTAAGGGAGTAATCCTAAGTTGGATCGATTGAGTTAGAATATAGAAAGGTCCAACGGTCAGCTTAGAGTTGGTGCACGGTGTGCTTTGAAAATGACACTCGTCCCTTCGTCCCGTGGCTTGGGAGAAAGAAAGTTGGTCTTCGCCATAAAGTTGTGAGTTAGCCTAAGTCATAGGCGTCACCCACAGAAATGCTTTATAAAGCATGCACGGTCCCATCGTCCAAGGCTTGGCGCAGTCCTTACTCGTCAAGTTATTGCACGATTAAGTTAGGCTGAGTTATGATAAGCTATCGAATTCTTTTCTAAGCACCGTCCCATATTTTCTACGGTTGTCAAAATTACTTGGTTTCACGATCGTAAGGCCCGTCGTATAGAGTGTCTTGGATAGTAGTCTCACCCAGAACACTAATTGGCGTAAGGCACGATGTCACGGACTTGGTATTTCTAAGACACGGGCTGCGGATGATTCATTGAGTTTAGAAAAAAGGGGCTTCAAATTTTAGTTTCTGAGTTGAATGAAATGATAGGGCAAGAAAGAAGAATGCTCACGACTATGGGTCGTCGAGGCGGTCTCAGATGTGAGAAGTATTAAACTAGGCCCTGAAAGAGATGATAATATTAGAGGTAGAATGACTGTGTAAGACGTCAGTTTGAGTCGAGTCTTACATGGTTATGGACAACTTGTCGATAAGGTAGAGTTTTTTCGAACGGCGATCCAGGCGGCCAAAGGGACCGGTTCTTAAGAAATATGTATAGCTTGTTGCTGGATAACCGCACGGGTTAGTCATGGATTGTCAGCGGGGGGCTCGCTACCTCGCGCTGAAGGAGCGTCCGTCTAACAAAAGCGAAAGAGTCCAGGATAGCGCTGGGCATTAGTGACCAGTTCATATAGATGAGTCGGCATGGCGGCAAACCGCATGTGTTCCTTTGGGTTGAGTCGAGTTGAATGTGTGTGTACAGTTAGAACACAATATTGGGCCTAAGATTTGGCTTTAATGTAGGAGACGTGCTTCGGCACGAAATGTGGCATCGAGTCTTAAGTTGTCGACATATAAGTTACATAAGTTGGTTTTGAGTTATCTTGAGTTTAAGTCAGGAAATGCTGCAAGGCAAAGTCGATCGAGTGACACTTAGCCTACAAGTCTTGATTAGGTCAGTTGGTGGTTAAAGTAGTAAGGGCCGCGAGGCGGCAATATGGTTAAGTCACACTGAGTTGCGAAGTACGGCACAATGGACTTGTAACATGGTCACAGGGGAATTAGGTATTATTGCGTAGTCGCGTCTCTAATTTTGGGCCGTAAGGTAAACACGACTTGATAGGTTAACATTGTTGGTACAAGAAGGGGTCTAGAGGTAAGGTATGAGTTGACGTTGTTGTTGCAAGCACGGGATGGTCTAGAGACACAAAATAGGATAAGGCGTCGGTCCTATAACTGGTCCTAAGACAAGAGTAGAAAGAAAATCAAAAGGGTTATGTTGCACAAAGTAAATGAACGTGTCGGTTTTGTATGGGTGGGCGAGGAGCTCATTCCACCAGTACAGTTGAATACTGACACCCACACAGTTTTTATGTGCAAGCACAGGAAGAAGCTCGTGGCGCGGAGCTCGTATTGGATGCGTCGAGGCACAGAGTTCCTTGGCGATTCGAGGCGTGCGGTCGTGTAGAGTCTGGACTGATACGGGACATAATGTATGGACGTCGCCTTCTGAAGCATTCGCTGTCTCGAGACATGTATTGAGAGATGAGAGAGAGCTGAGTGACTTGTAATGTGAGAAGAGTGAGCTTGAGTGATTGCAATCTTGGCCTTGCACCCCATTGTAATTCTTGTTTCAATATCAATAAAATGTATCTTTTGAATGACTTATATTTTGTTCTAAATTTCTGCTGCTATTATTCAATGGCTCTGCTTCGGACTTCTGTACGATAACCCCGTCGTAGCCGCTGTAATCGGATGGAACCCGCCTTGCACGAGCAAAATCTAGGCTCGTGCGGCATAACGCCTTAGCGAGGACGATCGCTCCTACGGGAGTGGGGCGTGACACTTTCAACAAATGATCTCTTATATGTCTTTTTCTACCAGTATATCCCTATATTTCATATCAAGATTATCATAATTTTTTGGATTGTAAAGGCCAATCAGTTGTTCATAAACTGAATTATTATCATCTTTGTCATGTCTCGATTCTGCAGAGTCATTTGTCCTCGTATTTAGCTCTTGGAACCAATCGTCCTCACTTGGGCGTAATGTCGTACAAGCCTGAATTGCACTTGTACATGGTAAAGATGATACAAAATTGATAATCTTCAAGTAGGAATACATCGTAGCGGCACAAGCCGACAAATTGAAGATAATAGTGATACATCTCTCTTATTGAGTAGAACACCCTATTGATTCATAGTAACGAAAACTGTAACCCCTCTTCCCAAATTTTAAAAAAATTTATTTTATTTATTTATTGTGTGTAAAGGTATTTTTTCGTCGAGACTTCGCGAATGAATTTTCTTTTATCAAAAATAGCTTTAAATTAAATACTTTGAGAAGTGCAAATTTGTTTTAATAAAAATATTTTATTAAATTATACTAATGAAATTATGAAAGATGGTTGTTTATTAATTTAGAAACAATAAAGAGATTTTATCGAGTATTTTAAATTAAGTTTTTGTTTTATAAAAGTATGTACTTACGTTATCTATTATCCATTATTATTATAATAATCAAATTGTGATATACTTAGTTTTGGGAATATTTATTTGTATCCTTAATTGGTAATTTATTTATAAAAAGAGATTTGAATTATGCATTTAAATTATTCTATATAATTATTGCAAATTGTGATTATATTGATTTTTGTTTAAATGTTATTTGATTTGGATTTAAATTTATAAGATTTAAACTTTAGATAAAAACTGAAGGTTATTTAAATTATAGTTGTAATCAACAATTTGATTTAGTTTCAATGTATACGATTTAAATTATTTGATAATATTGAATATATACTTTAAATATTACTATGATAATTATTTACTTGATTTTGATTGGATTAAGTTAAATTTAAATTAAAGGAAGAAGGTTATCTACTAGGAATTTCAATCCTTATCGATCTAGGAGTTAATCTCCTATATAAGAAGAGCTCCTCTCTACCTTTTCTCACAACCCAGCAAATTCCACGCCACAAACACCGCTTGCCATCATCCATCAATCCCACCATAAGTGCGAGCATCGTGTTCGTGTCTTTTTCTTCCACTACTTGTATTATTACATCCACAATATCGTCGCGTCGGACAACCCGACACTTCATCCCCAAATTCCTATTTCCTAAATTCCTAACCCTAATACTAAACCTAAACCTTATCGTCCGCCGCTCGATAGCTAGCAACCGTTTCCCTATCCCGACCACCTGCATCAAATTCCCGACCACCACAGTACAACACACCTCCGCCAATATACTAGATCTCCTCAGACCCCCGTCGTGTCTCCAAAGCCACCCCAAAACCATCGGAACCACAGCTGCCATGAACCGCTTGACCGACAGCACCCCTACCGACTCCTCCGCAGTGGCCGACCAATGCCACCACCACTTGGACAAAGCCCCGTCGCATAACACATGCCACCACCACCAAGACCGAAACCCAAACTACCCTGACCGCCATCTCCGGCCAAGGCACTCCGACTCCATCAACAACTCCACCACCACCATAACCCAGCCGTGCCACTGCCGTTACACGTACCCTCTTTTGCTTGCCACCTCTCCGACGATCGTCGTCGATCTAGACGCCAACACCACCGACAAAAAATCACCAAATAACAAATTAAAACCCTAGCTACCAGTCGCCCTTACCTCAGCCGAGAGCCACGCCCATCGTGGTCGTCCACGCCCTTCTTCTCGAGAACTAGTGCCGTAACCACTCAAAATTCGCTACGTCTCCAGTAGGCATGCAGGCGCACGGGTCAGACGAAGATCGTGCGTCGTCCATCGGCAATCTACTTCCCACTGTCAACATCCGCCGGTGCTCGATCCCGAGTGATCCCGAGCCGCCGCGTTTCTCGGAGTAACGTCGAGGTAATGCGTGACCGCTTCGTCGTCGTGATTCCCTTGGTCGATAAGCACTCCCCTCTATAATTCCCTCTCCCTCTCTCGTTTTCTCTCAATCCTGTTTCTCTTGCTCTCTACTCCTCTTATTTTCTCTTTCCTTCTGTTCTATCATTGCTTTTGGTAGCAGCATGTTTTGTTTTTGTTTTTTATTTATTTATTTTGTTTTGATTTGATTTGATTTTTGTTTATGGATTTTTGGTGGGCTAATTAGTTAGGATTGGGATTTTAGCCCATAACAAATTATTCTTTAGTTTTATTTTTAGGTTATTGGTTGGTTTACAACTATTGGGCCAGCCCTATTAATAGAGGGTTAGTAGTGTATGTTAATTATATACTGTTATATAGTATTTTCATATATATATATATATATATATATATATATATATATATATATATATATATATATATATATATATATATATATTTTATATATATATATATATATATATATATATATATATATATATATATATAATTATGTATATATATATATATATATATATATATATATATATATATATATATATTTTTTTTTTTTTCTATGGGTGTTGGCACGACTCGTCGTCTCTATACGATCATTGGCAAGTCGCCTTTCACCCCCCGACAGGTATATATATATATATATATATATATATATATATATATATATATATATATATATATATATATATATATATATATATAAAAATATATATATATATATATATATATATATATATATATATATATATATATATATATATATATATATGTATATATTGTTATAATAAGTACTAGTATCACTAATATTATTTGGGAATTGTATATCAGTATTTTCTAAAATTATTTTTCAACAAAATGACAGTGTTGAGTCCAGGCCTTAATTGTAATTTCAACTTGGATTTAGAATCTTAAAATATTATTTTAATTATTTTTTTGGTATTTTCAATATAGCTTCTTAACCGTAAAAATATTATTATAATATTTTTCTATCTAGTTAAATTAGAGTTTTGACTTAAATTTGATTTCTCTATAGTTTTCCAAAATAGTTATTTAAATATTTGGATTAATAGTTCAATATCAAAACTATTTTCTAAAAATAGTTATAAGTATATATATATATATATATATAAATAGTTATAAGTATATATATATATATATTATATATATATATATATATATATATATATATATATATATATATATATATATATATATATATATATATATATATATATATATCTTATTAAGGATTTCTTTAAACGAAATTATCTTCGATTCTCATCTTAATCGCGACTTGTCGTACGTTCATATTTTTTGTGATTCTGACTACTTTATATCGATCCTAGGCTAATCGGACTGTCCCGGACCCAATGACACAGTCTGTTCCATCGTTAGAGGTCGTCTTGCATAGCTATGACATCCACAACATTTCTGTGCTAACGTGGCGTAGTCACAAGCAACTGCAACTAATCCAGGCAAGTATATTTTCTGATTGTTTTCATATTTGATAACTTCTATATTCGTGTATTTAGTATTGTTTTATATTGATTGTTTGTTAGACACGATGGTTACACGATGTAGTAGTTTATTGATTCTTTACATATTATTTTTTGTGACTAATGTATTATCGTGTTCATGACTTGTTCGAATCCATGAGTACTAGTCGGACGGAGAAATATCTTAGTAGACGTGTGAACTACCCTTTCCATCCTAATTGTCTTTCATGGAGAATAGCAGTCGCACACGAGACTTGCGTTTGGCCGGATTTACCCCTTAGTCGTTCACATGTCGAAAGTAGTATTTCAACTCACTAGTTAGATGTAACCTTGTTATACATTACTATTTTTGTTTCAGTTGTTTATTATTATTCATATTACTTCTTTATCTTTATTACCTACTCTCCTGCTTTTTCTCACATGTTTCATACCATGATTCTCTGTTTATCCACCCATCATGTATTTCAGTATTATTTATTGTTTTATAGATTTTGTCAATTATTATAAATGTTGTTAGAATGTACTCGTTTTATTCCTGACTGGTGTCACGCCCCAGAACCAGAATAGTAGCAAGTGGGGACGGACAAGGCCAGCTACGCAATCCCAAAGTACACCAGTACTCTGAAATTATGTATAAGCTGTCAAGACATGGGGGTTACTTCTACAAGCCAACAGTCGATCCTAGGTTAAACAATCCTAGGTATCTCAATCACAGGCAATTATACAAAGTACAAAAAGTATGATCATCATACATACAATAGTAAAGCGTCCCAAACCATTTATACATGGATGATCATAAAGCTAGTCATACCAAAATAGAGAACTAGCAAGAGTAATAGTCATACATGATAAGCTCTAGCTATAGTCTAGAATACGCACACCATGTTTAGGCCAGTAGGCTAAATATCAAGAACCAAAACACGAGCTAAATACGTGCTCGGAGGCTAAATGCCACAAAAGAATAATGTACATATCAAGTGGGAGAATGAATCAAGAAACCCACTCAGGTACTCTGGTGCTCTGGATGGTCACCGTCGAGTAGATGATGCGAAAGAACCTCTTAGCTCCTCTATCAGATCTGGCCAAACAAAACTAGTGGGGTCGGACCCCCAATTGCAAGTACCACAAAGGAGGCCAAACTATGAACTAAAACCAGCAATCACTAACAACAACAATTAGAGAGACAAATGAGTAAGAGTAGATCGAGACTCATGCACTACCAATGCACTTATCCCGAACATAAGAAGACAATAAGTAAGCATCTTGGAGCATAAAGAAATTAACATGTGACATAATGTAAAGTGTAGACATATTAAGTAAACAGAAGCTTGAGAACATGTAAAATCAACTGGTCAAGTAAGCATGTGAGATAGTTGAACATGTGAGAATGTGAGATGACTGAACATGTGAACATGTGAGCATGTTAGAACAAAAATAGAATGACAATGATAGGATGACTTAGAAACTATTCCGGAAGTCAAATTACAACCCTTAAACCAAACAAGGACCGGGGTTGTAACCCTTCTCCAAAACAGAACTCAGCCTCCGATCATTCATTGATAAAAGTAAAGCATAAACCATAGTGCACTGAAATAAACATACGGACACTGCCTAGACAAAACTAGACTGGACTGGACTGACTCCATCCATCAATCACGGCCAAGCAATGAGTATGGCTTGATACTTTAACTAACTAGGGTTATCACAAGCCTAGTTACTAACAAGATACAATGAGATGTTCCAACAGTCACAAGCCCTGCAGCTATCCAGTTATCCTTTCGCAGGTTGTGAGTTGTATTAGATGGATAATCGCCCAGGAGACAAATATATTCCAAGGTGACTTAGGGGTGCAACACATGACAGTGTGCTAGAAATGTGCCCTACTCGACGGCAGGCTACAACTCCAATTAAAGTGTCCAGATAATGGGATTGCCTATGACTGGAAAATCTCTTTATGAACTACTTGATCAATCTAGTCATTAAATCCTAGCCAGATTCAGTATGAATCCCTGACCGTAGGAAATCAGGAATTCATGTCCTTGACATGATTAGTACAAAACATGTAGCTTGTACAAACACACTCAAGAGAAACACCCATGGTGTCCAAGTCATTCATTACTGGTAAGCCAATAGAGCCGTCGCAACAGCATTCATGGTTCATGTCATGTCATATCATGTTACTTGTCTAGAGTGCACTACGACGGGTCACTATCATGTTAAGAGTACTTGTTAGGGTACACCACGATGGGCCACAATCATGTTAAGCAAAGAAGTGACATGTGACTTGAGTGCACCGCAACGGGTCACTATCGTGTTAAGCAAAGAAGAAAGACATACATCATGAGTGCCGCACCACGGGTCACTATTATGTTAAGCAAAGAAGAAATACATATATCATGAGTGCCCCACCACGGGTCACTATCATATTAAGCAATCATAGACGTAAGAAAGCTTGTAGATAGATCTTGATAAAAGGTGCATCATAACATATGAGAAGGAATAAATAAGGTAACTACTTGACCTAAAACACCAATTGAATTTATGCTAGTATTAAGGGTATGAGAGGGGTATAATCATTCTCTAACTGTACAATATTATCAAATCATGTTAAGAAATTCATTTATTAAAGAAATATCAAGCTATTAAATAGGGTCGTCGTAATTTAGGCCAAGATAGAAAACATGCAATACAATCATAAGCTCTATATCAAGAATGAAAGAAACTTGCATAAAATAGTTGGTAACATATTCTTGAAGCCAAGGAAAAGATCTACAACTTTCATGTTGGGAGTTGGGAGAAATTTTGGCCACAAATCATCCACATAGGACATAAAACAGCCAAAACAGCCACTATGCAACATTCTGCCGCACTATGCAGCCTTCTGCGGTACTATGCAGCCTCTTGCGGCACTATGTAGCCTTCTGCGGTACCATGCAGCCTTCTCGGTACTATGCAGCCTTCTGCGGCACTATGCGATAGGCTGCATCACCATGCGGCACTATACGACAGGCTGCACTATACGGCACTATACGGTAGGCTGCACTATACGGCAGGCTACACTATACGGCACTATTCATCGTCCCTGCCAGAATCAGGACAGATGAACTAAGAAATGCTCAAATCTTATTTTGACCATAACTTTCTCAAAACAAGTCAAAATCTATCTTTTTAAATATCCATTTTGGGTAAAATCGAATTCTCTACAACATAGAACAATCAAAACTTGAAAATAATAAAGTTTAGTAGGTCAAAACCCAAGAAAACTAAAAAGACTATAAACTTAGATCTACAAGAATCCATCCATAAAAATAAAAAACTCCAAGTTCTAAAGATGCTTAGAATCATGTAAGAAAGAGTTTAGAACAAACAAAATAACATTTGTCCAACATTTGGCAAGATGTACTTGCCTTAGGTTGGAGGAGAGAATGAAGAGGAAGAAGATGAAGAGAATGAAAATAATGGAGGAGAGAGAGAGGAGTTGGGTTTTATACAAACCTTCTGATCTCAAACCCACCAAAACCAAACCAAGCCCAATACCAAGTTGAATCGAACCAAATTAAACCAAGTCAAGTTTAACCTTTACTTTAGAAAAATTTAAAATATTTGAAAACCAAGAAATACGAAATATGGCTCAAAATACGTACCCGTACATAAATACTGATACAGTGAGACGAGTCTCACAACTGGACACCAAGTTTTTCAGATTAGTCTTGGCTACTTTTGCATTATATCCTTGAGGAGAGATATGGGTATACGCTGAGGTCGACCTTAGAGATTGTTGTATAGTTTTTGATTAGAAAGTTTAATGTGTTATTTTTTAATAATGAAATCTTGTAATTATATTCAAATATAATCTTTAAATATTGTAATTTGATTTAGAAATGTGAATGAGCAAAAGAAATAAAGATATCATTTTATAAAATCACTCATTTAATTACGGGCTAGACATCATACTACCGTCGATACCGCGGCGTAGGTTGGACTTGTGCATGCGCTTGCATCCCGAAAAGCGGTTACGGGTCGTGACAAATTTTTTTGGTGGCCCATGCAGCTCAATTTTTGCAAAAGATTGCGAACTGGTGGTAGTACTTAAGTTAGTCGTACAGTTACGAGCCTGCGATTAGGAAGTGTACATTCATAATTATGATTAATTTGATTTTAGAAGAATGACTAGGACAAGGAGTCCATTTTTTAATTTGACTGTTGGGCAGTTAAGGTTGTTTCATAGGCCATATGATTAGGTAGGACTTATTGAATTCAAACCCTATTAGATAACTTAAGGAATTTTCATAGTAGGATACACTATTGAAGGAAGGCAGGACCAAAGGTGGGTAGACTATTCGTTTGATAAACTAGAACTTTCTAGGATTCAATTTCCGATCATGATCATTTGTGCATTTTTATTATCTGTCTACCTAATCACGGTCATCTTGTAAGGTCCATATTTCTTATTTGTTTCCCATTGGCCATAGTAATTTATTTCTCTATGAGTCAATATTTTATTTTCATCTATTGAGTTTGAGCCTAATATGATCCATTATCCATATATCTACCCCGAGTTAGTTTTGTTAAAATTCAATATATATATATATATATATATATATATATATATATATATATATATATATATGGCGCAAGGGTTTACAGGCGATCAGCCTTCTCAGGGGACGGCCAGGCTTCCAATGGAGGCAACCCCGGACACCGGAGACCCGTCTCTCCGCGACGAAGGAGGCGGGTGGACAACAGTAGAACGCCAGCGCAGATCAGGGCCTACTTCTCGTAGAGATAGATGGGTGGGAGCCAATGTGATTACAAAGAGGCAAGGAGATAACAGAGGGTACCAGGCTAGACAACAGGGAGCCAATCGAAGACCGACGATCCCTCTTTCGTAGAAAGGAGTTAGAAGTATCCAGGCGGCTGAAGAAAGGGGAATAGGACATAGGAGAACCATGGAAGCTCTGAAAAGGAGAGACACCATCAATCCCGGGAGCAGTGGTACCCAACGCACGTGGCCGGCACCGATTTCATCGACGGAACTTTGGAAACCAGCTCCGATCCAAGAGGAGGTTGAACTTCAATATGTAGAGCCAAAGTCAATAGATGGAAGGAGGGTGGTGGAGATCACGACAGATGACATCGAAGAGACATCGACATACTGGAAGAATACCCTAATCTTGTATGTAATGGAAAACAAACCCTATTACGGGCAACTGAGAGCATACGCTCTAAGGGTTTGGCGACCGAAGGGGGAGATGGAGATTTTCTCGAGAGAAAACGGATTTTATTTTATTAAATTCGATCTCACAAAAGATTTGGAAAGAGTTCTAGAGGGGGGCCCTGGACGTTCGATGGACGACTAGTAGTGCTCAAGAGATGGCTGCCCGAATCATGCTTCGAAAAGGAACGAATCCCATCCGTTCCTATATGGATCAGACTGCCCTGGTTATCACCGCAATTATGGAGTACGTCGACAATTATGAAAATTGCCAGTATGATAGATAATCCTCTGCGTACAGATATTCTCACGGCAAGGCGTAAACGTCTATCCTATGCCCGGGTGTTCGTGGAAATAAAAGTTGCTAACGAGCTGCCAAGTCAAGTCGAACTTCTGCTCCCTAATGGAGAGACAATATGGCAGAATATTGAATACGAATGGGTACCACCGTCTTGCGTTGTATGTCGGTGCTTCGGGCACGTAAAAGCCCATTGTCGGGAACGGGAGGAAACTGTGGAGGAGGAAACCCCAAATACCCCTCGGGAAGAAGTTGTCAGCCACGATGATAATGAGAGGAACCAAAAAGATAAGGAGGAAAATAAGAGCGACGAGATGGAAGTAGTCCTAGCGGATAACATACAGAGAGAGGTTGAGAATGCTGAAGGACATAGGGCCTCTGTACTCGGAAAGCGGCAAGTTTCTGAACGTGGAGGAAGAGAAGTCAGTCATTAGGTAGCTGGACAGGAGGAAAGAGCACATGAGGTGAACAACTCCGTTGATGAAGCCAACCAATTGGCATTGGTAACCTTGCCAAGTGATTCAGGCGATCGGTAGGAAAATTCAGGAGCAAGGGTTTCGAAGATAGTCCGGTTATATGGAGATGGCAACCATAACTAGAGTAGGGGAGGAGGATATGGGGATTATATGGAGGAAGGAAGTACTCATAGAGGGAAGCTAACGACAGAAAACCCATTATGGGTAGCAAGGCTTAAGGAAGCAGTTGTGGACAAGGGACAGGTAGGCAAATTACATAAAGAAAAGGCTCAATTTGATCGTCCTCGAGAGAGCCTGCGTACTACGGAGGACGGTTACGTCATCCATCAATGACGGTACTAACGTGGAACGTTAGGGGTGCTAACTCAGTGGGGAGGTGGAAGGAAATCCAACAGATGACACGCGGTAGTAGTAGTTCTATTGTGGCCATTCTAGGAAGTAAAATTAAAGCTTTGGACAGACTAAAGCAGCGGACTTCGGACAACTGGGAGACAGTACACAACCTTATCCCGGGTGGAGTAGCTCGGATGTGGGTTATATGGGATGGTCGAGAATGGAAGGGCCATGTACGATACGTTTCGGACCAATTGATAGCAATCAACTTCAAGAATAAGGGAGGACTTGAATTTGTCATGGGGGCTGTTTATGGCCAGAATGACAGGCGATTGCGAGGATAGCGGGGACTTAATAAAACTCTTCGTAGATATGGGAAACCAACTTCCTCTTCTCGTTAGCGGGGACTTTAATGCCTTACTGGCAGGAACAGAGAAAGACGGAGGCCGTCCGGTTCCTCAACATATCCTGGATGACTTTCAAAACTGTCTAACCAGATCGGGACTGGTTTGCTTGGAAAGAACAGGACAAATTTGGACATAGAATAATAGCTCGACTTCCAATCGCGTCGCTTGTCAACTTGATAGAGCGCTCGGCAATATGAGATGGTTAGAGATGTTCCCACATGCTCGGGCGGAGGGTCTCCAAAGGGGCACAAGCGACCATGCCCCTATCCTGATACGGATGACGCCGGCTCCTAAAGTAGGTAGAAGACCTTTCCGGTTCTCGAATGCGTGGACTTCGATAGAGGGGTATAATGAAGCTGTGGACAGAGGACTACAGATGGCAGTTTCAGGTAACCCAAAATAATGTCTCATGCGGAAGCTCAAGCAGGTTAAGCAAGAAATCAGGAAATGGAATATAGTGAGGCCGCCTATAGAACTTGAAGCCAACGTGAAGCAACTAAAAGAAGTCCAAGACAAGCTTCAGGTCACGCCTTTCGAAGCTGATCTGGTCTCGCTCGATGCGGGGCTTCAGGATGAGGTCCGACGTCTTCGGTTCCAGGAAGAAATTTACTTGAAGCAGAGAGCCAAATGTAATTGGCTAAAAGAAGGGGACAGGTGCTCGAAGTTCTTCCACGTGACGATTAAGGCTCGTCAAAGCAGGAACTCGCTGGCGTCGATCATGGATGAGACTGGCTCGGTTATTGTCCAACCCGAGCATATCAAAGATGTGGCTGTCTCATACTTCAAGAACTTGTATGCCCAACCAGGTCAGGAAGAGGAACTGCCGGAAGCTATATACAAGCGGGTGGTCACCGAGGCGGGAAATGAAGTTCTCAGAAAGAAAGTTCAACTTGACGAGATCGAACAGGTTATCAAGAACGCCAATCCGGACAAATCTCCAGGCCCGGATGGCTTCAACGCTTATTTCTTTAAGCAACACTGGAATCAACTAAAGGGCCTTTTACTTCATGTGGTGGATGACTTTTTTACTACGGGACGCCTAATCTGAGAACTGAACCATACGTTCCTAGTTCTTATTCCCAAAAAAGAAGGAGCAACAGAGATGGAAGATTTTAGACCAATTGCATGTTGTAATTTTGTTTACAAATTAATCACCCATATCATGTGTAACAGGATGCAGGCGATAATGCAAGGGCTTATCTCAGCTAACCAAGCAGCATTCATCAAAAGGCAGAATATAGCAGAGAACTGTCTATTGGCGCATGAGTTGATACGGGACTTCAATAAAGCATGAGGGAGAAAAGGATGCTTAAAGCTCGACTTAAGGAAGGCTTATGATACAGTAAACAGGAAATTTGTTGGTAAACTTCTCATTGGCATGGGGTTCGACCAATGGTGGGTGGATCGAATTGAAGAATGTATATCCACACCGTCATTCTCTGTCCTACTCAACGGACAGCCGCATGGGTATTTCGATAGTAGCTGAAGACTGCGTCAGGGAGACCCTCTTTCCCCTTACTTATTTACTATAGTCATGGAATATTTCACATGTTTGATGGAGGTAGAGGTACACAGGAAGAACATAACTCCGTTATTCCATCGTATTAGCCCTATAGTTTCTCACCTCATTTATGCAGATGACCTACTAGTGTTCATGGAGCCTACGAAGAAAGGTACATCTACGCTGATGCAGTTGCTAGAGGATTTCAGGAAAGGTACGGGATTGGCACTGAATAAAGACAAGTCGCAGATCTTCTTTAGCAGGGATTGTCCTTGTAAATCTCAATGGTCGGAGCTTCTCGAGAAAGAACAAGGACAACTTCCAGTCCGGTACTTAGGCATTCCCCTGTCTATAAATTATGCGTCGAACATGGAGTGTACGGGCTTGCTCAGCTACGTATAGAGTCGGTTGGAAGGTTGGCAATATCAAATCCTCTCGTTTGGAGGTCGTATTGAGTTGGTGCGCTCGGTGATTGGGACCATTACAGCATATTGGTTTCAGGCTATTATTATTCCGGTAGGGACTCTGAGAGCTATTAACCGACTTTGTGCGAATTTTGTTTGGAAAGGGGGGCTCCACACAATCGCCTGGGAAGAGCTGTGTCAGAACAAAGACGAAGGCGGTATCGGGTTAAGATCTCTCATGACATTGCGTGAAGTGGCAGCATTAAAACTTGCTTGGCGATTCCTGAATGGACACTCCATGTGGGCGGACTGGGTGAAAGCCCGATATGTGTGGGTACTAATAATTTCTGGGTTATGGAGAGCAATAATAACTTCTCGGTTTCATTTAAGAAAATCCTTTCCCAACGAGCTACGCTGAAGAGTTGCATTACTCGAGTGGTCCGGAATGGAGAAACAACCAACCTATGGATGGATCCGTGGCTCAACAAACAAAGCCTTATTGATCGGGTTGGTTGGCCAGTGTTCGAGATGATCGGGCAGAACACGACGCTGAGCAATATCATTACTAGGGGAGCTTGGCTTATTTCGAACAGACATATACTACAGTGGTTTGGGGAGGAAATAGCAGGCGTGCCTATAGCGGAAGAGGAGGGAGAAGATTATTGGATATGGGACGGTTCATCAACGGGTAAATTTGAGCAAAGACTGGCGTACGAGAGGATCAGGATGGTGTTCCCGAAGGTGAGTTGGGCTGAGGTGGTTTGGCACAAGAGCGCGGCCGAAAAATGGAGGTTGTGTCTGTACAAAGCCATCCGAGATAGACTCCTAACCAGGGAGAGATTAAGCCGGTTTGGAATTACAATCACAAATGCTCAATGTGTCTTGTGTGGCAAAAGTGATGAAACTCGTGACCACATGTTCTTTGAATGCTCGTTCTCGGACACGATATGGCAAAAGTATCGAAGGGAGGCAGGTTTAGCGAGCAAAAGACATACAGTCCTTATGAATGAGGTAGAAGAGATAAGAGGACTTCGGGACACAGCTCTGCAGAAGTCCAAAAAGGCGGGTCTCCGGCTCTTAGCTGTAGTTTGGCACTTATGGCGCGAACGAAATGGAAGGATATTTGAAGGGAAATGTAATTCCTATTCAGGACTTCTCAACAATATTAACTCTGATCTGAAGCTCATGGAGGATCGGTAATGGAGGAATAGGCTGTTAGTGCTCGGGAATGGCCAGCTTTATATATGCGGTGGTGGTAATGTAGTAGAGCAGTTGTTTTATAAGCTCCCATATTGAGAAGTGTTGATGTATGTATCCTATTCATTCTCAATAAAGAGAACCTTTGCTTCAAAAAAAATAAAAAATAAAATAAAATAAAATAATATATATATATATATATATATATATATATATATATATATATATATATATATATATATATATATATATATATATATATATATATATATACCTCTTATTCGTCCAGAGAGACTTATGGCTGCTTCTTCAGCTGTTCCAATGGAGGACAGCAGCTTTGAGGACGATCAGCTGGCAAGCATGACCACTGACGACATCGCCAGGGCTTCCCGTATGCTCGATAACGAGCTGCGGATTCTCAAGGATGAGTTGCAAAGAGCGAATCTGGAGCACGAATCGTTCAAAGAGAAGATTAAGGAAAATCAAGAGAAGATCAAACTCAACAAGCAGCTTTCGTACCTCGTCGGAAACATCGTCGAGATTTTAGAAATGAATTCGGATGGTGAGGCTGAGGAAGATGGTGCAAATGTTGATCTTGACTCACAAAGGAAGGAAAAATGTGTTGTATTGAAAACTTCCACCCGTCAGACAATCTTTCTTCCTGTTGTTGGTTTAGTTTACCCTGATAAGCTAAAACTTGGAGATCTAGTTGGGGTGAACAAGGACAGTTATTTGATATTGGACACACTCCCTTCGGAATATGATTCACGAGTGAAGGCAATGGAGGTAGATAAAAAACCGACAGAAGATTACAATGATATATTGGTGGCCTTGAAAAGCAGATCCAAGAGCTTGTGGAGGCCATAGTGTTGCCAATGACCCACAAAGACAGATTTCAGAAGTTGGGAATTCGAGCACCGAAAGGAGTGCTTTTGTATGGACCTCCTGGAACTGGGAAAACACTTATGGCACGTGCATGCGCAGCACAAACAAATGCCACCTTTCTGAAGTTAGCAGGACCACAACTTGTCCAGATGTTTATGGTTTTTTCTATGGGTACCACCAAAAATGTTTGGGGGCAGCCCTTACTTGGAAGCAGTCCATGAATGTGGAAAAATTGCTAGGGGCACCCAAAACTTGCTAGGGTGCAGCCCAACTCCCCAAACCAAAAATTCCACTCTCATTTCTATTCTTCACTCTCTCTCCTCAAGAAGAAAAAAAAAAAAGCTCTCTTCCTCTCCCTCTCCTAAACCCTAATTTCTTCTTCTCTACCACTCCATTCTCAATCCCTCCACGAAGATTCTCGAAGAGATGACACGCAAGTCAAAGCAACCGAAATCCAGGTACGTTCTTTCCTAATTTCTTCGAGATTTTTGTACAATATATTCGAAACCCTAGAATTTGTTTAATTCTTAAAAAAGTTTTGGTAAAATAGGTTTATAATCTCTTGCACGTTCTCTTCCCTAATTTTCGAACACAAGAAACCCCAATTTTATGTTGAAACCCTAACCCTAAAACACGACAGAGTAGGATGTCATTGTGGCAGTTCGGGTTCACGACAGTAGGACTGCCAGGCATGTGGCATTCCTAATGGAAATTAGGACTGCCACAGTCCTGGCAGTCCTCTTGTGAAAGAGGACTGTGGCAGTCCTAATAGCCACATGCCTGGCAGTCCTAATGTTATGACATATGGGGGTTGGGTAACTGCATGCTGTTTCTATTATTTAATAAGTGTACGTTGTCATGCAGTCCACCGACCGCTAACAAAAGAATACGGTCCACCGCGTCAAAGCGGAAAGAACGTGAGGGACGTCCTCTCGAGCGTCCGATAACAATTACCGAACAGGCGCCCGAAGTTCGGTCTCGAACATCGCCACCGGCACGTCAAGCTCGGTCGAAGCAACGAGCTCCTACTCCTACGCCTCCTTCCGACGACGACGTGCCAATTGTCCGACTCCTATCACGTCAAGACGGTTCTGCTCCATTTGAGGAGGTCGGTCCTTCTGAGGAGGTCAGTCCTTCTGAGGAGGCCGGTCCTTCTGAGCCGCTTGTCCATCCGCCCGGTTGCTCAATGTTGGTTTCATTTGAGAACTACATTGCGTATGTAATATGGAAGAACCCGGTATGTACATGACGTTTGTAAGCTACCAGTTTAGTATACTATATATATATGTATTTCATAATTGATATGTTTTTTGTTGTTCGATATACAGAGGACATATCGTATCCTTAGGGCTGTGAGTCACGGGAAGAAAACTGTGTCCTGGCAGTTTGCATGTTTATCGGAGGCCGTCCGGAGCAAAATCATACCGAACGGCTTGCACAATTTGGCACAAAATGCCTATCGAACAATGGATAGTGTCCTCATATCCGTCTTTGTGGAGAGATGGCACCCGGAGACCAACACATTTCATCTCTCAGCATGGGAGATGACCATTACACTTGACGCCGTCTACCAGATATTGGAGATGCCAGTGACCGGGCACGTAATAACCAAAGAACATTACACGAATGAGAAATCCGTAAAATAGTACGAGAAGATCGTCAAGTTCGTCTCAACTCACCTTGGAGTTCCGGCTACGAGTTTTACAACTCTACCAGGCTTCAAGAAGTCGTACGAAATTTCTCTATCATTTTTGGTGGACCAGTTCATGGATATGGAGGTGGATGACGATGACGATTATACGGTCGACGCGGTGGCCCGTGCGTATATGCTATTCGTCCTAGGAACGGTTGGCATTCCGGACAAGTTCGGAACGTCGATACATGCTCGGTACATGCTCAACTTATCTGAAGTGGATGACTTCATTGATATATCATGGGAAAGCGGTATCCTAGCTAATCTTTACCGCGAGCTCAGCATCGCATCCCGTGTCGGGACTAAGACAATGGCCGGTTGTCAGACTTTGCTACATGTAAGAAAACTTCTAACAATTTAATCTTGTATACTTCAATTTGTTGTTTTAATTTTTACTATTCATTTATAAATTGAATAGGCATGGATATACGAGCACTTTTCGATGCTTAGACGGACTGACGAAAACCCAGAGTATCTTGAACACCTTCCTAGAGTGTGTCGATGGAGGCCATCCCAGCTGGAAACGAAAAATTGGCAAACACTGGCTTTCATTCGTGAAGTATTAGACAGTTTGGTGCCAGAAGAGGTACTAATTTTTGACTAACTTTTTCATGTTAATTTTGTTTTGTTGTTAACTGTTTTCCTACAGATTTTTTGGAATCCATACCGGGATGTACATGAGCTGAATCGTGAGGTCCAACCAGTTTCTTTATTTTATGGTATGATCACATGCTATGAAATCACGGAGCTGTACATGCCCGATAGAGTACTTCGTCAATTTGGCTTCGTGCAAACTGTGCCGAAGCGCACACTACGGCTGTTGGAGCCTCCACGCGGAACCCAACCTTTAAGTTACAAACCGGCAGAATTCGACTTGGTGACCGACTTTTACTCGGAGTGGCAACGACATGTACTTCGAGAATCTGAAAGACGATCGGTCATCCAGATGGTCGACTGCAGCGAGGACTACATGTAGTACTTCCTGGGGGTCGGACATCCTAAGTTGTCGAACCCTACCAACCCGGGTCCCGTGGCCGTCGGAGCAGTTGGAGCTCTTCCTTCCAAAAATGTCTTGTATGCTGGATTGGTGAGAATGGTGAGTTCCGTATTTGTAATAAGACTAAGATTTTCATGTTTGTAAACTTAATTCATTTATACTTTCATTTTCAGTCTCAAAGGGTGAAGGAATTGGCACAGATAGTCCGGAGAGGTTGCCAAAGTGACACTTGTGTTGCGGTCGCCAACGAGCTTGATCACATCGACGACGTGGTCGACTTCCCCTTCATGAACAATAGGGAGTCTCGTTCAAATGCCCGGCATGATATGTAGATGGATTTTAATATTTTTCATGTATCAAACTTAAGTTGGATGTGGAATAGTTACGTACATTTAATGAATTATTGTGAATATTTTGCTTGTTTGAAACTTAATTTGGATGTGGAATGTTCGAGACTAAGTAGTTGTGATGAATTATTATAGTTGTGATAAATTTATTGTAGTTGGATTATTAAGTTTTTGTGATGAATCTTAAGTTGTGAAGAATTATTGTTATTTATGTACTTGTGATAAGTTGTTCTTTTTAATGTACAGAGTATCTGTATCAGGACTGCAAGCACCCTGGCAAACTCTGTGACAATTTGATTCACACAATCAAATCATCACAGAGTTTCATAGTTAGGACTGCCACACCCATGGCAGTCCTACACTGAAGTAGGACTGCCAGGGTGATGGCAGTCCTAACTAAAACTTGCTAACAGCAAGTTTTAGTTAGGACTGCCATCACCCTGGCAGTCCTACTTCAGTGTAGGACTGCCATGGGTGTGGCAGTCCTAACTATGAAGCTCTGTGTTGATTTGATTCATACATAAATTCATCACAGAGTTTCATAGTTAGGACTGACACACCCATGGAAGTCCTACACTAAAGTAGGACTGCCACGGAGCTGGCAGTCCTAACTAAAACTTGCTGTAACAGCAAGTTTTAGTTAAGACTGCCACCACCCTGGCAGTCCTACTTCAGTGTAGGACTGCCATGGGTGTGGCAGTCCTAACTATGAAGCTCTGTGTTGATTTGATTCACGCATAAATTCATCACAGAGTTTCTCAAACTGAAACGCTGTAACAGTGAACACATATAATGCAGGTACACTCATATAACACAGATAACACACATGTAAGCACATATAACACAGGTAGGCAGATATAGTTCATAGATAGGCACATATAATACAGGTAGGCACATATAACACAGGTAGGCATAGGTAAACATATATAACTCAAAATTTACTCCATATATATTACTGGACTTTATATTTCACTGTATACAAAAGTGGTCCTCCATATACAAAATGTCAAACTGTAAATATATCTATACTTAGTCGATGACGTCGTAGTGGTCAGCAGGTAAGTCTCTTGGCTCCTCAATCTTTAACAACTTCTTACAATGGTTGATCTGGTCAACGAAAGGTGTGGTCCAAGCGATGGCTTCGGCCGGTGCTCTTTTGTACCAAACTGTTGAAGGTGGAGGAATTAGAGAATGAGCGATCATCTTTAGTATAATGAAGTGATCCCCAATCAGACCTATAGTACATAGGTTAGATACTCCGTGGTCCGTCGGAGGAGCGCACATCGGAAAGAATGTATTATTAATATCCGGCGAGATAAGTACAACAGGTATCATGTACCCATTAGCAAATAAATAGCCGGCAGACGAGACTGACATGTAGTGGTCTGTCCCGGTAACACTGTCGGTGCAAGGGATACTTAATAACAAACTTGCAACCATTTATTCGCTTAGGATGCGGGTGTAGAATGGAAGACGAGTCTCTAACTCCTCGTACAGCTCCTGCCTCACCCGTCTCCATCCGTCATTGTCATCATAACCAAGATGCCTTGCAAGGGCATGAAATCCGCAATGACCATCACCGGGGACATCGATAATAGACCAAATGTAACTTCAAAGTGCAGGTTGAAATTTGTCAATATATAAACTCGTTGTTTGGCTTGCAACTGTATCTTTTCTAGGGAGGTCCATTTTCTCCATTTTTCGGCGAACGACAAGCTTGCCCTTCCGTGCAGGCGAAGGTTGCTGTAAGCTTCGTTCAACATGCTCAAAGGATGATAGATCTCTCTTAGTCGACTCCAGCCTTCTCTTCTGTGAACTAGTCAATCTTGTTTGAGGACTGCCTTTAGGATTGGAAACAACGGATGACTCATGCATTCTAGTAGTCACCGGACATGCAATTTTTTAGATTTTAAGCTCAATAGACATCCGTTTCGCTCCTACTGAGGCACTCCATCTTACGTGGAGAAGTTTTACTTGTGACAAAGAGAAAAAATCATCGTCCGTCTTCACGAGGGGCATCATAGACAACTGCCTCCAACATTGATCGACAGCATCTACTGGAATAGGAATAGATTCACGGCGATATTCATTAATCTGATGTGCACAAGGGAGGCCCAGTGTATGTTGATACACACACCAGCAAACCTTAGGATCAAGCCCGACAAACTTTGACCTTTCAATCTCATCAGCTATTAAGGCCAACGCCTTGTGAGATACCACACGCATTAAAGCATCTAAGAGTACTTCCTTTCTATGCTCATGCTTGACTATATTCAAACTCATCTCAAATGATGCCTTAATTTCATTCACCGTCCGATCTACTGATAAATGTATAGCTTGCCAAATAGAGACGAAGTTGTCGAAGATGATTTTAGGTGCCTCTTCAATAAAGAGTGTGCTCCTTCGACACGGTTGGTAGTTGTCGTGCCGTAATACTTCACCACATTCGACCATGCTAAGACGAATTATTCTTTGTGAGGTTCAAGCCATGTATCTTTGATGTAAGAAATGCATGCCGGCACTCTCGTCTCCCACTTTTGCTTGAATAAGTACCAAGCGACGTCGTAACTGGCAATCGTAGATGCTCGCCACACACAATTCTAATCATTGTAGAATTCGTCAAAAATCTACATGTCAATTTTACCATCCTCCTTCCGAAACTTCAACTTATATTGGGCTTGAATATTACGATTGACATGCCAAGTGCATAGCAATGTATCCGTTTGAGGAAAAACAATACGAATAGCATTAATTAGGGCATACTCTCTGTCGGTAACAAATACTGACGGCTCTGTATGACCAGTGTAAAGTGCTTTCAGTTTCTCCAACGTCCATGTGTAGTCTTCAAGTTTCTCACTCTTTATGAAGCAAAATACCACTGGAAATATTTTCCAAGTAGAGGTGAACCCGACAACATGAAAGAGAGACATCTTGAACTTATTTGTCTTGTACGTGCAATCAAGGACTAACACATCGGCAAAAGACCTGGCCAAATTTGTGCAATCGGGATGAGCCCAAAAGATTGATAATACTTCATTACTCTGGGGATGTCTTCTATGGAACTCAACATAATGACTATCGGCAAGCAACTTGAGCACTTCTTGCATCGCCATTCTTGATTTCGTCCAGACAGCATTTGAAGAAGCTAGGGCGTTGTGTATTTACTTCATTGTAGACATGTTCTTCTCATCTTTATGTCGTATGACGGAATATATTTGTCTCGGTGCAACTCCGGAGGTGGACAAGTCTTCGACTATCTTCTTGTCCATATTGTTCAACCGTCCGACATACGGATGACCCAATAGTGTCTCGACAATCTCATGGTTGTAGGTTCCATTCTTCACTTCTACTGTCCATTTTCCTTCTTCTTCGTTTCTAATATGTATCGTGAATGGACAACCACATTTTCTCGTTCTAACATTTCTTCTTGGAACTTTACTTTCGATAACTGTGTTTTTCTTGTGCGTTCTGAACACACCACCTCTTTCACAGCCAACCACCACAGTTTGTCGTCCCAGTCGATTTCGGGCCGATCTGGATATCACTAGAACAATGTTATTTTCCCGTCCGACTTCTTGACACCAATGTACCGCACCCTCGCTTGATTCAAAACATAGATCGGTCCAGAATAAATGGGCTACATTGACTGCAATTGGAGCCGGTACCGCAAAATCGAAAGATCTCAAATCCTACAATAAAACTTAAATGTTAGTACAATTAGACAACATCCTAAAGCAAATAGGTTTCATAGATTAGGACCGTGCATAAGATTGGTGTCCATAAATAGCAAATTGTGTTAATAGCAAGACCGTCTTTTGTACAACAATTGGTGTTCATAAATTTCAAACACCTTTACTGACTAAAACTCTGCATTCAGGTATCATAGATTAGGACTGCCAGAGTGGTGGCAGTCCTTCACAGAAGAAGGACTGCCAGGACCCTGACAGTCCTACATATGTGTAGGACTGCCAGGGTCCTGGCAGTCCTTCTTCTGTGAAGGACTGCCACCACTCTGGTAGTCCTAGTCTATGATCTGGACTGCCAGAGTGTTGGCAGTCCTCTGTGTCACAGCACAAATTTTAATCCGATGACAAGTTCAAATGTAGTTACCAAGAGGGCTTCTGAGGCATCAAAGTTGTCTTCGGACGTTGCGGGAACGTGTTCTTCGGACGTGGTGGGAACATTTGATGATCCCGGTTGATCCATGTTCAATATTTTTCTACATTTAACACATAATTCAACTTTTATATGTGAAATTCTAGTTTAAAACATGAAACATATTTTAGTTCGATGACTTACCAATAAATTGGAGAAGTCAATGACCTAGAGTTGAGGGAGAGAACAATTTGCAAAAAATGTAGGGAGAAAAGAAAAGATTTGGGGTTTAAATTCTTTGACCTAAGAGAAGGAGAGAAGAAAAGAGTTGAGGGAGAAAAGAAAAGAGAAGAAGGAGGGAGAAAATGAAAAAAAAATTGGTATTTATAGGTTTGCTTGGGCTAGCCCCTAGCAAAAAATTTTGATGACAAACTTGTAATATTCTTGAACTATTTTGGACTAGCCCCTAGCAAAAAGGGTGGTGCCCTTAGAAAAAACCATGTTTATTGGTGATGGAGCCAAACTTGTTCGTGATGCCTTTCAGCTAGCAAAGGAAAAATCTTCCTGCATAATTTTTATAGATGAAATTGATACAATAGGAACCAAGCGATCTGACAGTGAAGTGAGTGGACAGAGAAGTGCAGAGAACAATGTTGGAATTGCTTAACCAACTTGATGGCTTTAGTAGTGATGATCAGATAAAGGTCATTGCCGCAATAAACCGAGCTGACATTCTAGATCCTGCTTTATTGAGATCTGGTCGGTTAGATCGCAAAAATGAGTTCCCCCATCCTACTGAAGAAGTGAGGGCCAGAATTCTGCAGATCCATTCGCGGAAGATGAATGTTCATCCTGATGTCAACTTTGAAGAATTGGCTCGTTCTACTGATGATTTCAATGGAGCTCAGCTGAAGGCTGTGTGTGGAGAAGCTGGAATGCTTGTATTACACAGGGATGCAACTGAGGTCATTCACGAGGACTTCAATGAAGGGATCATTCAAGTTCAGGCAAAGAAGAAAGCCAGCTTGAATTACTATGCTTAATAGGGGGCATACTGTTGAACACCACACCAGAAATCATGTCGTCATTCTTTTCTTTTGTATTGAGAACATTATATGAACTTGAAGCACAAGTAAATAGTAAATCTTACTAGCCTTCTTTATATATATATATATATATATATATATATATATATATATATATATGGTGTGTGTGTGTGTGTTTTTTTTCCTTCGATCTTGAATATTAGAGAAATAGAAATAGAAATTTATATTTCTCTTATCTTCGATCATTTTCTTCGTAATCAATCGTTTGATTTTTAAAACTGATACTTTCACTTCAAGGATAGATACGTACACCTTTTCTGTCATGATTAATTTGTTTGAATTTTTAACTTTCTCTATCATGATCAATTTGTTTTAAAATTTTAGAAGCTCCTTTGAATTTTTATGGATATAGTTAAATGATCGGTGACTTACAATGGCAAGACAGAAGCGCACTGGCGTCCTTTATTTGAATTATCGAGACTACGGGTTCAATGCAGCCAATATTGCACTGGCGTGGCATGATCCCAAATTTGAAGTAATTTCAAGTAAGCGTAGGTTATCGAATATTATTAAAATTATGTCTTAATTTTCCTATATGATCTTTGAGTTGTTATATCAATATTGGATAGAGTTAATAAAATATCCGATATCATATCATAGTTGGTTCACAAAACCAAGGGTTTATTGCAGCCAGGTGTACACTGGCGATGCATAAATTCTTGGTAAGGTGACTTCGTATATACATACAATTTCGAATATTATAGAAATTAAGTCCTTTTTGGCATATAAATATTTATTTCATGGTTTACAATTTTATGCATTCACTTAAAATTCTGATTTAGTCTTTATCCTTTCATTTTTCTTATCTTTTACTTTTATATCGTTATTTGTCTTCCTAGTAATCTTTTAAATCTATTTTTAAATTCCTTCCACTAGATTCATAATCATACCTAGATTATGATTCTATGATCATGCTTACATAATTGATCGCGCTAAAACAATTTGGATTTGGATCATCCTTAACGACCTTTTGATCGCAACTAAACTACTTTGATTATATTTCGATCATGTCATTTCGTATATTTTTCTAGATTTTGATTGTGTAATCGTGCCTAATGACTTTTTATCTAATCCTACTTCGCTTCTATCCTTAAGCATGTTTAGATTTTGGTCTTGACCCTTTGACCAAATAATTTGGTTATATTTTGATTGTGCCTAAATAATTGATCGTGTTAAACCAAATTTTTTGATCACCATTAAACAAAATTTAATCGTGACACAATCGTTTTGAATATATTCGGAATCGTGCCAAATCGCATCCTCCCTTAAAGTTTTGATTCTATCTGCAATTATACTTATCTAGTCTTCGATTATTAATCGTATCATTTTTCTTTATTATATTCTTAGTAATGCCTAGTCCTATCCTTTGAAATTTCGAGTACGAAATTTTTCTAAGGGGGGTAGATTTGTAACCCCTCTTTTCAAATTTTCAATTTTTTTATTTTTTGTGTGAAGGTACTTTTTCGTCGAGACTTCGCGAATGAATTTTCTTTTATCAAAAATAGCTTTAAAATAAATACTTTGCGAAGTGCTAATTTGTTTTAATTAAAATATTTTATTAAATTATATTAGTGGAATTATGAAAAATGATTGTTTACTAATTTGGAAACAATAAAGAGATTTTATGGAATTATTTTAAACTAAGTTTTTGTTTTATAAAAATATGTACTTACGTTATTTATTATCCTTTTTTATTATGATAATCAAATTGTTCGATTTTGGTTTTTATTTTAATTGATTCGATATACATAGTTCTGGGAATATTTAGTTGTATCCATAATTGGTAATTTATTTATAAAAAGAGATTTAAATTATGCATTTAAATTATTCTATATTTATTATTGCAAATTAAGATTAGATCAATTTTTTTTAAACGTTATTTGATTTGGATTTGAACTTATTAGATTTAAACTTTTGATAAATACTGAATGTTACTTAAATTATAGTAGTAATCAACTATTTGATTTAGTTTCAATGTAAACGATTTAAATTGTTAGATAATATCAAATATATACTTTAAATATTACTATGATAATTATTTACTTGATTTTGATTGGATTAACTTAAATTTAAATTAAAAGGAGAAGGTTAACTACTAGGAATTTTAATCCTTATCGGTCTAGGAGTTAACCTCCTATATAAGGAGAGCTTCTCTCTACCTTTTCTCACAAACCAGCAAATTCCATGCCACAAACACTGCAAGCCATCATCCATCAATCCCACCATAAGTGCGTGCATCGTGTTCGTGTTTTTTCCTGCCACTACTTGTATTATTACATCAACATTATCGTCGTGTCGGACACACCCGACACTTCATCCCCAAATTCCTAATTTCCAAATTCCTAACCATAACCCAAAACCTAAACCTAAACCTAATCGGCCGCCGCTTAATAGTAGTCGTTTCCCTGTTCCGACCACCTGCATCAAATTTTCGACCACCACAGTACAACACCACAGCCAACATACTGGATCTCTTCGAACCCCTGCTGTGTCTCCACAGCCCCCCCAAAACCATCGGAACTACCGCTGCTACGAACCACTCGACTGACAGCACCCCCACCGACTCCTCCGCGGTGGCGACCAACGCCACCACCGCTTGGCCAAAGTCCTGTCGCATAACACCCGCCACCACCACCACAACCGAAACCCTAACCACCCTGGCTGCCATCTTCGGCCAAGGCACTCTGACTCCATCAACAACTCCACCACCACAACCCAGCCATGCCACCGCCGTTCCTTGTCCCCTCTTTTCCTCGCCACCTCTCCGGTGACCGTCGCTGATCCAGACGTAACAGCCACATACCAAAAATCACCAAATAACAAATTAAAACCCTAGCTACCGGCCGCCCTTACCTCGATCGAGAGCCACGCCTATCGCGCACGTCCTCATCCTCCTTCTCGAGAACCAGTGACGTTACCACTCAAAATCTGTCTCATCTCCGGCAGGCGCGCAGCCGCACGGGTCAGACAAAAATTGTGCGCCGCTCGTCGGCGATCTACTTCCCGCTGTTAACGTCCGCTGGTGCTCGATCCCAAGTGATCCCAAGCCGTCACGTTTTCCCGGAGCAACGTCGAGGTAGTGCGTGACCGCTCTGCCGCTGTGATGCCCTTGGTTGGTGAGAACTCTCCTCCATACTTCCCTCTCCCTCTCTCATTTTTTCTCAAGAGTCTCTCTCGTTCTATATACTTCTCATTTTCTTTTTCCTTCCATTCTATCTTTGCTTCTGGTAGCAGCAGCTTTTGTTTTTGTTTTATTTATTTATTTTCTTTTGATTTTATTTGATTTTGGTTTATGGATTTTTTGTGGGCTTATTAGTTGGGTTTGGACTTTCAGCCCATAACAAATTAATCTTTAGTTTTATTTTTAGGTTATGGGTTGGATTATAACTATTGGGCCAGCCCTAATAGAGGGTTAGTAGTGTATGTTAAGTATACATTGTTATAAATTATTTTCATATATATGTTGTACAGTGTATATATATATATATATATATATATATATATATATATATATATATATATATATATATATATATATATATATATTAGTGTTTAAAATGTATGTACATATTGTTATAATAAGTACTACTATCACTAATATTATTTGGGAATTGTATATCAGTATTTTCTTAAATTATTTTGCAACAAAATGACATTGTTGAGTCTAGCTCTTAATTATAATTTCAACTTGGATTTAGAAATCTTAAAATATTATTTTAATTATTTTTTGGTATTTTAAATATAGCTTCTTGACCATAAAAATATTATTATAATATTATTTTATCTAGTTAAATTATAGCTTTGACTTAAATATGATTTCTTTATAGTTTTCCAAAATAGTTATTTAAATATTTGGATTAATAGTTTCAATATCAAAACTATTTTCTAAAAATAGTTATAAGTATATATATATATATATATATATATATATATATATATATATATATATATATATATATATATATATATATATATATCTTATTAAGGAATTTTTTTTTCTTTTATTAAGGATTTCTTCAAACGAAATTCTCTTCGATTCTCAACTTGATCATGACTAGTCATACGGTCATATTTCTTGTGATTCTGTAAGCTCACTTTCCAAAATTTTAATTTAATTTAATTTAATTTAATTTAATTTAATTATGATTAATTTTATGATCATTAAGGGTCATGCTTAAGCTTATAGGTGAGCTATGGCCATACTGTGGTCATATGGCCTCTATATAGCTTATTTATTTGTTATTTACCTATTTTATATTTTCCACAATTTTTGGATATTTTTAGTGATTTAATTTATAAAGGTTTATTATTTTTAGTGACTTATAAGATTTACTGTAAGGTCATCCAGGGTTATTTTGGGACCTTTATTTAGGCTCTAGAGGGTTAAAACTATTTTCTATAATTTTTTAGAAATTTTTTGGAATTTTTAGGAATTTATTTCGAGTTATTTGGAGTTAAATTGATTTTTAAATCAATTTATGTAGTTAAATACCCGGTCAAAAGCCAGTCAACGTAGGGCGGGCCCACCTGTCGGCGTCGAACTGCCTCTCTCTCTCTCTTCTATATATATGCACAGTTTTTCGAAAACCCTAATTTCCTTGGCCGAAATTTGAGAGATTTCTTCCTTGGAGAATATTGATTTCCCGAAGCGATTACCGCCAATCCCGATGTGCTTTTTGTACACCATATTTTTAATCAGAAGCATATCAAGGTATAGTTTCTGAATATCTAATTTATTTTTATAAATTCTGAACCTAAATTTCTAAAAATTCGTAGAGTGCTAGTTGTCTAAAATTTGACACGTTTCAGTGTTTTTGAGATTCTGGGAGAACCAGTAATCAGAATCACGAACCGTTTGAAGTTTAAAAAAGATGACACAGAGATATATAATATATAAATTTTGCAGAAATTAATATATTCATATAATATTTTAATTAATTCGTTGAACTCAAATTTGATCGATAAATCACCGATTTGGTCATGGTTAGCAAAAATGGCGATATCTTTTGACTAAAACGTAATTTTGTGGCACGATTGATTCCAGTACACTCATGGCACTAAAATATACCAAGATACACTTTCCAAATCTTGAGTTTATGATGTTTGACTAGATGGTCAATGACACGTCTCGGTTTGCGTGCCATGGTTCCAAAATTGGAAATATAATTTTTTATGGCCAAACTTTCTTGTTTAAGTTATATTCTAGATTATTATTAGGTTCAATTAGATTTTAAGTAATTTATTTCAGAATTAATTAATATTAGATAAGGAAACCCATTAGCGACTTATTCCATGATTTTATAATTAGAATCTTAGAATTGACTTGTGGTTTTCGTGCACGGTTTGTGGTACAATGGTGCGATATGGATGATAGCTTCTAGGACGGCTTTTCTCTCATTCTCTACTTGTGGCTATGGTTTGTTCAAGGGTTCAGGCAAGTACAGTATTGTATTATATTTTGGTACATTATAATGTTTTTTTATCGTTTTCTTATTTGATATCCCATTGAGACACGATGGTGACATGGTAGGCTTATTGTATCCTTCTTATTATATCATTGATCGTTATTGATTGTTAGTGAGTCAGAAGGGGAAATACTCGATAGGTATGTGAATAAATTCGACTATTATTATTGTGGACATCTAAGTCATACACCGCACATATGAGTTAACCATATCCTATTATTTTGGATAGCCATCATATGATGTGCCGTATTAGCCTAGACATTCATGTATCAAAAGGTATTTCACACGCACAGTCAGTTCCATTGTTCATGATCTTAGTTCATGTTATTGATCTTCATGATTCTTTTCTATTAGCTTACTCGTTCATGATTATTGCTTTCCATATCTAGTTCATATCTTGCTAGTTCTTTATATGTTCTTTACCATTACGGTTTTTCGTTATTCCTAGCTTATTTTGTGCTAACAACATTAAATGTAATATGGTTGTACTTTGCGTATTTCCTGATTGGATCGTTGTAGGTGACTTGCCGTACTTTCTACTTTTGTGTTGTGGGCTATACGGAGGAGACATGGGTATATATGAAGGTCAACCCTAGAGAACTAGTTAGATGTATTGGTAGTTTTTTAATATTTGTATGACATTGTACTTTGATTAACTATAAAACTTGTGAATATTGTAAACTGATTTAGTTGTTGTGAATGAGCAATAAAGATTATATTTATGAGCATTTTATTTATTATGGGCTAGACAGCTTACTACCGTCGATAATGTGACGTAGGCTGGACTTGGCTACGTACTCGTATCCCGAAAAGCGGGAGCGGATCGTGACAAGTTTTTTTGGTGGCCCATGCAGGTCTATTTTCGCAAAAGATTACGAACTCATGATAGTACTTAAGTTATTCATACTATTTTGAGCCTACAACTAGGAAGTACTCATTTACAATTAGGATTGATTTAATTTTAGAAGAATGACTAGGATTAAGAGTCCCTTATTTAATTTGACTGTTAGGTAGTTAAGGTTGCTACATAGGATTTATTGAGTTCTAAATCCTATTAGATATTTGATTAATGGTAGGATCAAAGGTGGGTAGACGGTTCATTTGGTAAATTAGGCCTTTATAGGATTCAATTCCTAATCTTGGTCATTTTTGTAATTTTATTTTCTGCCTTCTCTAACATCGTCATATCGTACGATCTGTATTACTTTTTTAGTTTCCATTGGCCATAATAACTATTTTCCTCAGAGCCAATATTATTTTTCCATATATTGAGTTTTGAGCCTAACACGATTCAATTATCTATCTATTAATTCTAAGCCGTCTCGTTCATTTTGCCATCGTTTTATTTTCAAAACTGATACATTCGCTTCAAGTACAGATACTTACACTTTTCCTATAATGATAGACTTGTTTGAATTTTTAGAAGCTTCTTTAAAATTCTCATGGATATAGTTGGAATAATTTTTGATGACTTACAACAGAAAGGCAGATGTGTATTGTCCCCATTTATTTGAATTATGAGACTGCGGGTTCACTGCAGCCAGCAGCCCACTGGCAAGGCATGACCCCTAAGTTGAAATAATTTTAAGTAAGCGTAGGTTATCAAATATTTTTAAAATTATGTCCAGTTGCCCTAATTTGATCTTCAAGTTATTATGTCAATATTGAATAGAGTTAATAGAATATTCGATAACGTATTCTTATTCGAGTCGTGAAACCAAGAGTTTATTGCAGCCAGATGTACACTGGCGAGGCATGGATTCTCGGTTAAAAGTACTTTGGATATGCATACGGTTTTCGGTACTATAGCGACTATATCTTTTATTAGCATACAACTACTAATTTTTCAAATTGATTGATGCCTTATTTCTTATTACCGTCTTCTCAATAAACTGGTAGTTCTTTATTTCTTATCTTTCCTATTCAAAAAATATCATCCTATAACCAATTACTATATTTGATTCTATTCCACTAGAATCATAGTCGTATCTTGATTCTATAATCGTGCCTAAAAACTTTTGCTTAACTAGTTGATCGTGCCAAAATAATTTCAATTTTGACCGTTCTTAACGACTTTGATCATGACTAAACTATTTTGACTATAGTCTAGATCGTGCCAAAATCATATCTTTTCTTGAGCTTTCGATTAAATCCACGATTATGCATGACCTATTTTGATCGTTATTCTTAATCGTGCATAATCGTATCATTTGAAATTTTAAGGACTAATTTTTTCTAAGGTGGGTAGATTTGTAAGCCCACTTTCTGAATTTTTAATTTTTATTTTATTTTATTTGATTATGATTAATTTTATGATCATTAAGGGTCATAATTAAGCTTATAGGTGAGTTATGGCCATACTATGGTCATATGGCCTCTAGATAGCTTATTTATATGTTATTTACCTATTTTATATTTTTTTCCACAATTTTTGGATATTTTTAGTGATTTAATTTATGAAGGTTTATTATTTTTAGAGACTTCTAAGATTTACTATAAGGTCATCCAGGGTTATTTTGGAATGAAGTATTTTATTTAGGCTCTAGAGGGTTAAAAATATTTCCTATAATTTTTTAGAATCTTTATAGAATTTTTAGAAATTTATTTGGAGTTAAATTAATTTTTAAATCAATTTCTGTAATTAAATACCCAGTCAAATCCCAATCAACATAGGGCGGACCCACCTGTCGGCGCCCAACCGCCTCTCTCTCTTTCTGTCTCTCTCCTTTATGTATATGCACAGTTTTCCGAAAACCCTAATTACCTTGGCTAAATTTTGAGAGATTTCATCCTTGGAGAATCCCGAATTCCCGAAGCGATTACCGCTAATCCCGACGTGCTTTTCATATGCTATTTTTTTGTCGGAAGCGTATCGAGGTATAGTTTTTGAATATCTAAATTATTTTCATAAATTCTTAACCTAAATTTCTAGAAAATTCGTAGAGTGCTAGTTGTCCAAAATTTGACACATTTCAGCGTTTTTGAGATTTCGGGAGAAATAGGAATCAAAATCATGAACCATTTGAAGTTTAGGAAAGTTGACACAGAGATCTACGACATATAAATTTTCTAAAAATTAATATGTTTATATAGTATTTTAATTAATTCGTTGAAGTCAGATTTGATCAGTAAATTATTGATTTGGTCATAGTTAGCCATAAGGAAGATATCTTTGACCAAAGCGTGATTTTGTGTCATGATCAATTCCAGTGCACTCATGGCACTAAAATCTACCAAGACGCAATTTCCAAATCTTAAATTCATGATGTTTGACTAGATGGTCAACGACATGCCTCGTTTGTGTGCCATAGTTTTCAAAATTGGAAACATGACTTTCTATGGCCAAACTTTCTTGTTTAAGTTATATTTCAGATTATTATTAGGTTAAATTAGATTTTAAATGATTTGTTCCAGAATTAATTAATAGTAGAAAAGGAAACACATAGCCACTTATTCCATGATTTTAGAATTAGAATATTAGAATTGACTTGTGGTTTTCGTGCACAGTTCATGGTACGATGGTACGATATGGATGATTGTTTCTAGGTCGGCTTTTCTCTCATTCTCTACTTGTGACTAGTTTATTCAAGGGTTCAGGCAAGTACAATATTGTATTATATTTTAGTACATTATAATGCTTTATTTATCGTTTTCTTGTTTGATATTTCGTTGAGACACGATGGTGACACGATATGCTTATTGTATCGTTCTTATTGTATCATTGACCGTTATTGATTGTTAGTGAGTCGAGAGGGGAAATACTCGGTAGGTATCTGAATAAATCCAACCATGGTTATTGTGGATAGCTAAGTCATACACCACACGTATGAGTTAGCCATACCCTATTATTGTGGATAGCCATCGTATGATGTGTCGAATTAGCCCAGCCATTCACATATCAAAAGGTTTTTCACACACAAAGTTGGTTTCATTGTTCATGATCTTAGTTCAAGTTATTGATCTTCATGCTTCTTTTCTATTAGCTTACTCGTTCATGATTATTACTTTCCATATCTAGTTCATATCTTGCTAGTTCTTTATATGTTCTTTACCATTATGGCTTCTCGTTATTTCTAGCTTATTTTGTGCTAATAACATTAGATGCAATATGGTTGTACTTTGCTCATTTCTTGACTGGATCGTTGTAGGTGACTTGTCGGGCTTTCTACTTTTGTGTTGTGAACTATACGGGAGAGACATGGGTATATGCGAAGGTCAACCCTAGAAGACTAGTTAGATGTGTTGCTAGTTTTTTAATATTTGTAAGACATTGTATTTTGATTAACTATAAAATTTGTGAATATTGTAAATTAATTTAGTTATTGTGAATGAGCAATAAGGATAGTATTTTATGTGTATTTTGTTTATTGCGGGCTAGACAGCATACTACCGCCGACACTGCGGCGTAGGCTGGACTTGACTATGTACTCGTATTCCGAAAAGCGGAAGCAGGTCATAACAGATTCTGACTACTTCATATCGTAGGGTAATTGGACTGTTTCGGACCCAATGGCATGGTCTGTTCCATCGTTAGAGGTCTTCTTGCATAGCTATGACATCTGCGACTTTTCTGTGCTAACGTGATTCAGTCACAAGCAACTGCAACTAATCTAGGTGAGTACATTTTCTGATAGTTTTCATATTTGATAACTTCTATGATTCATTTATTTAGTATTATTTTACATTGATTGTATGTTAGTTTCTTAACACGATGGTTACACGATGTAGTAGTTTATGGATTCACTAGTACAAAAGGTCACAAAGGCCACAATTTTGGTTTGACAGCTTAGCCACGGTTGAGGTTTTTGCTGTGGCTACAGGCCATAGATAAAATTACAGTGTTGTTTCTGCCACATTTTAATTCAATAACCATGTCCATTATGAACTACCAATAACGAATTCAGCCACGCTTTAACTCAATTACCGTGTCCATTCATGTCCATTATGATCCACGGTCAAACAATGTAGGCAAAGGGTACTAATTTGTCATGGGTTTTTGTCTAAACCGTAGCTTTATTTTGTGATGGTGATTTTCTGTGGCGACAAAAAAAAATATGGCCATATGAAGCAATTATTTGTGTCTAAAGTGTAGGGTGGCATTAGACACATCAATTCACCGTGGCAGAAAACTAATTTATATAGCCATTAAGATTGTTTTTGCGTGTCCAAAGTATAGGTTTCATTAGACACATCAATTCACCAAAGCATAAAGATAATTTATATAACCAAAAAGATTGTTTTGCGTGTCCAAAGTGTAGGGTTATTAGACACATCGATTTAGCGAGACACAAAGTGAATATATAGCCATTTGAGGATATTAAAAAATAGACACATGTGTTCAACATGGCATAAGATGGATATATCACTACCAAAATTTATCGTTTTAGCGACGGCCCCATCCGTCGCTAAACCGACGGTAATTACGAATAGCGACCGATGACCGACGAATTTTGGCCAAAAACATCCGTCGGCAATCAGCTCGTCGCTAATAACGGTCCGTCGCTAAGTTATCGTCAAACGACGGAATAGCGACGGATTGTCGACGTCACAATACGAAGCATTAGCGACGTATTTCTGACGGACTGTCGTCCATTTCAACTATTAAGTACTGAACTGTGCAGACAATAGTGACGTAAAATTCTGTCGGTAACCCGTCGTAACAGCGTATCAGAGCGTATCATTCTGTCGCTCATCCGTCGGTATTCGTCGGTAACGAACGACGGATTAGCGACGGCGTGCTGACGGACTATCCGTCGATCAGGTTCTGGAAATGCTTGGCATTTCCAGTACCATGGCGACGGAAGAGTAGTCGCTAATCCGTAGCTACGACGTCGCCACAGCGACGGATTACTAACTGATTATCCGTCGCCATGGTTCTGGAAATATCAGGCATTTCCAGAACCATGTCGACGGATAGTCCGTCGCAAAGCAGTCGCTAGAGCGAGCGACTGCTTAGCGGCTGATTATCAGTTGCCCTGGCGACGGACAGGCCGTCGCTATTCCGTCGAAGTTTATACCACCAGAACCTTGCCGACGGATAATCCGTCGAGCATTCGTCGCTACCTGGAAACACTTTAAAAACTCCAGATAGCGACGGCTAATCCGTTGACGAACCGTCGGCAACTGGGATTATCCGTCGCTACAACGGTCACTAGTCCGTCGCTAACTGAGTTTTTTGGGAAAAAAATTGTAGCACTTTCCCTGTTCACAAATATATGCATAAACCAAACAAATATATAATGCACGCCAATTATCCAACAATCACACAGACCCAATATATAATGCACACCAATTATCCAAGAATCACATAGACCAAATATTCACATACGAATTTAATGCACACCAATTATCCAAGAATCACAGACCAAACCAAATTAATAGAAAATAAATATCAATTATCCTAAAGAGTAACATAATATCCGGTGTTATAAGCCGATTATAGCACAATTAATCCAAAGCTCTCACAAATATTCCAAATTTTCTTAATACAATAATTTAAGAAGGAGGAGGTCGATTGTCCGGTGGTGGTAATCCCATATGAGACCGACGAATATACTCCTCCACAAGGTACGAAGGCAAGCCGTCGTAGACACTGCTCGGAAGTCGGCGTAGCTGCTCTACGTACATGAGATCCAGGAGTGACATCACAGTCGTAGGCGGTACCACAGGGGCATCAGGGTTGAAAGAAAGATGACCCACAGAAGACGGACCGACACCTGCAGTCGACGGACCAGTAGAAGATGGACGAGCACCATCAGCAGACGTACCGACAGCAGCAGACAGACCGGCAGCAGCAGACGCAGGCAAAAAGTACGTGGCAAATTGCTCCCGCAAGGACGACACCGCCTCGTGCAGCTGCGTAAGCTGCGACCTAACATCATCGTCTGTCCGGGCCACGGGAGGCGGCTGTGTCGGTGGAAATCTCTGCGTTGCCATATGCAATGGCCCTAGGGAGCCGACTCCTTACAGGAACCCTTTCTTAAAGCCGCCGACGGTATCTACGAACAAGTCATTCCGAGCGGCCAAAGAAGAGGGCGTCCGGAAGGGCGTCGTTTCACCGACATCCTCGGTGTCGGTTAACTGAGCCCGACTAAGGGCCTCACGATACGCAGCCTATCAAATGAATGTGTTTATATTATAAGATTTACCTATGTTGTAATCTAAATCCTATGTTTCACTAAGTTAAGTGTGAATCCTAAGTTTACCTAAGTTATAGTCCGAATTCTTTTAATTCTAACATTAATCTCATAAACATAAGTACTTACATCAGTCTCCTTGGCCCTCTCGTCGACGAAGCTCCCGTCCTTCCGTCTTTTATGCGTATACTGGAACACGTCGTGCATGGTGACCGATTCTGGCGCCCTTCCCTCCTTCACCGCCCGTTGGGCCTACATACAAAATTTTCGTAGAAACTAATTAACTTCTTTAATTAATAATACCGAATTCGATAGTGAAATAAATTTACGGTTGCTCACCAGATCTGCAAGTGTCGCTGCGTGGGACCTTGATCCCCCCGTATGAAGGCCCGCGGCAGATCGGTTCACCTTCGCCTTCTCCGATTTCTCCTTGTACGCAGGGGTATCCATCATGCCTAAGAGGTCCTCATAATACTCCTGCCGGATCCAATTCGGCCTCGTATGTTCCATTTTTAGGTCATGAATCATATCCCGTATCTTCTTCGAGCAAGCGCTTCTGTAGGTCCTGCGGATCCCCTTCTCGCGATGGAGGGGCCACCAGTACGTTGTCTAACACAGAAAATCAATTATCAAGTATTTTAAAAAATGGTTGATTAAAGAATCACATAGACTTAACCAAAAGATATAGATATACCCTCAACTCGTCGAGCCAGACGTACTGCACGTTTGGGGGCACCGACGAAAAGTTGAGGTAGGGACCGTGGAAGTTAGCCCTGATAATTTCTCCAAGGGCCCTGCCAACATTAAACGGAAAAAACCTACAAAGAAGAAACGACTGGATTATTAACTTGAATAATTGAAAAAAATTTAATAAATTAACTTAAATTTACTTACGAGGTCTCCGCGGGCCATAGCTCTCGTCGGAACTCGCCTCTCGGCCTCTCTGGTGCCGTCGGAGGATCCGTGGGTCCGCGTATGTACTCCCCAGTAACCGGATGGAACCGAGTATGGGGGTACTCTGGGGCCCACTGTGCAGTAACTGGGGCATCCTCTGGTGGATCCGCTGCTGGTGGTTCCGATAGCGAAACGGATCCGCTAGCAGATCCGGACTCATGCCTCGATGAAGTGGTCGATCGAGGGCGGGATACGTCTGTGCCTGGGGTACTCTCCGGATCGAGCTCGCTCGATGGGGTCACATCCCGGGAACTTTGAATGCGACCACAACCACCAACACCAGTACGACCACGACCACGACCACGACCCGCACCACCACCAGCACCACGACCACGGCCAGCCATCATGACCTGTAAATAGAACACATAAACATAATTAACAATATAAAAGTATAAATGGATATAAAAATCTAAACTAAAATATACATACCACCAGTAGGGAGACGAGTGCCGCCGCGACGAAAAAGACTAGGAGTGCCATCTGCAATAAGTAAATAATCGAATGAAAAAAACATAAATTCACGTAATTGCTTTTATGAGGTCAAACTTAATTCACGTAATTGGAAGTATTTTTAATATACAACAATATTTAACCTAATCATCATCTTCGTTCTCATCCTCGGCCTCCTCTTCATCATCCTCCTCCTCATCCTCATCCTCATCCTTATCTTCATCGTCGATTTCATCTGTATCCTCATCCCCATCAAATTCTTCTTCTTCTTCTTCTTCTTCTTCTTCTTCTTTTTCGTCTTCTTCTTCTTCTTCTTCTTCTTCTTCTGCCTCAAAATTTGGGACAAGATGCCTCTTTCTCCCCTGGTTGACAGCTAAGTCTTGTGTATCAACCACTTCCTCCCCTCTATTTTCCTCAACAATATTTTCAACATCCATTGTATCTGAGTGTTGTCCCAAGTATTGGGACTTTTTGATCTGGTCCTCTTGGTATGCTGGGTCTCCAACGTTGAATGTATTTCTAGATTTAATCTTGCATACTGCCCACCAGTCAAATCGATCTCTACGACGCCTTGGGTAGCTTGTATAGTAGACTTGAACAGCCTGATTTGCTATCGCAAATGTATCGGACCCTCTATACCTCATGCGATGATTTATATCGACGAATCCAAATTGTTTATCGATTCTCCAACCGATATTTGGTGTCGTATCGAACCACTCACATTTGAACATCACAATATGCATATCATATGGGCCAGTATATTGTAAATCTACAATATCCCGAAGCACTCCATAATAGTCAAAGTCCGGCTCGTCGTCATAGACGGTGCCTCTTATGCAAACACCGGAATCCTTGGTATTGATGACGTCATTGATAAATTCAACATTTATAGCATTCTGAGTTGACTTGAACCTGAAGCCATTAACGACATAGCATGGCCAAGTCTTTATTTGCTTCTTCGGTCCCAGTGCCAGATAACGAACACTCTCATGAGTGAGTGTTGTTTCAGGCAATAAAACCTGTAAACAAATATTTATAATTTAAATATTTCAGATTATATATTAATAATCTCAATTATAATTACAGTTACTTATGTATTTGCGAAACCATGACGGAAATGTACAATCAACCTCTCTTTGAAGTCCCTCATCGGTAATATCGGGTCTCCTCATTTTGACTTCATCTCTAAATACACTATTAGAGAAAATAAGAATATATAAGTATAGTCACTTACTTCATCAAATTCGAGATTATAACGAGTACAAGTGTACTGACTTACTTCTCCAAATCTTTCACTTCTTGTATGTCACAGTTTAACAAGACATATCGGTGAGCGGCATCATACTCGTCGTCTGTCAACCACCGTCTTTTACTAGCCCCAATAGGCTTGCCCCTTACATTGAATCTTCCTCCATCTTCAACGTCCTCGTAATTCCTTTGAGGTCTATTTCGATTTGTTTTAACATGAGTATCGAAATAAATAAAGCAGAAGTTTGACACCTCTTCGATAAGATATGCTTCGCATATCGAAGCCTCTTATGAGCTTTGTTGCAACTTTCTTCTTTAGATGGTGTAGGTATCTAGAGAGACAAATTATCTTGAGAATTAAGAAAAATTTTTAAAATCCACTGAAATTCAGCTTAAATTATATCAATATTTATGTACCTTTCAAATGGGTACATCCATCGATAATGAACAGATGCACCGACACGGGCTTCGTATGCTAGATGAATCGGTAGATGCTCCATGCTGTCGAAGAAGCCAGGAGGAAATATTTTCTCCAACTTGCAAATTGTTAAGATAATATTCTCCTCAAGTTCAACCATGTGATGCACAGTCAACTTAGTTGAACAAATATCCCTAAAAATATTGATAGTTCGGCCAACGGAACCCATACAGCAGAAGGCAACAACTCTTTCAAAGTAATGGGCAGTAATCTTTCCATAAACACGTGGCAGTCATGACTCTTCATTCCCGTTAGCTTGCGTTCATTGAGGTCAACGCATCTAGACAAATTCGACACATAGCCGTCGGGAAATCTTAAAGTAGATACCCACTTGCAGATTATTAATCTATTTTCCTTGCTCAATATGTATTGTGCTATCGGCTTACTTAATTGTCCAGCAGCTCCCCTTTGTATCAAGTTCAGATAAGGACGCTTGCATATCTCGACAATGTCTTGTCTTGCTTTTGGATTGTCCTTCGTCTTTCCTTTAATGTCCATGACGGTATTGAAGACATTATCGAACACATTCTTTTCGATATGCATAACATCAAGATTATGCCTTATAAGATTATCTTTCCAATAAGGCAAGTCCCAGAAGATACTCCGTTTGGTCCAGTTATGGGTTTGTCCGAACCCATCGACACGATTGTTCGATGGATCTTCCATTACAGTGGGCAAATCCTTTACATCTTCCCAAATATCGTATCCCGACAATCTGGCAGACGGATGAGAAAATTCTTGTTTTCTAGCTCTGAATGCGTCCTTGTTCTTTCTCCAAGGATGACTCGCGGGCAGAAATTGACGATGACAATCAAAGAAAGAAGTTTTTCCTCTATGCTTAAGGCGGAACGCCTTACTATTTTGCATGCATATCGGACAAGATAGGGTGCCGTGAGTACTCCATCCCGACAGCATACCGTATGCGGAAAAATCATTGATTGTCCACATCAGTGAAGCTCTCATCTGAAAGTTCTTTTTCCTGGAAATATCATACATCGTGACGCCGATCTCCTACAGCTGTTTTACCTCATCCACCAACGGCTATAAATATATATCGATATTCTTCGTCGGATTTTTGGGACCCGGTATGATAGCTGTCAAGAACATATAAGGAGTCTTCATACACATCCATGGTGGCAGATTGTAAGGGGTCAGAATGATCGGCCAGCAGGAGTATTAAGATCCCGACTGCCCCAAAGGGGCGAATCCATCAGAACATAACCCCATGCGTACATTTCTGGGCTCTGCAACAAAATCTGGATGGCGAAAATCGAAATATTTCCACGCCTCTCCATCCGAAGGATGTGACAATTCTCTATCGTCCTTTGTGCGTTCTTCGTTGTGCCACGTCATGTGTTCTGCTGTATTCTGAGACATATACATCCTCTGCAAGCGCTTCGTGATCGATAAGTAATGCATATACTTGTAAGGACGTCATTTTCTAGTTGACTTTCCTTTTCCTCTGACCTCCTTGTAACGATCCGTATTACAGAAGCGGCAACTTTCTACATCCTCGTTCTCCTTGTAGTACAACATGCATCCATTGCGATAACAATCTATCTTGTCGTACCCCAGTCCCAGTTGTCGGACCATCATCTTCGACTTGTAGAAGTTTTTTGGAAGCTCTTTTGATTCCTTCGGTAACACCTCCTTCATTAGTTGTGTAATCCGATCATAGCAAGTTTGTGGCAAGTCAAAATCCGACTTTATGTTCAACAACCGCATCGTCACTGATAGTACGGAATGTGGATCACAACCAGGATATAAAGAAGTTTTAGCATCCTGAAACATATAATAGAACTCCTTCGCCTCGGGATTAGGATCCTCCGGATCAAAATTAGGCCCTGCCGCATCGTACACCATATCTCGTGCAAGGTTCTGTACATCTCCATAATCAACGGAGCATTCATCATCATCGACGACAAAATTCGCTGCAGCATTATCATCAAAAGCATAAGTAGCAGCATTCGCAACCTGTCTTTCGGCATATAGTTCACCTTGCGATGACCACAGGCCGTAATCACGTACGAAACCCTTACGGGTCAATTGATCTCTTACACTCACCACTTCTTCGTAACGTCTATTGCGACAATTACGACATGGACACTTGATTTTGTCACCGTCCATAAACTGAGCTTTGCTCATGGCATACTTAAGAAACACTTTCACGCCTGCCTGAAAATCGTCACTCACACCTATTCTGCTCTCGTGTTGTCGTTTGTACATCCATGTACGATCAACGAAATAACGATCAATCACAGATTAGATGTAAAAATCTGTATAGTAAGACAAACTAAACAGAATTAGTATATAATCATGTAACTGGTGGATCCGCTAGTATTCTAGCTCGAGAAGAGAAAAATCTAAATACAGTTGTTACTAATAGTTCGATACCGATAGTGCGATACCGATATCGATACCGATAGTGCAATATCGATACCGATACCGATACCGATAGTTCGATACCGATAGTTCGATACCGATAGTGCGATACCGATACCGATACCGATAGTGCGATACCGATACCGATACCGATAGTTCGATACCGATAGCACGGTTTAAAGTATCGGCCGATACCGATCCGATACGACCGATACCGATACGGTTTGGCATGTTCCGATCCGATACCGACCGATACCAAATATTGACCGATACCGACATTGGGGGTCTTTGTTCCGGTCAATTCGGCAAAACCAATCGGTAAGGGTGACTACTATTTCATATAATTTCAAAACAACTAAGAAATAATGCTGAAATACTTAAAATTATGCCTAAATGTATAAAATATATGTTTTTAAATGTAAATAAATTATTAATAATTATTTGTTTTTCGATACCAAAGTCCGATACTCCGATACGATACTGCCGATACTACCGATATCGCCGATACCAATACTCATAGGAATAGTCCGAAACCGATTTCGATACCGATATTATGAACCTTGACCGATAGTGCGATACCGATACCGATACCGATAGTGCGATACCGATACCAAACTGAGTCGATCTATCTATTTCTAAATTGCAAGAGTCCACTTCTAGGATATGGTAGCTATATCCTAAATAGCTAGCCTAAAATTAACTTGGTTAGGATACTAGAGTGTCCGTATTATCTAGCAAGCACTACCTTAGTCTAGTCACACTAGCATTAATTACCTATAATTCCTACCATATCTACAATCACACATTACACCCCAAGCCGTCCTGCATGCTAATAGGCATGGTAGGCCTGCCTTTCATTCCTCACTCTCTAAAGCACACTTACACATATATATGTATATCACAGTTAGATGTATAGATATATACATCTATATAGAAGCACACAACTGACTTATGCAGATGAAGAACTCGCACTGTCCTTGACACAGTGAACATATAAACCATGAAGCCAAACTCTATATTCACATTTACTAATCCAAACACCACCAAACTAATGGATAACACCCAACATAGATAACACATTATTTAGCCAATATATAAACTCAGGTGAATTTGATAAGCCAAGCCCCCCGCCGCCCCCGACCAAAGCCCGCCGCCCCAAGCCCGCCGCCCCAAGCCCGCCACCCAGCCCCCGACGCCCCCACCCCAAGCCCGCCGCCCAGCCTCCCACGCCCCCGCCCCAAGCCGCCGCCCAGCCCCCGCCCCAAGCCGCCGCCCAGCCCCCGACGCCCCCGCCCCAAGCCTGCCGCCCAGCCCCCGACGCCCCCGCTCCAAGCCCGTCGCCCAGCCCCCGACGCCCCCGCCCAAGCCCGCCGCCCAGCCCCCGACGCCCCCGCCCCAGGCCAGCCGCCCAGCCCCCGACGCCCCCACCCCAAGCCCGCCGCCCAGCCCCCGACGCCCCCGCCCCAAGCCCGAATGTCCCCAAACCCGCCGCCCCCGCTTGCCCCTATGTCGACACCGCGACACAGAGAGAGAGAGAGAGAGAGATCGAAAGAGAGAGAGAAAGAGGGGGGATTACCTTCGGGAGAGAGAGAGGAGAGGACGCCGATGCCGTTCACCGAAGCCGCGCGCGAGGAGAGAGAGAGAGAGAGAGAGAGAGAGAGAGGAGAGAGATTGAATTTGGGGGAATGCTAAAAGTTCCCCCTGCCTTTTCATTTAAGTCAGGAACGTAAATTTAGCGACGACCTAGCGACTGCCCATAATGCATCGCCAAGTAGTCGCTATTATTGATTATCCGACTGAATATCCGTCGCTACGTAGTCGAAGATATGTCCCGCCAATTATCTACACAATTCCCGCCAAATAATCGACTACTTAGCGACGACTGGGGATCCGTCGCTATAATTCCGACAGTCTAGCGACGGACGTGCGACCTTTCCTCCCCCTAAAATTAAAATAAAAAATGGCAAAGGCGTGTAGTCGGTACTCAGTCGCTGAGCGGCCACGAAGCCGTCGCTAACACCGACGGAAAATTTCTGTCGGTAAATATGCGTCGCTAATTGAGTGTATTTTGGTAGTGTATAGCCATAAGAGTTATCTTATTTTAGGGCATATGAAATAGCCACATGAAGATCTGTTTACTGTGTCCAATGTGTAATGTTCATTAGACACGTGAATTCTTCGAGGCAAAAAGCGAATATATATAGCCACATGGGGATATTGAGAAATAGACACAGGCGTTCAACATGGCAAAAGATGGATATATAGCCACGGGAGTTAACTTATTTCAGGGCACATGAAATGGCCACATGAAGATCTATTTACCATATCCAAAGTGTAATATTCATTAGACACGAGAGTTATCTTATTAATTTTTATAATATTTTTTAAAATATTATAAAAATATCATATTCGACAACGTTTGTCAACAGTTGTAAACATGCTATCTTTTACAATGTTTGTTCATCGTTGTAAAACTAATTTTATTTTACCAATTTATATAAATGTTGTGTATATATATTATTCTTTTACAATGTTTCAACAAATTGTAAAAGGGTTATATTCAACAACTTTTATAAAAGGTTGTAAAAGTTTTGTATTTTATAATGTTTATATAGTGTTGCAAATCTATCTTTATTTTGCCACTATAAATAAATTTTGTAAATGTATTTATCTTTTCACTGTTTTAAATTGCAAATCTATGTGTTTGACAAAAAAGAGACACATCCATCATAACTTAGATGTTTCACATGTATGTGTGATAGTGGGGGGGGGGGGGGGGGGGGGGGGTTTGAAATTCCCCCCAATTTTTTCATCAATTATTATTTTTATTTTTAGTTGGGTCAAGATAATTTGCCGGCAATGTATTTACACTTTTTTGTGCAAGAAACTAATAAATTATAGGGCTAATTAGCATATAGACCTAAATTTATACCAGTTTAGAATTTAAACCCTAACATGTACAATTGGAAAGTTTGGACCCTGTATTTTTATTTTTTGTTTTATTTTTCTCATTATACCCTATTTTTCAACATGTGTTGGTTGTTGCTAGTACTCATGTTAAAGGTATAATAGAAAAAATAGGGTCTAAACTTTCTAATAGGATATATAAGGACTACTTCTGTCTGATTAATTAAAAAGAACATGAGATGTTGCATTTCTTTTTTAGTTAATCTTGTAAGGGGAACCTAGTTTGGTTCATAATTGGTGCAAAGTTCATGATGAAAATAAAAAAATCTTTACACTCCTTTGGTTGTGTTTGTTTGTAAGAAGGTGATGGAAAGAAATGAAAAAATAAACTTGATCATGTATAAATGACATCATTAGTGTTACATAAACAAAATATTTTCTTTCTCTCTCGCACGTGCATGCGTCTCTATTTTCTCCTAATTTTTTTATTCCTCTGCGGCATTATTTAACCCTAACAAAATTTCTATACCCCTCTTCCCTCTCTCACGAGCATGCACTTTTTCTCCTCTCACGCAGACGTCTTATTCTTTTTTCTTCTTTTCTCTCTCTATTATAGGTTTGGGGACACCCATCATTCATCGTCACTTAGTGACACACATGCATCAACAGGATGACCAATGACAGATATCTCAGATATTAATTACCAGGACATCACCAATTCGTGTGCTAGATGTCACTATTTTGTCGGCTAACCGTGGAAACAACGCGAGAAAACTATGCGACGATCTAGCGACGCCCTTTCACTACCTCGAATTTAGGTGGAAATGACTACCAGCGTCGCCTAGCCATCGCAGTTACGTGCCCTAGCTTAAAAAATAATAGCTGACCCTACCCTTTCTTTCTCATTCTCTAATTCTCTCTATTGTCTCGATCTCGCACTTGTCTCTCTCTCGTCTCCCCCTCTCTCGTCTCGATCTCTCATCCTCTCTCAGTTGTGGCAGTCCCCTTTCGTGTGTTTCCTCTCTCGACGGCATGCCCTGTTGACCGTACCCTCTCTCAATGGCGGTGTGTATGTTAGTTGTGCTCCGTCAGGGTCACTACAAGAAAAATCTCTAATATAACGATTTTAAAATATAATTATAACACTTTGCAGTAAAACATTATAAAGCTAAAAGAAAACTAGGAAATTTTTTTTAACTTGTCCTACTTATTAATATGAATTTGTATTTACATTCCACTTTTTGTCACGAAAAATATTTTCGGAAGAAAAACAAATATTTTTCATGACAAAAAATAAAATGTAAGTATGGAATGTGTTTAAAATGAATATTCTTGAATCATGAAAAACTTCTATTTATTAATTTTAACAATGTTTATTTAATGTTGTTAAATTTACTAATTTTGACAATGTATTTTAAATATTAAATGTATGGTTCAACCAAGTTTAGAAACTGTTGTAAATTTTCTAGATTATTTGAAATGTTGGTCTTGTTAGGTTATCACCTCACTTGGCAGCAGATCATGGTTAAATGGAAAAAGACCATACTATATTTTTTGTAAAGGCTATCGTTCTTTTTCTTCTTCTTCATGCGGTATTCTGTATAAACTCCAGCAAGAACTGAAAGGGTAGACAAAATATCATACTGTATTTTTGTCAGATATCCTCTGTTTTTGTTTAGCAAACAACAACTAACCTAAGAACAAAAAATATTATTTACTGTAACACTAGTCTAGTTTATGTGCGTTGCACGTATAAATAAAACTATAATATTATTTAAAAAATAGATAAAGATCTAAATTGTATTAGATTATCTTAAATATAATTAAAATATATTTTAATTATGATTTATTATAAATATATTCTTTGAATCTTTGGTATGTGTTTAATTAGATAATACCATGTAGTTAGTTTAAATATAATTAAATTGTTTAATATATTATTCTATTTTCATGTTAATTTTTAATTTTTTCCATCAACTGCACAAGAAGAAAACATATACAATGGTTATTCATTATTTTTTATCATTAAATAAAAAAGCATGCATGTAAATATTAGAGTTGTTTTGTGAAAAATATTTAGGACTCCTAAATCAGTCACTAATAAAAAAATTATACTAAAGAAATTTGATAAAATAATAATTTAATAATTATAAATGTTTGTTGGACATAGTCAGCCGAATTAGAAAATAAGCGCTAACTTTTTTTCTTTTCTGCACGACTTTTTTCTCCCAAAATATTTGGTCATTAAATATTTCCCCCTCTAAAATATTCCCCCCCCCCTCCCAAAATTAAATATCCATACTCTAGTAAATATTTTTCTTACTCCACTAATAAAAGGAGCGGGCTTTCCTCTAAAATTTTCCTATTCCACTAAATATTTTCCCCTCTAAAATTTCCTCCTTTCCTCTCCCCTTGCCGGTCATCTAGGTCAGAGGGCCGCCCTCCTCCTCTCCTCCTTTTCGGTCATCTGCATCAAAGGGTTGCTCTCCTCCTCTCCTCCTTCTCGGTCATCTATGTCAGCGGACCGCTCATTTTCTTCTTCTCTATTTTTTATTGCCTCATGTCCTCTCCTATAATATTTTTCTTTTGTTTACATTGCTCATCAAGTCCTTCGTGAGGAGATCCCATCGGCCGACATCAGTATATTTCAAAATCCTAATCCTAATTTTTTTGTATTTTTTAGTATTTTTTAATTTTTTCAACAGGATTTGTTTCTCTGCTCCATCGTGATTTTTTTCCTTTTAAAATCTATTATAAATTTGTTATTTGTAGGGGTTAATGATTTCTTTGTTATTGGTTGTAGTCGGCCGACCAATTTGATATCATATAGCAGTAAATAAAAAGCTATTAGACCTTATGAAATGTCTAATGAAGCAATTTGAAAGGATGATAAAATAATTTTTAATAATTATACCTAGCAAACCCCATTCTGGGACAAGGCAGATATATAAGGAAGGTATCGTAGACTTGAAACTTTAGACTTTCAAAAACTTATGCAGGATGAAATTTGGAATTAATAAATGTCCATGGTATTAGATGGTACATAAATTAAGTAGCACTGGAAATGAGTAAAACATGGTTTCAAGGACTTCAACCCCTCAAACAATTTCTATCCATCGATGGAGTTTGGAGATAAACCTGACTAATTATGGATGGCTCTAGTTCCATCTATAGTAGTAGTTGTAGTAGTTGGGCATAGATGAAGCTAACTACTTATGGGAGTAGCTAAATCTTACAAATTAGATGGCTCTAGTTTGCTCTCAGCAACAATGGGTGGTGATTGTTATAAGAATATGTTTCCGTGTATGTGAGTTTATCACTTGGTAGTTTTCAAGATTGTGATGTTCTGGTATCATATTGCCATCTCCAATCTATTCAACGAAGTTTCAACTTACATCCTTGGGATGGTTGGGTGAAGTGGAAGCTGCCCCACCTGTACTATTTATCTACTGAATGCAGCATATTGGATATTATGGAATTGAGCATTTTTTTCCATCATCTAGTGTGATGGATAAACAAATTATGCTCATTGTTGTCTGGCTTATGATGGCGCATACTGTCAAAATTATTTTATCTTTATAACCTGAATATTTGTTATAACAGCGACTATTATATCTCTATGGGTACAAGCTAAAATAAAGCTTATGCTTTTATGTTTTAGGTGAAATTGAGTAATATGAATTCTCTCTTTTCTCCATAATATAGTATGATGGATAGAAATTTTATGCCCTTATTTATAACCATAATCTTTTCGACAATAGTGACTATTATATCTCTCTGGCTTCAAACTTCAACACTGAGCAATTTGCTCATACTAATGTTTTTGTCTTACTGGTTTAGTTGGCAATAGGTATCATTGGCATAACTTTTGTACGCATTACTTGGTTTACTAGTAGATATTTTTGTTTATCTTTTAATCATATGATTTCAAATTCAAAGTGGCTAGTGATATTTATGTTGCTTATCTGGAGAATTTAGTGTTATATCTTGCTTACTTGATCTTCTAGTCATTTCTCTTGAATCAGATGAGTCATTTAGTTGAGGGTCATAGCCCTAAGATGACCGGCTTGTAGTGATGCTGGAACTTACTACAAGGATATTTTTCCCCTATTCTGGAGGATGATGGTGTTGTTAAAATTTCATATTTATAACCATAATGTTCTCGACAACAGTGACTATTATATCGATTTGGGTTCAAACTTCAACACTGATCAATTTGATCATGTTAATGTTTTTTTTTACTGGTTTACTTGGCAATAGGTATCATTGGCATAACTTTTGTATGCATTAATTGGTTTACTAGTAAATATTTTTGTTTATCTTTTAATCTTATGATTTTAAATTCGAAGTGGCTAGTGATAAATACGTTGCTTATCTGGAGAATTTAGTGCTACATCTTGCTTACTTGATCCTCTAGCCATTTTTTCCTTGAATCACATTAGTCATTTAGTTGATGGTTATAGCCCTAAGATGACTGGTCTTTGTTTGCCATTAAATATCAAGAACAAGAATTACAGAGGAATTGAACTTGATTACAAACTCGCTTGTATAAGAGAAAGCCTAAAAAGAAATTCTAGGAAACAATCTAAGTACAATTGTCTAGTTTTGATTCTGGAGGTGACGATAGAGGCTCGGAAAAGTGTAGCAACTCTGCCTTACTCCTTCGACTATCTGATGCGATCCTTGCTCTTGAAGAAATTGCCCTTCGTAGGTTGCCAGCCTTTTGCATAGGTGTGGTACCCTACTATTTATAGTGATAGATATCTTGAGCCGCATAGATGGCCACGTGACCACGTGGCTACAACAACACACAAAGACCACATGGCTACTATTTATAGTGATAGATATCTTGAGCCGCATAGACGCCTTCCTCGTCTCTCAGGATTTGTACCTGTTCCTCAAGTTGTTGTCGGACAAGTGCTGGTTGGTGCAGTCATTGAAAAATGGACTGCCGATCTTCAGGTGCTGCTGACTTGTCGCAGCAGCAGTTGATGATGACCTGGGTGCAACGACGTCTCGAAAAGGGCTCATCACATGCCAAGGTTGCTTCTTTCTCCTTGCGTTTGTGAGTAATCACCTCTCGCAAGTCGATAGCAGACTGATCTACCTTTGCATCCAATTTGTGGATTCGGGTATCCCGAGCACACGGGTACGTAGGTATCATGTTTGCTTCCTGATTCGAGGCTAGTAAAAGCCCTTGCTCTCGATTATTGGAGGGAGACTTTTGAGACCCACCATGTCTGTTAGCCCTGGAGGACTGGACGTGGCTGGTTCTGTACAACTTTCTATCAGGAGCCCGTATAACAGTTAACGGTGCCCGCTGACGGTCAGCGACTTGGAAAGTTGACTTGGCTTGTTGGGCCCGTACTGCCCTAGACTTCTTCGATTTAGCACCTAAAGGCTCATAATAAGAAGTGTCCAGATTAGAATATTCCACATTTTTAATGGGCCGCATGGAGTCGGGCCCGTATGAGAGACAGTCGAACACAGAGCTTCTAACAGGGCCGTATTGGACACCCTGTCTGTGGCCAGGATTGGCTTCCGTATGGGCCACCTACCTGCGGCCAGAGTTGGCTACCGCATGGGCCATCTTTCTGCGGCCAGAGTTGGCTGCCACATGGGCCATCTGCCTGCAGCCAGAGTTGGCTACCGCATGGGCCATCTGCCTGCAGCCAGAGTTAGCTGCCGCATGTACAGACTGCTCATCTCTCATATGCGGCCTCTTTCTCGTCCGTATGGATTTCCTTTGTGCCCCTAAAAACTCAGCATCATAGTATTTTCCTTTGCTAGATTTGGAGAAAGTAGGGTTCTTCGCGGTCGGAAGCAAGGTCGCAGAAGAGCTTTGATCACCGTCTTGGGCAGCAGAAGGAGCTTATTCGAGAACCTGGTCGGGGGCAACAGTTTTACGCTTCGACGTCCTGCAGGTTCTCTTTGGGTTGGCTCGCTTCTGTGGTGGACTGGCGCTCGCTTCAGAGAGCAATTCTTCGAATGCTCATTGGTCAAAACGAACCACGAGCATTTGCTACGTAGAGCCGAGCTTGGACGCGTCAGATTGTATTACCAACTTCTCATCAGAGGAGAAGGATGTCTCCAGCAGAGTCGCCATCGTGTTTGCCATTAAATATCAAGAACAAGAATTACAGAGGAATTAAACTTGATTGCAAACTCGCTTGTACAAGAAAAAGCTTAGAAAGAAATCCTAGGAAACAATCTAAGTACAATTGTTTAGTTTTAATTCTGGGGGGTGACGATAGAGGCTCGAAAAAGTGTAGCAACTCTGCCATACTCCTTGGACTATCTAACGCGATCCTTGCTCTTGAAGAAATTGCCCTTCGTAGGTTGCCAGCCTTTTGCATGGGTATGGTACCCTGCTATTTATAGTAATAGATATCTTGAGCCGCATAGATGGCCACGTGACCACGTGGCTACAACAGCACACAAAGACCCGATCTTTGGCCGCCAGTTGATGACGTGTTGAGATTTTGTAGCAGCAAATCTGGGTGGCTGAGACTTGGTCAGCCTGCCACGTGTCCCCCCACAACAGAGTAAAATCAATCTTCTGCGGCCCGGATCAACTTGGTCGCATGCGGTACCAAGTCTTTCTTCTGGAGCCTGGATCAGCTTGGCCGCATAAAATCTCAAGAGCCTTCCTTCTGCGGCTCGGATCATCTTGGCCGCATGAGGTCTCAAGAGTCTTCCTTCTGTGGCTCAAATTGGCTTGGCCGCATGAGGTCTTCAAGCGACTTCCTTCTGCGGCTCGGATCATCTTGGCCGCATGAAGTCTCAAGAGTCTTCCTCCTGCGGCTCAGATCATCTTGGCTGCATGAAGTCTCAAGAGTCTTCCTCCTGCGGCTCAAGTCTACTTGGCCGCATGGGGTCTCCAAGAGCCTTGCTTCTGCGGCTCGGTTTCACTTGGCCGTATGGGTTCTTCGAGAGCCTTGCTTCTGCGGCTTGAGTCCACTTAGCCGTAGGGGGTGATGATCCACATAAACACAGACTGCCTTGGTGGTGGAGCCACTGTCTTGTGGCAGCAGTAGTTGATGGCGGCTTGGGTGCAGTGATGTCCTGGAAAGGGCTCCACACATCAATATTGCTTCTCTCTCCTTACATTTATGAATGACCACCTCTCGCAAGTCGAGAGCAGATTGATCTACCTTTACATCCATTTTGTGGGCCCAGGTATCCTGAGCGTCCGGGTGCGTAGGTATCATATTTGCTCCCTGATCTGAGGCTAGTAAAAGTACTTGCTCTCGATCATTGTAGGGAGACTTTTGGGACCATCATATTTTCTTCCTGATCTGAGGCTAGTAAAGCACTGTGCTCGATCGTTGTAGGAAGACTTTTGGGACTGTCATATTTGCTCCCTGATCTGAGGCTAGTAAAGCACTGCTCTCAATCGTTGTTGGGAGACTTTTGGGACCTGCCCTGTCTGTTTGCCGCAGAGGGCTGGACACAGGAGGTTCTGTACAACTTTTCATCAGGGGTCCGTGTAACAGTTAACGGTACCCGCTGACGGTCAGCAGATTGGACAGTTGATTGGACTTGTTGAGCCCGTACTGCCCTAGACTTCTTCGACTTAGCACCCGAAGGTGCGTAGTAGGAAGAGTCTAAGTTGGAAGAAAGGGAAGGGAAGTTGGTGCCCTTTTCAAAGGAGAGAAGGGGCCTCTATAGATAGAATGGAGTGAGCCCTTTCTTCTTCTCCTTTCCGATGTGGGACTAAAAATAATATCCTCTTTTCCATGCTTCTACAAGATCCCCTTCAAAGTTTTCAAATTACAAATTTGGAATACTTTGAATAAGAAGCATGAAAAGTAGAGCTTTTTAGGTGTGGCAATCCTATCAAAGGTAGCATGGATATGATAGGTTTGGGTACTTCTACTGGAGATTTTATGTGAAATTATCATCCTTGGCGTATCTTAGTTTTAGGTACAGATAATAAGTTGAGAGAGGGAACCAACGTATTTACTCAGAGGTGATATGGACGTGGTAAATATAAGGTTGATGGTAGAGCTTTCCTACTCAGAGGTGATATGGACATGGTAGGAGTGAACTCGGTAAGGATACACAGAACAACTCAAAGGTGATATGGACATGGTAGTCCTATGATTGATGCGCCACAACGCAGGGGTTGTTGCACGGGGTGTTTACTTAGAGGTAAGGTAGATGTGGTAAATATTTATTTTTAGCATCATCTGCTTTGTAAGGGGTAGGAAAACAACTCAGAGGTGATTTGGACATGGTTGTTCTACTACTGGGGAGTGAATGCAACAGAACAACTAGGCTCCAGAAGCATATGATTGTGAGAGAAGGGGTGCTTGTACTAGAGGGCCTAATATAGCATTTGCGATTGATAAAGGACATCCCACTGGAGGGACTTTTTGTGGACCATTGCCCTTTTGTGCATCTGGAGATGAGAGCAATAGATTTGAATGATATTTTGTAGACCTATTACCCTTTTGTGTACCGATAGTGCGAGTAATAGATTAGGATAACTTCTGTGGACCAATTACCCTTTTGCGCACTGATGGTTCAGGTAATAGATTTGAAACAAAACCTAACAGAGGTAATATGGACGTGATAGATTCTGTGGTTTTAACACCATAATTTTATCCCAGGTCGGGTACATGTGTTAAATCGAGAGACTATCGGTATCAGAGGTAATATGGACGTGAAGGGTTCTATAAATAACAACTGCAGAGGATTGTCATAGAAATGGTGCTTTATCCAGAGGTAATATGGACATGGCAAGCATCCTTCTACTAGAATAACAGTTCAGAGGTAATATGGACATGGCTGTATTCTAGGGAGTTATGACAACTTTGGGGTTATCGTAACGAGGGTGACTACTCAGAGGTAATATGGACATGGTAGACATGGTTATAGAAGGACACTTTAGAGGTGATATGGACGTGAAATATTTTTTATGTGGTCATGATGGCACAGAGTCTTCACGGGAGATACAACTACTCAGAGGTGCTATAGACATGGTAGATGCATAATAGGATGTAAAAAAGCAATCCAGAGGTAATATGGTCATGGAGGGCTTTACTTACTGAGATTCAGTATAGGAGGGTTGAAAAAGTTTTTACCAGGATCTGCGAGCACGCATGAGGGCGCAGGAGCGCTTGTTGGCATTTCTGATGAAGATGGGTTTCGGGGAAGTTGTATCCCCTAAGTCACTCTGGATGATATCGTCCTCGGTGGGAGGCTCTCGCTGTTCGAACCGCCATTCCTACTGAGAACCAGGTATTGAGCTCAAGGCTCTTCTTCGAAGAAATTGAGTGCCTAGTCTTCTTCCTCTGCAAGATCGTTTGTGAAAACCATGTTGACGGATAGTACCTTCTATAGGTCCCGGTTATTGGTGATGCCGCCACTATTGTTGTTACTGGAGGTGGTACCAGGATGTTTGCCTTTGTCCTATCCATCTGGAATGTGTAATCCCAGCTGGCGAGCCTTCTTTAACTTCACCTCCGCATTGGTAGCGCTTATGATGAAGGTCGTCCAATCCCTGAACTGATCTTCACCCATCCAGAGGCTAATTGCGGGAAGCAACTTCTTCTGGCAGATTTCAATCAAGGAGCTTTCAGAATTGTCTTGGGGAAATCTCATTGCGGTTTTGTGGAACCACTCGATATAGTTTCTTGTTAGCTCCCTCCCTCCATGAATGACGTCGATGAGAGATGACATTGTTACATCATGTCCCACTTTGTAGAATCTTTCTAGGAACATGTGCTTGAAGCCATCAAAAGAATGGATGCCATTTTCCGGAAGGTTGCGGTACCAGTCGAACGAGATTCCCTCTAATGCTCCGATAAATAATCGTGTGAGGATGGCATCGCTATGCGGCAAATGGTCGGTTATGACCACGAAATAAGTCATGTACTGACTAACAGAGGTCTTCCCGTCATATAAATCAATATGAAACGGTTTGTACTGCGACAGAAAAGGAACATCTCTCCACGCAACGGGATATGGTTGCCGTGTTCTGAGGTCCCGAGAGGAATCTCGGGCATTGAACATTGCTCAAAGCTCCTGGACTTCCCTCCTTGCCTCCCTGGCTTCGTCTGCAGCTGAAGGAGCGGATGCTCCTAGAGGATTGTCACCCAAGGGAGGAGCGATCGTGTTGGTGTCCGCGTTGACTGCGGAACACAAGCTTGTTTGTCCAGGTGTCGTTGTCGGTTGAGTCGGTAAGGCAGTTTTGATTTCATCTACCGACTTGACCAAGGACAGGAGCATGACTTCAAGTACTTCTAGATGTTGCCGGTCAGCAGGCGCTTCATGATCATCGTCGGCCATGAAGACTGTCCGCACGTGGGTAGACGTGGAAGGGATCGTAGAAGAGGTGCTCTCCATGTCGTACCCTCGTACAGAGAAATTATCAGGGAATGTCAGAATGTCTTCCTCCTCGGACTCGGAAGGGGTGCTACCCCCTGTGCAGGAAGCCGCATCGTCTTGGCGAAGGTGGTCACCCTCAGGGATGTCTACTTCTGTTGCATAATTCCAGGGGATCACTACCTCCTGTGTATGCTCTTGGAACACTGGGTTACCCCATACATTGAGGGGATTGCTACCCCCAGCTTCATCTACTCCTATAGAGGTCGAAGATACACCCCCAGGTGTTGGAAGCTTCTTTCTGGATCGAGTGCCAAGGTAGACACCTCCTATGGCTGTCAGTGGCAACCCTCCAGACGAGAGTTTCCTTGCAGTGCTGGCTGAGATTGCTGGGCTGGAAGAGCCTGTCTTCTTTCCTCCCTTGCCGGGAAGAACCTTTTGAATTGAATTACAGGAGGCGAAAGGGAATTCCTCGTCTCTCGAGATTTGTACCTGTTCCTCAATTTATTGTCGGACAAGTGCTGGTTGGTACAGTCATTGAAAAATGGGCTGCCGATCTTCAGGTGCTGCTGACTTATCGCAGCAGCAGTTGATGATGACCTGGGTGCAACGACGTCTCGAAAAGGGCTCATCACATGCCAAGGTTGCTTCTTTCTCCTTGCGTTTGTGAGTAATCACCTCTCGCAAGTCGATAGCAGACTGATCTACCTTTGCATCCAATTTGTGGACTCGGGTATCCCGAGAACACGGGTGCGTAGGAATCATGTTTGTTCCCTGATCCGAGGCTAGTAAAAGCCCTTGCTATCGATTATTGGAGGGAGACTTTTGAGACCCACCCTGTCCGTTAGCCCTAGGGGACTGGACGCGGCTAGTTCTGTACAACTTTCCATCAGGAGCCTGTATAATAGTTAAAGGTGCCCGCTGACGGTCAGCGACTTGGACAGTTGACTGGGCTTGTTGGGTCCGTACTGCCCTAGACTTCTTCGATTTAGCACCTAAAGGTGCATAATAAGAAGAATCCAGATTAGAATATTCTATATTCTCATTGGGCTGTATGGAGTCGAGCCCGCATGAGAGATTGTCGAACACAGAGCTTCTAACAGGGCCCATGGGACACCCTGTCTGTGGCCAGGATTGGCTCCCACATGGGCCACCTGCATGCGACCCGAGTTGGCTACCGCATGGACCATCTTCCTGCGGCCAGAGTTGGCTGCCGCATGGGCTATCTGCCTGCGGCCAGACTTGGCTGCCGCATGTGGATACTGCTCATCTCTCATATGCGGCCTCTTCCTCGTCCGTATGGATTTTCCTTGTGTCCCTAAAAACTCAGCATCATAGTGTTTTTCTTTACTGGATTTGGGGACAGTGGGGTTCTCCGCGGTCGGAAGCAAGGCTACAGAAGAGGTTTGATCACCGTCTTGGGCCGCAGAAGAAGCTTATTCGAGAACCTGGTCGGGGGTAACAGTTTTGCGCTTCGACGTCCTGCGGGTTCTCTTTGGGTTGGCTCACTTCTGTGACGGGCTAACGCTCCCTTCAGAGAGCAATTCTTCGAATGCTCATTGGTCAAAATGAACCATGAGCATTTGCTACGTAGAGCCGAGCTTGGACGCGTCAGATTGCTTCACCAACTTCTCATCAGAGGAGAAGGATGTCCCCAGCAGAGTCGCCATCGTGTTTGCCATTAAATTTCAAGAACAAGAATTACATAGGAATTGAACTTGATTGTAAACTCGCTTGTACAAGAGAAAGCCTAGAAAGAAATCCTAGGAAATAATTGAAGTATAATTGTTTAGTTTTAATTCTGGGGGGTGACGATTGAGGCTCGGGAAAGTGTAGCAACTCTGCCTTACTCCATGGACTATCTGACGCGATCCTTGCTCTTGAAGAAATTGCCCTTCGTAGGTTGCCAGCCTTTTGCATGGGTATGGTACCCTGTTATTTATAGTGATAGATATCTTGAGCCGCATAGATGGCTACGTGACCACGTTGCTACAACAACAAACAAAGACCCGCTCTTTGGCCACCAGCTAGTGACTTGTTGAGATTTTGTTGTAGCAAATCTGGGTGGCTGAGACTTGGTCAGCCTGCCACGTGTCCCCCCACAACAGAGTAAAATCAATCTTCTGCGGCCCGGATCAACTTGGCCGCATGCGGTACCAAGTCTTTCTTCTGCAGCCTGGATCGGCTTGGCCGCATGAAATCTCAAGAGCCTTCCTTCTGCGGCTCGGATCATCTTGGCCGCACGAGGTCTCAAGAGTCTTCCTTTTGCGGCTCAAATTTGCTTGGCCGTATGAGGTCTTCAAGAGACTTCCTTCTGCGGCTCGGATCATCTTGGCCACATGAAGTCTCAAGAGTCTTCCTCCTGCGGCTCAGATCATCTTGGCCGCATGAAGTCTCAAGAGTCTTCCTCCTGCGGCTCAAGTCTACTTGGACGTATGGGGTCTCCAAGAGCCTTGCTTCTGCGGCTCGGTTTCACTTGGCCGCATGGGTTCTTCGAGAGCCTTGCTTCTGCGGCTCGAGTCCACTTAGCCGCATGGGGTGATGATCCGCATAAACACAGACTGCCTTGGTGGTGGAGCCACTGTCTTGTGGCAGCAGTAGTTGATGGCGACTTAGGTGTAGTGATGTCTTAGAAAGGGCTCCACATATCAAGGTTTCTTCTCTCTTCTTGCGTTTATGAATGACCACCTCTCGCAAGTCGAGAGCAAATTGATCTACCTTTGCATCCGTTTTGTGGGCCCAGGTATTTGACCACCTCCCCTTGCGTTTATGAATGTCCACCTCTCCTTGTGTTTATGAATGACCACCTCATATTTGCTCCCTGATCTGAGACTAGTAAAAGCACTTGCTCTCGATCGTTGTAGGGAGACTTTTGGGACCATCATATTCGCTTCCTGATCTGAGGCTAGTAAAGCACCACGCTCGATCGTTGTAGGATGACTTTTGGGACCATCATATTTGCTCCCTGATCTGAGGCTAGTAAAGTACTGCTTTCGATCATTGTAGGAAGACTTTTGGGACCTGCCCTGTCTGTTTGCCGCAGAGGGCTGGACACGGAAGGTTCCGTACAACTTTCTATCAGGGGCCCGTGTAACAGTTAACGGTACCCACTGACGGTCAGCAGATTGGACAGTTGATTGGGCTTATTGAGCCCGCACTGCCCTAGACTTCTTCGACTTAGCACCCGAAGGTGCATAGTAGGAAGAGTCCAAGTTGGAAGGAGGGAAGGGAAGTTGGTGACCTTTTCAAAGGAGGGAAGGGGGCTCTATATATAGAATGGAGTGAGCCCTTTCTTCTTCTCCTTTCCGATGTGGGACTAAAAGCAATATCCTCTTTTCCATGTTTCAACAGTCTATAGTGATGTTGGAACTTACCACAAGGAGATCTTTTTTCCCCTTTGGGTGGAAGAAGTTGCCAACAACTTTGTCATGTTTGTATTCCTGAGATTCCATACCCCCACCCCCGATATCCACATCTTTCATAATTTTTGTTTGTATTCCTGAATTATTCTGTAAATCAATTGGAAAGCTATTGTGCCATGTACACTTGCTAGCATTTTTAGTTATGTTGCCCATGGACCTTTGTTCTTTTTATTACTCTCAGTTTTGGAGATGAGTTGAAAGTTTTGGCTCCATATTCCCTCCTTAATTGCTCAAGTTGTACGACAACATTAGTATGTTCTTTTTTGTTTCCAATTGTTTTTTATTTAGCTGCAACATGTTTGACCTACGTTTTAGCAATTCTTATTTATTTTGGAGGTTGACAAGTTTAATAAGTCATTTATGTTTAACTTACAGCTTATTTATTGATTGGTACAATAGGGACACCCCAAGCTAAGCTTATTAAGACACCAAAATAGGTGTCGTGTCCATCTAATAATGTGGTGTCCCTGCAACAAAGATTGTCCTGAAATGAGCATTTAGTGATTAATGTTGATCTCTATAATGCAAAAATATGCCTTACTTGCAGCTTTGAGGCATCATCTCCTCAAGCATCGACAAGCTCCACAGGCTCCAAAGACCAGTAATGATCTCTCCCTCAACTTACTTCTTTTTTTCGTTTGCTTTCTTGAGTTCTCTGTGTGATTTTTTAGAATGGCATTGCATCAAAACAGCTTCTTGCAGAGATCAAGAACTGCGAGCTGAGAACATTATAAGTTGCCTTTCCTTCAAAACCACTTGATTAATTTACTGTGTTTTTGTTTGCATTTTAGATATATTTTTGTGTTTGTAAAGGGCATCCAAGAGCCAACTAACTACAAGGCTGAATTCCTCTGGAGCTCGGAGAACTTGCCCATTGTTCTGGTATATGAACTTCTACTTGCCTAACAGAAGCCATATTAACCATTTCATTTTGCTCGGTCCAAAAATAGTTACATGTTAATCAGAATAAACGTCTGTTTAATTGCAATTATGCTGCCACCTGAAAATTTAGTTAATATCTGGTTGACAACTTTAACTATTGATTGTTGCTTTATACAACTTTTAGAATACTAGCCCACGAAAAGTAGTTAAAATTATAATGCACCACGTCGTCAATACACTTCTTAAACATCTGTGGAAATGGAAAATAGTCCATAAACATACAAGTGTCGAACCCTCTCTCATGTGATGATTTTCTAGAGCTACACCTATAACTTCATAAGAAAAGATAAAATTCAATTGATAAAATGATAAAATTCACTCAAATAACCCTGAATAAAGAAAAGGAAAGAAAAACATACGGTAGTAAGACAATTGGATTGTTAAATTAGAATTTGGCACTATCTATCTAACTAATGGTGGCGAGTTGTTCAAATTAAATTGTTAATTCTATATTTTTTTGATGCTCTACTCTTTAGCATTATATACAATATGGTTCTTTTATTTTTTGGTTGTCATATATGAATTTGAACTTTTATTGACTGTGTTAAACATTGGGTCAAGTTTGAATTGTATTAATAAAGAATTTGGTAATTGGGCATACTTTTAGTTGATCTAATATTATTTAGGTTGCTTCTATAGTCTGCCATCTTAGGCATGCATTCTGTCATTTCCCGTCCAATGGTAGTTGACGGGAGCATTCTCCCAACGCCAATGATGTATGTTGCACTGGCCTACGATCACATGCCGCTTCTAATGCCATAACAAGGATGTAGTCGAAGGTCCAAGAATGTAGTCGAAGATCCACGCAGGCTTCTCCTCGACTTTTAGGTTGTGTACCTTTATTCCTCAGTTGTCTCCCTTTATTCCAGAACCAAATTGTTTTGTTCCAAACAATTATTTGATGTTAGCTAATATTTGTAAGTAAGGCTTCATTGTTACTTATGTTGTTAATCTTTGCAGGTCATGATTGTTCTAACTGCCGTGCTTCAAAACTTGGCTTCATCTGCTACATAGTGAAATTTAACATATATCATCTTCATGGTAAATTCCTACACAATAATTTTGCTTCATCTACTACCAGTTTTACCAATTTTGAAAATTTTAACATATATGATTGTGAAATGTTAACATATATCATCTGCTACCAGTTTTAAAATTTCACCTTTGTTGTCTTTAGTAAATCATGTTAAGAGTCTGGCCAATGGTGTTGAGATCAATATAAATCATGATGTATTAGTTTACTTTTGTAATATACCTCCCATTTTGGTAATAGGATGCTGGTTACGTGAAAAAAAAAACCCAAACCAATATGAACTTTGGGTTGGTAACTTGAATTCCCCTCTCTCTAGTATTGTTAAAATTCGTCTAAATTATGCCATAATAGTTTTCTTTTATAAATACCTCCTATATTGTTCTCTATTGCTTTACCGCTATGCTATCATTTCTGTTTGGTTCTCTTCTTTATGATAGCAATGTTAATGAATCTTTATTTTTGTTAAGTTCTTTGCCTATGATAATGTTGTAGCCTGTCCTGGACGGGAAGTATGACGATCTTTTCGAGCAGTCGTTTCACATGGTTGGAGGGATTGCGGAAGTCTTTGCCAAGGATGAAAAGATTGCGAAGGAATCTGTTGTTTAATTTTATTTCAACTAATATAATAATCTGAAGGATACAGTGCGTCGTTCTCTTTCTATTTATGGCATGGCAGGGTTTGTGTGAAGGTTCTAAGGAAAGAGCATCGCTCGCTTTGGCCCAATAATAATGTGGATATTTTGAATTTCTTGCTTGTGGATTCCATCCTTTTTCAGTTACTTTGAACTTCATTGAACCTTTTAATGAAAGATATTGTTTGGGTTCTGTTACTTGTACATAATGTTGTTTTTCTTGGAAAGATTTGTTCGTTTTCTTAGAAGGTAGCATGCTCTCAAAAGTATTTAGTTTGTGTATTTTGTGTTCAGATAATGGCCTGCTTCCTACTAAAGTGCTCATTTGTGTTGACAAAGTTGTCTTGTTAACTTGATATGGATAAGTTGCGGCAGCAGCTTCATTTCCAAGTTTTGGTGTGCAACTGGTTCAGTTTCCTTGCCATCTTCTCACGGTAAATTCCTTACAGTTATTACCGTGACTAATTATATTTTCCTTATGATTATTACTGTGACGAAAAAATAATTCGTCACGGTTATTACCATTACAAAATATTTTCCACGCCCAAAGTGTAACGATTATTACCATGACGAAAACTATTTGTCATGGTTATAACCGTTAATAATCATCTATTATGGTGTGGTTTTAGTTGTCTAGCTTGTTTGCTTTATTCATTGAATTTTTTTTACATAAATTGGTCTATCTAGTTTATTAACAAGGATATAAGACAGAAAATACATGAATCCTAAATATTACCCTCTTGTTATAGGTACTTGAACCAACTTCTGATCAACATAATGAGAACCAACCAATAGCTAATCAACAAAATGAGAAGCGAAAGCATAACAAGAGAAAGAAGGATTATACAACTCTAGATGGGAAACCGAAGCATACGAGGAGTAGCTATAACAAAATACATAAATAATTTTTTAGATAAATATTTTATAATATTTTCTTTTGCACATTTAATAGAATTGGTGTTCTTATAGAGTTTTGCTCAACTATTACCTAGAATATTGATATGTAATGTTTCTCATATGATTAATAATATAAATTCTTGATTAATTTAAATGGTGTGATTTAACTTATTTCCTGTGTCTAAAAGTAAATCAATAGCCATGTTGAAAAATATTTGTGTCTTCAGAAAGCTTTTAACCATGGTGCTAGAAATTATGTGTAGCAGAAAGTCATAAATTGGCCATGTTAAATTATTTCTTGTGTGTCTGAAAGATAGCTAAGGCCATGGTTAAAACAAAGTCATATGGCTTTAGGGTAAACAATAACCACTCTGAAAAATAATTGTGTGTCTATAAGGAATTTATTGCCATGGTTTAATTGATTCCCTGTGTCTAAAAGGTGATCAATAGCCATGTGGAAAAATATTTACGTGTCTTCAAAACGTTTTTAATCATGGTGCTTCAAATTCTGCGTAATTGAAAGTCACAAATTGGCCATGTTAAATAATTTTTTGCGTGTCTGAATGATAGCTAAGGCACTACTAAAATCTGCTCCATTAGCGACGTAAATTTAGCGACGTTCTTAAAACGTCGCTAAATTGTGCACATTGGCGACGTTTAATTGTAACGTCGCTAACAGTCGCTACTAGCGACAAAAATAGCGATGTGATAATGACGTATATTAGTTACATGAGCTAGTCGTCGCGAAACGTCGCTATGACGTCGCTAATAGCGACTAATTTAGCGACGTTAGTATGAACGTCGCTAAATTCTAATTAAATTAAATTCCCCCACCGATTCATTTCCCCCCATTTTACACTCTCACTCTCTCCCTCCGGCGCTCTCACTCTCACTTTCACTCTCTCCGGCGCTCTCACTCTCTACGGCGACTCTCACTCTCTCTGGCGACTCTTCTCCCTTTCTGGTACGTGACTCCCTCTCTCTCTCTCTCTTTCTTTCTCTCTCTTTCTCTCTATTTTGGTTGTTGGTGGTTGGGGGGTACGGGTGGCTCGGGGGGAGGGGCAGGAGGGTGCGGATGGTTGGGGGTGACGAATGGTTGGAGGGAGGGGAGGGTTAGGGTTAGGGTTCGGGTTAGGGGTGGGTGTGTGGAGGGAGGAGGGGCGGTGGGTGAGGGCGGCTGGGGCGTGAGGGCGGGGGGGTTGGGGGAGGGAAGAGTTATGGTAAGGGTTCGGGTTAGGGTTAGGGATGGTTGGTGGGGGAGGGGAGCAGGGGGGTGAGGGGGGCTGGGGAGGGGGGGCTGGTGGGTGAGGGGTTAGGGATAGGATTCAGTTTAGGGTTAGGGGTGGTGTAGGGGGGAGGGGTACGGGGGGGGGGGGGGGGCTGGATCAGGGGCACCGATAGTGCCAAAAAATCTGATAATTTAGTAATAATTATCTGTTTTTCGACACCGAAAAATCTGATACTCCGATTCGAAACCACCGATAGTGCCGATATTTGTAACAAGTAGTTTTGTTGGTTGGTTAATACCGTCGTCTATTTTCCTTGATCCCGATACTCATAGGAATGGTCCCGAGTCACGGCCGTACGTCGGGTTAGGACATTCTTGCTGCTCGCGGGGTTGGGGGGTCTGCTGCTCGGGGTGGAGCCCCGAGGAGGCTCGCAGTATATATGTATGTATGTAGTATGTAGTATATTCGTTTTAGTTTTGAAGTTTATTCATATTTGCAGATATTTAGAAATGGCTATATCCATGTATCTGCTAGACCGTTCGTGGATGTACAACCGTATTCGAGATGACAGGTACGATGTGCGAGATGAATACATCGCCGGAGTAGAACAATTCCTCCAATTCGCGAAGGCATTTCCTCAATCCATGCATGGATATTAAGTATCCGTGTGCAAAATGTCAGAACATGAAGTTTCAACCATAATTGGATGTGACGTATCACTTATACACAAAGGGTTTCCTTCCGAATTAGTTTCCTTCTGAATTACTACCAATGGACCGCACATGGAGGGCTTGTACCTTTAGCATTCCAAGCGGAGCCTTATGTGTAGCCTTATGTGGAGCCTTATATGAATGTCCATAATCGAACTGGTGTCGACAACGAGTACGTGAATATGGTCTTCGACGCTGCGGGGCCTAGTTTCGATCCATACAATCGTGACGCAGCTGAGGAGGCACCGAATGCGGATGCCACGAAGTTCATGGAGTTGCTGGTGAATGCAAGGACTCCTTTATACCCTGGCTGTGAAGAACATTCACCGTTAGAGATGATCACTCAGCTCTTAAGCATAAAGTCTGACTTTAACATGTCGCAAGAATGCTACAATAGAGTGAACGAGTTGATTACAGATATCTTGCCGGAGGGTGCCATGTTACCGAAAGACTTCTACCGCTCTAAGAGGATGGTGAGATCCCTCTGGATGGGATACAACAAGATCGATTACTGTCAGAATGGATGCATGCTTTACTACAAAGATAACAAGGAAGCAGAAGTGTGCGGATTCTGTGGTGCTAATCGCTACAAGCCAACTGCTGCAGGCAAGTCTAGAAGATCGACTGCTTTAATGTACTACTTGCCGTTGATGCTGCGGTTGCAGAGGTTGTTCATGGGGAAAGAGACTGCCAAAAATTTGAATTGGCACAAGTGACAACAGACCGAAGGAGTGTTGGATCACTCATCTGATGGAGAAGCGTGGAAGCACTTCGATCGGGCATATCCTAATTTTGCATCTGATGCACGTAATATAAGATTGGGTCTCTGCTCTGATAGTTTCACCCCATTTGGTCTTTCAGGCTCCTAATATTCATGCTGGCCGGTAATCCTCACTCCGTACAACCTACCGCCTTGGATGTGCATGAAGACCCCTTACATGTTCTTAACTATTATCATCCCCGGTCCGAACAACCCGAAGAGAAACATCGACGTGTACTTACAGTCGTTAATAGATGAGCTGAAACAACTATGGGAAACAGGGGCGTACACGTATGATGCTTCAAAAAAATAGAATTTTCAGATGCGGGTAGCACTAATGTGGACAATCAACGACTTTTCGGCTTATGGAATGTAATCCTGATGGAGCACTCATGGTCGGCTTTTATGTCCATATTGTATGGACCGCACTAAGGCTTTTCGTTTGATACACGAAGAAAAGCCATGCTTCTTTGATTCACTACCAAAATTTATTGATTTAGCGACGGCAGAATCCGTCGCTAAGACGACGGTAATTACAATTAGCGACCGATTGCCGACGGATATTGGCCAAAAACATTCGTCGGCAATCAGCTCGTCGCTAATAACCATCCGTCGCTAAGTTGTCGTCACATGACGGAATAGCGACGGATAGTCGACGTCACAATACGAAGACTTAGCGACACGTTCCCGACGAATTTCCGTCCATTTCAACTATTAAGTACTTAACTGTGTAGGAAATAGCGACGTAACTTTCCGTCGATAACCCGTTGTAACGGCGTATCAGATCGTATCGTTGCGTCGCTAATCCGTCGATAACGTCGATATTAAGTGACGGATTAGCGACGGTCTGCTGACGAAAAAACCGTCGACCAGCTTCTAGAAATTTATGTCATTTCCAGCAACTTGGTGACGGATAAGTCGTCGCTATGCCGTCGCAACGTATCGACCGCATAGCGACGGATTAACCGTCGACCTTGTTCTGGAAATTCTTGTTATTTCCAGAATACGGGCGACGAATATGTCGTCGCTATTCCGTCGAACAATAAATCAGCTCGTCGGATGGTCAGTCGACCATCCGTCGCTACCTGGGAATAATTTTCAAATATCCAGTTAGTGACGGAATAACCGTCGAAAAGTCGTCAGAAACTGGAAACATCCATCGCAAGACGGTCACAAGTCCGTCGCTAACTGAGAATATTTTGAAAAAAAATTACTGCTTTTTAGCTGTTCGCAAAAATTTGCATAAACCAAACCAATATATAATGCACACCAATTATCCAACAATCACATAGACCAAATATATTATGCACACCAATTATCCAAGAATCACATAGACCAAAATATGCACATACGAATTTAATGCACACCAATTATCCAAGAATCATATAGACCAAACTAAATTAATATAAAATAGACATCAGTTATCCGGAAGAGTAACCTAATATCCATCGTTATAATCCGATCATTGCACAAATATTCCAAATTTTTCACAAATATTCCAAAACACATAGGAAAGAGTTGGCCAGTTACAGTAACCTAATATCCATTCCTGACGACCGATCATAGCACAAATATTCCAAAATTTTCACAAATATTCCAAAACACATAGGAAAATCGACTTTGGCCTCAATAAAGACCACAAGTCAGACGATGAATCCTCTCAGCCAGGGATGATAGTTACGTTGAGGCATGTACCATTCTATCAGCCACTTTGCATACGAAGGCTCAATCTGGTTGAGGTCTTCTGTAGGGATAGGAGGGTCGGTCCCGATGCTACTACTCTCTGACGGTGGCTCCTCCTTAGCTTCAAGCTTGGGAGCAATCTCTTCCCTGATGGTCATCGGTTCTTCCTTGACAGTCACCGGCTCTTGTTTGACGACGGAGACTTCCTCCTTGTCGACCTCCAAGGGTTTCTTGCCTCGACCCCTTCCTCGACTAGCAGTACCACCTCGACGAGTCCTAGGAGCCATCTTTCTGACAACAGAAATTTTCATATAGGGTAAAGAAATTTACTCAAGTTATAAAAGTTGTGACGTTGGTTTTTTGCGTTCATCATCATTAGAGGGAGCAGCACTCGAAAAGTTGTGACGTTGGTAGCATGAGAGAGTAAAAATCTGTATCACAAGACTAACAGAATTACTATGTAATCATGTACTCACCAATAACCGGATGTAACTGGAGTCGTTGGTACTATCGTGCAGTAATTTATGGATCCACAGAGATGCTAGATGTACTTAGTATCTAGTGTATCAGATTAGTATCGGTCTATCGGTTTGGTATAGGACGTATCATATTGGTATCGTCCTATATCCGATATGTACATGTATCGGCCGAATAGCTAGGATTCATATTGGTCTTATCGATTTGGTATCGGTCATATCCGATAGGTATCGGCCGTGCTGGATTAGTATAGATTATTTCGAATTAGTATCGTGGAAGGTTTAGTAACAACTGTACTTGAATTTCTCTCTTCTCGAGCTAGAATACCATTACAAGAGAATCACCAGATCGTGATTGGCCAGTTACAGTAACATACATACTTCATTTTCTATCAGGAAAAGCGAGATTGAAAAGGAAGTATGTATGTTCTGTAACTGGCCATCTACGCTCTCGTGACTCTCTTGCAATGGTAATCTAGCTCTAGAAGAGAGAAATCCAAGTAAACTTGTTACTAAACCTTCAACGATACTAATTCGAAATGGTATATAATAATCCAACACGGCCGATACCTATCGGATATGACCGATACCAAATCGATAAGGCCAATATGACTTAATGGCTATACGGCCGATACATATCGGATAGGACGATACCAATTCGCTAAGGTCAATACCAACCGATACGGTCCATACCAAAACGATAGATCGATACTAATCCGACACGGTCAATACTTATAAGTACCTACGGTCCAGGAGGTTGATCCGCTAGTACATCCATGTACGAACAACGAAGTAACGATCCATTTCAATTTGGATGTGAAAATCTGTATCGTAAGACAAACTAAACATAATCAGTTCTATTTCACATGCTTAATTGTCAAGTATGGGAACGAATAGCTCAGAACACAACCCAAAATTCATTCTAGATGAACTCACATAATGTTTACAGTCTTGGTCTCAACTGTCTTCGATTCTATGATCCCATGTCTTAGGTTAAATAAATCACTAACCTCATCATGGTGAGTCTTGGTGTAGCACTCAAATGTGGGGCACCCGTAAATTCGTCGAGGTTTTAAATCATCGACATTGAGTTTTAAACCCTCACGTAGCCATTTTGCTTCACTTCTAGGGTCGAGCAGCATCTTCTTGCAAGCTTCGGTCTCCAGATACTTAGTGTCAAGATTCTGGACGCTTTCGTAGAGCATGTCAACGCATCCTAGCGTCAATTTACTCGACAGGAAATTGACGCTACGATGGGTAACATGCTCTACGAAAGCGTCCAGAATCTTGACACTAAGTATCTGGAGACCGAAGCTTGCAAGAAGATGCTGCTCGACCCTAGAAGTGAAGCAGAAAGGCTACGTGAGGGTTTAAAACTCAAAGTTGATGATTTAAAACCTCGACGAATTTACGGATGCCCCACATTTGAGTGCTACACCAAGACTCACCGTCTGTATAGTTCGGTTATTAGCGCTCGATGTCCCTGTGGTAAGGCAATGGATGAGGATATTGCGTGGGAGGGGGTTACAGATGGAGGCAACAAGGATGGCGTGTTTGTGAAAGGAGGGAAAGGATACATAATCACAGACGATTTGCATGTAAGGCCATTCTATTCCATGGAGTCTGCGTTGTCTATTTTCCGAAAGCATGGGATCATAGAATCGAAGACAGTTGAGACCAAGACTGTAAACATTGGCCGCGATGATGTTAGTGATTTATGTAACCAAATGTAGTAATCTTGTAATTTAAAGTTGGAAGAACATGCAAGTAGCCTTATATATAGTTGCTGCCTCACCAGTCGAATGACTTAATTGCCAAGTATCGGAACGAATGGCTCTGAACACAACCAAAGATTCATTCTAGCATACATTAGTGAGTTCATCTTGATTCTGTTACGTCCTTCAGATACTATATACGATAAGAAAATAGATGATTCACACTAATGTATGCTAGAATGAATCTTGGCTTGTGTTCTGAGTCATCCGTTCTGATCAAGCATCTTCCTTCTCCTCTCCTCCACCATGGCTCTGAACCAATCTGCTCCTCCCTACTTCCCTTTTTCTTATTTAACTCTCTCAGCCACATATGACATCCAGCTCAAGTGTAGAGTCGGGGGAGAAGAAGTGGGCAGGAAGATGAGGGGGAAGCGGCACAGCCGGCGTCATGACCCGGAGGAAGTACATAGGTTTTCTTCAACAGCCGTAGGAGGACTATTTCTCCTACGGCTGTTGAAGAAAACCTCTGTACTTCCTCCGGGTCATGCTGCAGGCTGTGCTGCTTCCCCCTCATCTTCCTGTCCACTTCTTCTCCCCCGACTCTACACTTGAGCTGGATGTCATATGTGGATGAGAGAGTCAAATAAAAAGAAGGGAAGTAGGGAGGAGCAGATTAGTTCAGAGCCATGGTGGAGGAGAGGAGAAGGAAGATGCTTGATCAGAACGGATGGCTCAGAACACAAGTCAAGATTCATTCTAGCATACATTAGTGTGAATCATCTATGTTCTTATCGTATATAGTATCTGAAGGACGTAAAAGAATCAAGATGAACTCACTAATGTAATACTAAGACATCATCTACTACTATATAAGATATAGTAATAGGTTGTCGTATCATCATTGCCGAGGGATGAGGGTCGGAGGACAGGCAACTTTATCTACGGCTACATAGTTTCTGTCTCGCCAGTCGAATGGCTGCAGGGACTAATGCAAATGGAGCTGAAAAAATATGTATAAACCAAACCAATATATAATGCACACCAATTATCCAAGAATCACATAGACCAATATGCACATACGAATTTAATGTACGCCAATTATCCAAGAATCATATAGACCAAACCAAATTAATATAAAATAGACATCAATTATCCTGAAGAACGTAACAGAATCAAGATGAACTCACATAATGTAATACTAAGACATCATCTACTACTATGTAAGATATAGTGATAGGTTGTCGTATCATCATTGCCGAGGGATGAGGGTCGGAGGACAGGCAACTTTATCGACGGCTACATAGTTTCTGCCTCGCCAGTCGAATGGCTGCAGGGACTATGTCCTGATTACCATGTCGTACCGTAGATCAAATGCAAATGGAGCTGGAGCCAAATACAGAAACCAAAATACAGAATCAAATCCCTGGGACGGATGGCTCAGAACACAACCAACCGGAGAGGATACTCTGAGAGATCCATCTGAGTAGGACGTATACTCTGAGAGATCACCTTTACAAGAATGATATCAGTAGTGGGATTGAGTGCTGGAGGGGATACTATCAGAGTATACGTCCTACTCAGATGGGTCTCTCACCGTTATTATTTTTTTCTAACAGCATGGTAGATGTGCTCCGTCAACAGAATCTGGCTCCGAGCCAAAACTTTGCCCCGGAGCTCAAGTGGACATCCTTCATGTAGAGCTCGAGTGAGAGGTTCCTGACAGCAAGGTGGTCTCCTTTGTCAAAGTATCCGTGCTCGTCCCACAACCAATGTGGGATGAGCACGAATACTTTGACAAATGAGACCACCATGCTGTTAGGAACCTCTCACTCGAGCTCTACACGAAGGATGTCTACTTGAGCTCTGGGGCAAAGTTTTGGTTCGGAGCAAGATTCTGTTGACGGAGCACATCCACCATGTTGTCAGAAAAAATTAGTAACGGTGGGAGACCAATCTGAGTAGGACGTATACTCTGATAATATCTCCTCCAGCACTCAATCTCACTACTGATATCATTCTTGTAATAGTAATCTCTCAGAGTATACGTCATACTGAGATGGATCTAATATTCTCTCTTGTTGGTTGTCGTATCATTATTGCCGAGGGATGAGGGTCGGAGGACAGTACAAATAGTCTAATACAAAAACAACTCAATAAGTAGTCCAATACAAATAGTCTAATACAAAAATAACCCAATACCAATAGTCCAATACAAATAAGTACTAATAGCTAATGAGAACCACGCTGCTCACGCAAACGCTCAGTGATATGTTCACGCATCCACCTCGAAAAAGCGAGATTTTTGGCACGAGGAGAGATATCGTCCCTTGCAAGGACTGCATCAAGAGAACTCTCGGTCTCACTAGCTACCAGTGCTGGATGAATAGAACTCCCGGTCTCACTAGCAACCGGTGCCACTTCCTCCTCAACTGTAGGAGGAGCCACCTCAGCATTCACTGTTTTCTTCAAACGATGTGCCGCTCCTCGGGTCATGGGTGCCATCTGGTAAGATCGATAGTCACAAATAATATAATTGTAACATAAGCAAGCTAACTAAAGGAACCATCATGTAATTTGAGTACATTTTCGAAAGCCGATAAAGTATAAAAAATTCGATTTTTTGCCAAGTGTGAGAACGGATGGCTCAGAAGACAACCCAAGATTCATTCAAGCATACATTAGTGTGAATCATCTATGTTCTGTACATATGGTGTAGTATATGTTCTTATCGTATCTAGTATCTGAAGAACGTAATAGAATCAAGATGAACTCACATAATGTAATACTAAGACATCATCTACTACTATATAAGATATAGTGATAGGTTGTCGTATCATCATTGCCGAGGGATGAGGGTCGGAAGACAGTCAACTTTATCTACGGCTACATAGTTTCTGCCTCGCCAGTCGAATGGCTGCTGAGACTATGTCCTGATCACCATGTCGTACCGTAGATCAAATGGAGCTGGAACTGGAGCCAAAATACAGTACTACTTCACCATATCGTACCATTTTACTCTCTCTCTCTCCTCCTCCCCTCCGGTGCTCTCACTCTCTCCGGTGCTCTCACACTACTAATTCCTATGTGTTTTAAGTGTGAGAACGGATGGCTCAGAACACAACCCAAGATTCATTCTAGCATACATTAGTGTGAATCATCTATATTCTGTATACATATCGTGTAGTATATGTTAATCTTATCGTATCTAGTATCTGAAGGGCGTACGTAATAGAATCAAGATGAACTCACTAATGTAATACTAAGACATCATCTACTACAATATAAGATATAGTGATGGGTTGTCGTATCATCATTGCCGAGGGATGAGGGTCGGAGGACAGGCAACTTTATCTACGGCAACATAGTTTCTGCCTCGCCAGTCGAATGGCTGCAGGGAATATCTGTCACCATGTCGTACCGTAGATTAATGCAATTAATGGAGCTGAAAATATCCGTCGCTAACCGGTACTAGTCCGTCGCTAACTGAGATTGTCACATACACATATGTATATCACAGCTAGATGTATAGATATATACATCAATACAGAAGCACACAACTGATAGAACTCGCACTGTCCTTGAGATAGTGAACATATACACCATGAATCCAAACCCCATATATATTCACATTTACTAATCCAAACACCACCAAACTAATGGAACACCCAATATGGATAACACATTATTTAGCCAATATATAAACTCAGATGAATTTGAGAAGCAAAGCCACCCGCCGCCCCCGACCAAAGCCCGCCGCCCCAAGCCCGCCGCCCAGTAGTTCGGTTGCATATATATATGAAGAGTGCTTATGGGTGTGCGTCGGTTGCAAATAGCCCCGACGTACCCGCCCCAAGCCAGCCGCCCAGCCCCCGACGCCGCCGCCCCAAGCCAGCCGCCCAGTCCCCAACCCAAGCCAGCCGCCCAGCCCCCGACGCCGCCGCCCCATGCCAGCCGCCCAGCCCCCGCCCCAAGCCAGCCGCCCGGCCCCCGACGCCCCCGCCCCAAGCCAGCCGCCCAGCCCCTGACGCCCCCGCCCCAAGCCCACTGCCCAGCCCCCAACCCAAGCCAGCGCCCAGCCCCCGCCGCCCCGCCCCAAGCCAGCCGCCCAGCCCCCGACGCCCCCGCCCCAAGCCAGCCGCCCAGCCCCCGACGCCCCCGACCCAAGCCAGCCGCCCAGTCCCCGACGCCCCAACCCCAAGCCCACCGCCCAGCCCGCCGCCCCAAGCCCACCCGCCTCCCAGACCTCGACCCAAGCCAGCCGTCCAGCCCCCGACGCCCCAACCCCAAGCCAGCCTCCCAGACCCCGACGCCCCCGCCCAGCCCCCGACGCCCCAACCCCAAGCCAGCCTCCCAGACCCCGACGCCTCCGCCCCAAGCCCACCGCCCAGCCCCCGACCCAAGCCAGCCGCCAAGCCACGGACGGCCCAGCCCCGATCGCGCCGCCCAGACCCTATAACCGAGAGAGATAGAGAGAGAGATAGAGAGAGAGATCGAGAGAGAGAGAGAGGGGGGTTACCTTCGGGAGAGAGAGAAGAGAGTACGCCGACGTCGACGATGACACCGACGCCGATCACCGAAACCGACACCGGCGAGAGAGAGAGAGAGAGAGAGAGAGAGAGAGAGAGAGAGGGAGAGTGAATTTGGGAGGAATGCCAAAAGTTCCCCCCGCCTTTTCATTTAAGTCTGGAACGCTAATTTAGTGACAGAATGGCGACTACGAAATATCCGTCGCCCAATAGTCGCTATTATTGATTATCCGACTGAATATCCGTCGCTACGTAGTCGAAGATATGTCCCGCCAATTATATACACAATTCCCGCCAAATAAACGACTACGTGGCGACGACCGAATATCCGTCGCTATAACACCGACACACTAGCGACGGATGTACGACCTTTCCTGCCCCTAAAATTAAAATAAAAAATGGCAAATGTTTGTGGTCGATAATCAGTCACTGAGCGTCCACGAACCCGTCGCTAATACCGACGGAATAATTCTGTCGCTAAATTACCGTCGCTAAATGAGCGTATTTTGGTAGTGATTGTCACCGTCAGTTCTTGGCGAAAGACCATCCGTACCGTAGGAACAGAACTGATTTCTGTGCCGGAGCTATAGAGAAGGGCGATCCACCACCAATGCGGTCCGGAGAGGACACATGGAAGCAAGTAAAAGAAATCCTAAGTGATATTGAAGATCCTACAACGAGCAGCCGTTGCGAGAGATTTGACGAAGATCATAACTGGACCAAAAGGAGTATATTCTAGGATCTGTCATATTGGAGCATAAATCTGATTAGACATAACCTTAACGTCATGCATATCGAGAAGAATGTGTTTGATAACATAATTAATACTGTAATAGACGTTAAGGGAAAGACAAAAGACAATCAGAAGGCTAGATTGTGGAGCTCCCCTTCCCGAAAATTTTGAAATATTTTTTATTTTATTTATTTTATTTAAATGGTGATTTTAGATTATTATAAATAATTATTTAGTTTATTATTACGGTAGATAATTTTAGTCATTGTTAGGAATTGAGTACAAGGTGATTAGAAATCATAGCACGGATAGTGCAGTGACGTGCTTTGACTAGTGTATTAGCCATGCCAAGAAAGGCCAAGCCATAGTGATGCCCTAACTAGAAAAACCAGGCTAAGTTGTGACATGACCATTATAAATAGTTTAATTATTTATATTTAATATTATTTGATATTAGGAGACCCGGTTGTACCAAACCAGTCCGGACTGGACCCGAACTGAACTCAAGCCCATGTAGTCAGGCGAGACGTCCAATGACATTCGTGTTGACGTATTTTGTAAGATGGTGTTGTATTCCATTTTAATAAACTGAGGAATATTTCTAAGTATTCGTATTTAAATATTATAAATATTATTATTACTGATATTCAGTAACTTTTGTATAAAATAGGTCCTTGCATATTTTGGGGTTTTTAGACTGAACATAATGGTTTATATACACCATTATTGATTTATGAAATTTTATTATTATTATTTTTATTGAGGTTATATAGTGTTAATATTATTATTGTGGTTATTAAATAGAAATTATTTATTATTATTAGTTATTATCATTTATTATTTATCGAAAGAAATATGTGTATTATATACATATATACATGTGTGAGTGTATATAGATATATATAGAGTTATATAATTATATACATGTATATGTATAAATAAAAAAAAATTTGGATACATATTACGTATATGTGTATATAATATATATATATATAATATATATATATATATATATATATTTGTATATATATATATATATATATATATATATATATATATATATATATATATACGTGAGTATTTGTGTGTATATACAAATTATATTTGTATGTGTATGTATATATAATATATATTATATAGTATTGTGTAATACAATATATTATATATATTATATATATAATATATATTATATACATACATATATTATATATATATATAATATATATATATGTAAAAGAAATTGGTTACATATAATAATAAAGAGGGATAGGAAAGCAATAGATCAGGCTCAACAAGTCAACCCGGGCATTCCCCAGGCCCACGCGAACCCAGTCAGGCCCAGACCGAGCCCGGCCCAATCACCCACAGACCCTACCCGAAACTCATCCCCCACAGCAGCAAATGACCCGAGCCCAGCCCGAGCGCTGAGAAAACCCCCCGCGCGCGAGTATAACCGAGAGTGAGTTCGCGAAAAGAGATCACAACAAACCCTAAAACCCTAGGCGCCTCGCCAACTACCTGGGCTGCCACCCACGGCCGCGCGCCGCCGTGAAGTCGCCGGACGGCGGCAAACCGCGCGCGCGCTCAGAACAGCCGTAGCAGCAGTTGCACCGTGAGGACGACTTCGTAGGTATCTTACTGCCTCATCTCATCATCGTTTCTCGAACCAATTGGTTCAATAGGAAGACAACCTATACGGCTCTCCATCCCTTCAAATAGTTTGAATTTAGGTACCCTATGTTGCTCGATAAATCGGCGCGAATATTGACAAAAAACTGATCCAAAGCAGAACAGTTTCTAGTTGAAACCCGAAAGTGGAAGGCAACTCGATCAATCTGTTATGAATTTCAGAAATCTATTTGAAGAGTCTTATTGACAACATATATGGCTAGAAAACCTTTTTTCAAAATCAATTTGAACTGTGTGTCGAGAAATCGAATCCCGAACTGGGACAAAAACCTGTTTTAAAAACAATAAAAAATTCCACACGATGGGCGTCCCGCCAATCCGATGACGTGGTCGCGAACCGAAAGCATCAAAAGCTGCATATCGATTTCGTGGTTGTGTGGGCTTTGACGGAATTCAAATTGGTCGTGCGTGTGCGACGAATTTGATGCGTATCCATCAAAATTACCGTATCGGCCTCTGTGCAAGTTTTCAATTATTTCGTGCACGTTCGTCAGATCGAGACGAAACTTGCGCCACAGGACCGTATCATTTTTCTGGTCTGTATGCCAAGTTTGGTCCAATTTTTAGACAGTTGAATCGGAACACCGTTTTGCGGGCCCCACGATCCGACTCAACGGACGATTTTGTGCACGGCCCACCAGAATCCAACTCTGGACATACGGTTGGGTTCGTATCAGAAAACTAGATCTGTTGACTTGTAGTTTGACAACTTTAGAGACATTGACTCTGGTACATTTTTGGTGCAAAGCGGGTCCAACGACGGACACCATTTTGATCCGAAATTACCATTTTGCCCTGTGTCCAGAATTGGACTTAAGGACAGGCAATCCTAGCTAATTTGACTATTCTGAGAACGTTGGTACTGTTTATTTAGCATCTGAGACTTTGCATGTGTTGACTGATTGTGGCTCATTGAGTGGTTATTATTATTGGTTTCACTAGCTAAGGACCTCAGGCAAGTGCACTTTTGATTGCTTTCGATTCATAGTAGTCTTTTCATTTTATGTCTATACATATATCTTGCTGCTTGTTGACACGCTCATCACACGGAGTAGTCGGAGAGAAAATATCTTAGTAAACAGTGGACTACCCAGAAATATCCCCAAAATGTCTTTTTTGCATGATAGCAGCTGCACACGACACGTGCAGTGTGCCGGATTTACCCTAGTCGTTCACGTGTTAAAAAATATTTCACACCACATAGGTAGGTGTCTTTTATTTTCTTTTTACTTCTCCACCGTGCCATGTCATCAGTTCTTTTCAGTTTTTTTATATCTCATATGTTATTTTCATGTCTTGTTAATTCTATTATGTTTTCGCATTGCCGTCGGTTTGTGTACTTGTTCCATTCCTAACTGGAAACCATTTTTCAGGTTTAGCTGCGATCACTCTTAGCATTGGGAAGGCTTGGGTATGCTGAGGTCAACCTAGAAATAGATGCAGTTGTAACAATTTCTTTAATTGTAAAATCTTATAATTTCTTTAAATATAAATGTTGTAACTGTTGTAATAAACTTAAAAATGTGAATGAGCAGCATATGTGATATTTTGAGCATTTATTTCTTGCGGGCTTAACAGCGTTCTCTGTCGACTCTGCGGCGTAGGCTGGCTTGGACACGTCTCGTATCCGAAAAGCTGGTACGGGTCGTGACAAGTTTTTGTGGTGGCCCATGCAGGTATGTTTTCGCAAATCATACAAACTCGTGATGGTACGTTAGTCGTACTATTACGAGCCTGTGACTAGAAAATGCTCATTCACAAACTAGGATTGAAATGATTTAAGAGAATGACTAGGACTAGGAGTCCCTTGTTTAAATTGACCGTTGGGTAGTTAAGGTTGTTAGATAGGCCAACAATTTAGACTTATTAAATTTAAATAGCTTGCTAGATCCCTATAGGTGTACTCTTACTTTTGATATGACAATGTGATCCAGTATGGATATACTATTCGCTTGGTATGTTAGACTTGCCTAGAATTAAGGCGTTAACTTTGATAAACTGTTTAATTTTCTTTTGTTGTATTAGATATAAATCTTATATCATAAATTATAATTGCCTATTTTAAATTCTATTTTGCAGTAAGGAACTAGTTTATAATTTCTGATTCTATTATTCGTGTACGAATCTCGAGTTAGATTTTGATTCTCACAAAACTCGAACTACTTGTGCCTCCTTCCCAAAAATCTCGCGTACTTGTATTTTGACTATCTTGACCAACGCTGCAATTACAGCCTAGTTTTGCAAGCTTGCCCTTTTATCGAACTTGATTCAAGACATTATTGGGGACGCCCGCTAACATATTGTCTAATCAGAATCATTGTATTACGGTCTGATCAACCATGATGCATTTGGTTCGTACTTCATTTAATTACCCTAGGTGGATTGAGATATAGAGGTATCCGGATCTCATCCGCGGCTATATTGACAATTCCTCTTGAGTTATATTCGCCCTTGAATCACGTAATTGTATTCAATGACATCTTTCTTGAACTCTCTATTGTTTTTGTCTTTCACTGATTGGTAAGACAAAAACTCGTAATTGATAGATAGATACAGAGTATTTCCCATGACTATGATAGTTGTATACGCAAGTATAGCTACCATCGGCCAGCCCTGTGACTGGAACCTTGCTTAGAGTTACTCGCCCTCCCTTCGACCCTAAACCTACTATCCTAATCTTCTAGTCCTTGGAATCCGAGAATGATTAGGATATTTCACTTGATCAAATGCCAACCTGGGAGACTATCTATTCCCAAGAGACCGATTGTTGTGAGCCTCAAATTATTTGTTTGAAACTTGTTTTAACTAGAATCCTTGTAACAATAGTCTGGCAGGTTTTACACCAATAGAAATTCATGACCCAGTTGTTAGAAACCTTATTGCCTTAAAGTTGGTTACCCCGTCGATAACTCTTGTATACTATGGACGTGTATATCCCTCTATTTTATCGACCATGTGTCATTGTACACCCTTGTTTTCCCTTTATTACGGAATAATCCTTGACTTGACTTGACTTATATCTACCGTATCTCGTACATCGTACCTTATTCTTTATTAACCAGGTCGAGGTATGATATCAGAACCTTGAAATCCTTCTAACCCCATTATTCCTAAAACCATGTCCAAGCTTCTAAGGTGGGTAGCCTGTAAGCCCTAAAATTTTGGGATATATGAAGATTACTGATTGAGCGGAATAATTCCTATTAGGATGATAATTAGTGCCCCATGGACTCCCACTTTCCATTTAGATTATTTTGCCCCGACCGTGTCATTAATATTGTGACGCCCCAGAACCAGAATACTGGAGAGCGGGGAGCGTACATAGCCAGCTACGTATATTGAAATATAATCTACCTCGCTATACGGTCACGGCTGTCTAGATTATGAGGGTTTAACTACAATCCAACAGTCTCCTATGGTCATGAACAAGTCTATTGTCTCAATCTCAAGCAAGCAATAATAGTTACAAGATGTCAGAGCACCAAATATAATAGCAAGGCGTCCCATACATTACATATTGGATGATCATGAAGCTAGTCGTACAAAATGTCAAGACTAGCAAGAGTTCAATCATACATGATCAACCCTAGGATTTGTTAATCATGTTACAGCCCGTAGGCAGACAGTAAGTAAATATGCATCGAGCTAACAGGTGCTCGTCGGCTAAACGCCTCAAAAGAATAATTTTAGAATGTAGTGAGCGAATCAAAATAGAAAACCCACTCGTAGCCCGGGTTCCTTCTAGTCGTCACCATTGGGCTGGAAGTTCGGTAGATCTTCGGGAGCTGCTCCGAAATCTGGCCACCAAAACCAGCTGGGTCAAACCCTAGAAAGAGCAAGTGCCACAAAGGAGGCCACGAAATAAGAACGAAAGCCAGCATATCAGATCATAAAGAAAATAGAAGAAAAAGTACCATTAATAAAGAGTACAACAGGACAATAAACGACTAGGGACATGGAACCGTTCGGGAGCCAGGTTACAACCCTTAACCAAACAAGGACTGGGGTTGTACCCTTCGCCTGAATAGCACCTTGTCTCTGCCATTTATTGTTAAGATAAGTAAAACAAACATGCTCAGGAGAAACCAGGTAGGGACTAGACGAGACTTAGACAGGGCTGGACACCATCCATTCACAAGCGGCCAAGCAAATACGGCTTACTACTTAACTAACTAGGGTTATCATATGCCTAATTACTAACAAGGTACAAATAAGAAATTCCCAGTCCAAGCCCTGCAGACTATCCAGTTATCCTTCCGCGGGATTGAGAGTATGGTTGGGTACATTACCCGGGAGACAATGTACCCTTAGGTGACTTAGAGGGTGCAACACATGACAGTATGCTGGAAATGTGCCCTACTCGTCGGCAGGCTACAAGTCTATTTAAAGCGCCCAGATAATGAGATCGCCTGTGATTGGAAATTCTCCATGAACTATAGTTTGATCTAGTAATTAGCCTAATCCATATTCAGTGCAAATCCCTGACGTGGTAACCAGGGGAGTCACGTCCTAGA
>JANAVB010029815.1:15546669-15790803 GCA_029216955.1 Iris pallida | reverse complement strand
CGATGCTTTTAAAGACTTACTAAATGATCACAAGAAAGTCATTAGTAAATATAAGCATGCCAAGGAGAAAATCAAAGACTATGAAATAGAGATACAAAATCTTTCTTCTTTACTTGATAATGTTAGAGACACTCCACCCACGGAAGTCACTAATGAGGTGTCCAAGCTTAAATTAAGTTACATGATGCCGAAACACTTATTCAAAAGCAAATACGTGAGATCTCAGCACTCAACAAAGAGCTTGCTGAAGAAAAGAACAAACACAAGATCTCTATTGCTAAGATTGATGGTCTGAATGCTAAGTGCAATGAACTGAATGTTGTCTCTAAAAAATTAGAGATCGGGTTGGGAAAACATGTTGCTCAACCTCAAACCCAATCACACAGTCAGAAAACACACACAAAACACAAGACCACTCATAATATTAAAACATGTCACCCACATGCAGCACGTAACCATGCTTATATGTACACGTATTCCCATACAGCACGTAAACCACATGCACGTAGACATCATTCTCAATCTACTCATAACTATTATCCTGATGCTACACATAGTCACTATCCAGCTGTTCACCATACTGCACATAGACATAACTATTATCCTAGCTACATATAGTCACTGTTGGCCCATTGGTCATGGTCAAACCTGATTTTAATAATTGATCAAACTCTGTCTCGATATAAATGCAAGTCAATTCAGATGTTTACCTACGACGTTTTGGACACTGCTCAACGATGGATATTTACTATGTTCAAGAAGGAGCAGTTCCGAAGCTGTTTGCCATTCAGATTGTATTTCCTTCAAAGCAATGTAATTTTTTATTTTATTGAATCTAGAAATTCATTGTACACCAAGTCGTACTGGCAAATAGGCTGTCCGGAATTATTTTTCAAAACTGACCTATCTCTTTAAAAAGGACCTATGTTTTTGAAAAACATCATTTTTACAAAAAACTTCTGAAGGACTTTTCAAAAAGCCAAATTGATTTTTCTCAAAAATGGACTGGCAGAACCCTAGCAGAACTCGGCCAGAGTTCGGCCAAGATGAACGTTAGTGAACGTTTGATTTTGAACTTGGTCACCCTTCAGTTGTGGTTTGTTACAAAGAATTCTGTCCGAATTCTGTCCGAATTCTGTCAGAGTTCTGTCTTTGGAAAAACTATAAATAGAGAAGTATTTCGATCATTTCAAATCACCAATTCACTTTCAATCTCTTCTCTTCTAAAGCTTACATTTTCTCCAAAGAGTTCTCAAAAGCTTACATTTTTAAATTCTAAGCCAGTTACAATCCTCTAGTCGATTTGTCAGTACGGTGCGGTCTAGAAGTTTCAGAGCGGTTGTAATCAGAAGCTTGATAGAAGATGCAACTCTTCACAATTGAAGTTGGTCAAGTTCTTCGTATCAAAGCTCGCGTCTGTAGAAGTTGCAAGGACTTCGTATGAAAACTTGCAGAATTTTCCAATAGTGGATTCAACTGGAAGCTAGAGTTCTTCCGACTGGACTAGTCCTCACAAGAGGAAAACCAGTATAAATTTGGTATTTGCGTTTGCCTTCTGATCACTTTTTTATTTCTGTCATTTACTTTGTGATTATTTTTATATCTGTGATCTAACTACTAACAAGATTTTTAATTAGCAATATTCTACTGCCTACTCTATTCACCTCCCTCTAGAGTATTCTGCTTTACGATTTCGTTCCTACAATTGGGATCAGAGCAGGCTCTCCATCTAGATGTATTATATTTAGTTGAAAAACTCCAGACAAATATACAGAAGAAGAAAAAAAAGGACAGACTTGACACACGTACTATTAACGCTTTATTTTGTGCTTTAGACAGAAAATTCAACATGGTGTCTACTTGTACAACATCAAACGAAGTATGGAAACTTCTCGAAGTAACCCACGAAGGAACAACACAAGTCAAGGAGTCAAAGATCACAGACTTACTCAGGAGTACGAGGCGTTCAAAATAAAGCCAAGTGAATCAGTCACTCAGATGTTTACAAGATTCTTGGATATTGTAAATCCTCTGTCTTCACTAGGCAAGGATTACAGTAACCATGAGAAGATTCGCAAACTTCTACGAGCCCTTACAAAGAACTGGATTCCAAAGGCTACTGCAATCATTGAAGGGAACGACCTCTCAACAATGTCTCTAGAAACACTCATGGATAAGCTACTCACTCACGAGTTAGAACTTCAAGACTTTGAAGATGCTACACCAAAGGAGAAGTCAGAGAAGACGGTCGCTCTCAAGGCTCAATATAGAAGAACCATCGAAGATGATTCTGACGACAGCGACTCCGACTCTGCAGATCAAGCTCTTCTGGTAAGAAAATTCAAGAAGTTCATGAGATTTAACAGGAGAACGAAAGACAGCAAAGACAACAACAGCAACAAGAAAGATCATATTTGCTACGGATGCAAGAAGAAAGGACATATGAAGAAAGATTGTCCCTCAGCATCATTATCAAAGAAAAGCAGCAAATATGACAAAGGCTACCTGAAAAAATCTACATCAAGAAAGTACGCCAACACATGCATATGGCATGAAAGTGAAGCCAACGACTTAGAAGATGAACAATCAGATGATGCTGCAAATGTGTGCTTGATGGCTTGCGATCAGGTAATCACTAATCCTCTATTTGATCCTTTTGATGATTTCACCTGTGAGCAACTAGGAGAGGCTTTCAGTGAACTTTTAGATGATTACAGGAAACTGCATAGTAAATATGAAACCTCTAAGAAGGTACTCAAAGAGTACAAAGGTGAAATAGGAAGACTTACCGACCAATTAGATCATGTTAGAAATAATGACTCTTCAACTGAGTCTGGTGAGCTTTTCTCTATTAAATTTTGTTACATGAGACTGTTAAGCTATCCGAAGAAAAAGACCAAACTATTATCCAGTTAAAGGAAGACCTATCTAAGGAGAGAAAGAGTCTCCAGTGTGCACATGTCAGATTAGAATCACTCACATCTGACTATACTAGATTGTATGATACTTCCAAAAAGTTGGAAATTAGTTTAGAAAAATGGCCTGAAGTTGCTGCTTCCTATTCTAACACGTGTCAATTACCGAATCATCGGAACACGCCCAACACTGTCAGACCAAACCATACCAAAACTATGCCCAAGAAGACTAATAGGCTTGCATTCTTCTACACAAGAAAACAAAACCTACCAATCATGCACCTCATACTACTTTCAATACTTAACATGCTAAATGTCATTATTGTGGCCTCATTGGTCATATATCTTCTGCATGTAGAATCAGAAAGTTAGTAGATTTAAATGTTTATGCATGGATACCAAAAACTAACCAGTCAGGACCCTACAAGAAATGGGTACCAAGAGTTTCATCTGTAAATTATTTTGTAGGTGGGATGCCCTTCACATGCTAGAAGCAAATGGATCCTTGACAGCGGTTGCTCACAGCACATGACCGGTGATGCTTCATTATTCGCAATACTATCGAAGAAGAATAAAGAAGGATACGTATCCTTCGATAATAATTTAAGAGGGTACATAATCGGTATCGGTGACATTGGTAAGGCTCCCTATCCAGTGATTAAAGATGTTTGTCTAGTTACCGAGTTAAAACATAATTTTCTCAGCATAAGCCATTTAGTTGATCACGGTTATGGTATTAACTTCGTAAAAGATAAATATACTATAGTTGATAGTTCAACTGGTAGTACTATATTTGAAGGTATTAGGGAAGACAATATATATATGTTTTCTATTTGTTGGAAGATGCTAACAAAGCAGGTAGATGTTTGATGGCCAAAAGCGTTGAGAGTCAACTATGGCATATGAGACTCGGTCATACAAACATGGATACAATTTTAAGACTATCTACAAAGAAGTTGGTATGCCGCTTACCCGATATTTCTTTCAAGAAGGATACGGTATGTAGTGAATGTGAAAAGAACAAAACTACCAAATCCGCATTCAAAAACAAGAACGCTGTAAGTACCACTAGACCTTTAAAACTGTTGCATATGGACTTATTTGGACCAAGTAGAATTGCTAGTATAGGTGGTAAGTTATATGCATTTGTTATTATAGATGATTTTTCTAGATATATGGGTTTATTTTCTTGCACGCAAGAACGATGCATTATCAGAATTCGTCACCTTTTACAAGAAAATACAGAATAAAAAAGGGTTCATGATTACTCGTATTCGTAGTGATCATGGCGGCAAATTTGAGAATGCAAATTCAAGCAATTTTGTGACACACAGTTATTTGCATGAATTCTCTGCCCTAGGACTCTGCAACAAAATGAGTTGTGGAACGTAAGAACAGAACTCTATCTGAAATGGCTAGAGTAATGTTAAACCAGTTTAGTCTACCTAGATACTTATGGGCTGAAGCTGTAAATACAGCATGCTATATTCTCAATAGGGTTCTAATTCGACCTATATCGAAGAAGACTCCCTATGAACTATGGTTTGATAGAACACCAAATGTTTCTTATTTCAAAATCTTTGGTTGTAAATGTTTTATTCTTAATACTAAAGATAGTTTGAGTAAATTTGATAAAAAGGCCGATGAAGGTATATTTTTAGGTTATGCGGCAAAGAGAAAAAGATACAGAGTCTTCAACAAAAGAACCATGATTATCGAAGAATCTATCAATGTCAATTTTGATGAGCTAAATCAACACTTAGACGATGATGACACTGAAAACATAATCGCACCAAGTACAGCTACTGCAAAACCTTCACACAAAGATACAGAACCATCACATCAGGCAAATGAACCTCCAAGCAAAGAAGTCGGAACTAGCAATCTTGAGACTACACCAAAAGAGATAAGATTCTTGCCTAATCATCCAAAGGACTTGGTAATTGGTGAGATTACTAAGGATGTAAGTACTCGTTCCTCTAATAAAGATATAGCTTCTTGTGTTTTGTCTCACAGTTTGAACCCAAAAATATTGATGAAGCATGTATGATAATTTTTGGTTAGATGCTATACAAGAGAAATTAAACCAATTCGAACGAAATCAAGTTTGGAAACTTGTTCCCAAGTCCATTGATCATCTGGTCATTGGCACCCGATAGGTATTCCGAAACAAATTGAACGAGAATGGTTTAGTGACTCGTAATAAGGCTCGACTCGTAGCTCAAGGATACAATCAAGAAGAAGGTATCGACTATGAGACTTATGCCCCAGTTGCGAGATTAGAATCCATTCGCATGTTATGTGCAATTGCATGTTTTTATAATTTTAAGTTATTTCAAATGGATGTCAAAAGCGTATTTTTAAATGGTTTTATAAAAGAAGAGATTATGTAGCTCAACCACCGGTTTTACTGATTTAAATTTCCTGAATATATTTCAAGTTGAAGAAAGCCTTATACGGTTTGAAACAAGCCCCTCGGGCTTGGTACGATCGTATAAGCTCTTTTCTACTTGATAACGGTTTTTAAAGGAAAAGGTTGACACTACTTTGTTTATAAAATCTTTGAATAATAATATTCTTTTGATTCAAGTCTATGTAGATGATATTATCTTTGGATCTACTGATGAATCTCTTTGTCAAAAAATTTCAAAGTGTATGCAGAATGAGTTTGAGATGAGCATGATGGAAGAGCTGAAATTCTTTCTCGGACTACAAATCAAACAAGCCAACAATGGGACGTTCATAAATCAAGCAAAGTACACAAAGGATCTATTAAAGAAGTTCGACATGGAAGCAATCAAGCCACTTAGCACTCCAATGGCGACTTCAACCAAGCTTGATATCGATGAACAAGACAAACCTGTCGACATACGTAAGTATCGATGTATGATCGATAGCTTATGTATTTAACTGCTAGTCGACCAGACATTATGTTTAGTGTTTGTTTATGTGCACGCTTTCAGGCTAATCCTAAGGAATCACATCTGTGCGCAGTTAAGCGTATCTTCCGATACCTTAAAGGCACTTCTTCTGTCGGCTTATGGTATCCCAAAACCACATCATTTGACCTAACCGGTTATTCTGATGCTGATTTTGTCGGATGCAAAGTAGATAGAAAAAGTACTAGCGGTACATGTCATTTCCTAGGAAAAGCTATAGTCTCTGGTTTAGTAAAAACCAAAATTCTGTTGCATTATCAACAACCGAGGCTGAGTATATCACCGCAGGACGTTGTTGTGCACAAATTTTGTGGATGAAACAAACTTTAGTAGACTATGGATTACATTTTACATACATACCCATTTTCTGTGACAACACTAGTTCTATTAATTTAACTAAGAATCCAGTATGTCATTCTCGTACTAAACATATCGAGATTAGACATCACTTTCTTAGAGATCATCAACAAAATGGAGATATAGACCTTGTATACATAGACACTCAGAATCAATTAGCTGACATACTCACAAAACCTTTAACGGAAGATCGTTTCAATTATTTACATCGAGAATTAGGAATTTTAGATGTCAATAATATTAATTAATTTTATTTTATTAATTATTTATTCGATACTCGATAACTGTTTTCGAGACAAGCCTAAAAGAGTCTGTCTATCACCACGACTACGGTCGAAGCGAAGCGGTATTTAAGAGTTCTCCGGTGAACCTCCGTTAGCTGGGACAGTACTCCTACAGCTAATCTGAGATAGATGCTGAGTAAAGAATATTAATTTATAAAATAATATTAATTATATTATTTTGAGATTTAAAATTACTACACTCTGAATTAAATATTTGAAACGAATTAATGAAAAGATGTAGCCCCATTTTTATTATTTTTGATATATATATATATATATATAGCCATGCAACACTTGGTGAATTCGGCCCGAGCTCGGTCCGAATTCGACAAGAGTTCGGCTGGATATATATAAGTACCAGCCAGAACCCGAGGCCCCATCTTCTTCATTCTTCCAAACATCCTCAAACAGCAGCAGCCGTGCCTCCAAACCCTAGCTCTTCTCCACCCTTGTTCTTCCAATCCGCGTGGAGATCTTCGTCCAAACTTTGGATTCATGCGGAGAATTTCGTCCTCAACAACATATCCAATTTTTGGAAGGTATAATTCTTTCTCTCCTCCACTTTCAAATTCTTAGGATTTCTAGAATTTTTGGGAAAGAATGACTAAGTTCAATCCCTTCAAGAGGAAGAAGAACAATGCCAGTGAAGAGGCATCGTCTTCAGATCCGCATACGGATTCCCTCTTTTCTCCGGTTCAATCGGATGACGGTGCATCGGACGAGTTTTACTTTAAAACTTCCGACCAAGCTTTATTATGGTATGTCGATTTTATTATGCGTACTATCTGTACCAGATCACCGATTAAATGGACTGTCTTTCCTGAGACCACCCTTACTTTGAGGCATTAGGGTTACAACACTTTGTTACCTTACAATTTCCTATTGCTACTAATGCCATTAGATTATTCTATTATAATTTCGTATTAGATACTTTTACCGCAAGAACACATGTCGGAGGGATCGATATCGAATTCACTGATAAAACGTTAGCGAAAATCCTTGGTATTCCAAACGAAGGTGCCCCGCTCGATGACATCACTGATTTTGATTTCCCCGATGGTACGACTCTCGTTAGTTTTAAGAATAAGCTTTGTGCGCCCGCACGTGCTCATCCTGGAAAGTTCAAGACCAATAACTTGAACTTGTTTAACCACGAATTACATCGCATCATCTATTCCACTCTACTTCCAAAATCTACTTCCAAAGATGATGTCACTGTACTTGAGCTTTCTGCTCTATATCATATTCTTAAGGGAATTCCTTTTTCTACCCCTAAGACTATCATTCAGATGATGGATAGACATCGCAGAAGAGACCGCAACCTCTCTTATGCGATGCTCATCCCACGTATCTTTCAGAGATTTGACATTGACCTATCTACTTGTGCTGTTGACCCTGAACCCAAGTTCCTCAAACTCTCTCGTCGCAGCATTGCCACTGTTCCTCCACCTACTGCACCTGCTCCTCCTGCACCTACTCCTGCAGCTCCTGGTCCTCCTCATTCTTACCCTATGACATTTGAGGTTATTTGTAGCACTTGTCTCCCAAAAATTATTTATTTATTTTAGAGAGCATTTTTTAATTTTGTTTATTATTATTAGTTATATGATGGTTTGAATCGTAGGTAAATAGAGAATTGATTTGGGATCACAAGGGTGCGTACCTAAGCCTATAGCTTAAGTATAGTAAAACTAGGACATATGTAGTCCCCAGGGTCCCCAGGCAGCCTCTAGAGTAGCATTTTATTATTTTAGAATTTCTTGGATTTTTAGGAGATTTTTAGATAATTTTTATATATGGTTTTATTATTTTCTTAAGCTTTTAGGAATTGTTGTGAAGGCATCCGAGAGTATTTTTGAGGTCAATAATTTATTCGGGCTTTAGAACCCTCAAACAATTTCCTAGAATTTTCTAGGAATTTTTAGGAATTTTCTGGGATTTATTTGGAATTTTTAGGATTTTTCCTGATTTTTATTTAATTGTCTATAATTAAAAAACCTATTTTCTAATATATTTATCCAGTCAGCCGCGGGGGGGCCCACCCGTCAGCCACTGAAAGCGGGAGGGCGGGCCCACGTGGCAGCGAGAGGGGCGTGTGGAGCTCGGTCTCCGAGCCGCCCTCAGATCCCAAGCCGAGCCGGCTTGGAGCTGCACTAATCCGAGTCAAGTTGGGCTTGTTCTCGACCGTGCGATCCCAGCGGTGGGCGCATGGGATTCTGCCACGTGGAAGAGTCAGCCGCCTCAGCCATTCCACCGACACTTAATTCCTATATATATTAATATATGTTTAGGTTTTCGAAAACCCTATTTTATTCAGGAGCTTTTTTGTGGGAGAGTTCGGAAGAGTTCTTCGACTTCGGGGAGGGTTTGCCGTTGATTTAGACGTCTTTTTTGTGCGCCATTTTTTTGTTAGAAGCATATTGAGGTTAGGTTTCTGAATATATATTTTAATTTCTGTAATTTTGATCTCGACTTTCTGAATAATTATTTGAGTGTCGGTTGTCCAAAAATTAATATGTCGCACGGTTTTCGAGATTTCGAGCGATCCCGAACTCCGTTTTGCGATCCGTTTCAAGTTTTGGAAAGCTAACACCGAGCTCTACAACATATAATTTTTCTAGAAATTCAGAGTTTCATCTAATATTTTATTTTATTCATAGAAGTCAGATTTGGTCAACGATTCATCGATTTGGTCATGGTTAGCCATAATAGCGATAACTTTTGACCAAGTAATGATTTTGCGGCACGGTCAATTCTAGTACACTCATGATGCTGAAATCTATCATGTTGCACACTCAAACTTTGAATTCATAATGTCTCAAACTTTGAATTCATAATGTTTGACTAGTTAGTCAACAGTATGTCTCGGTTTGTGTGCTACGAGTTCCGAATTTGGAACCGTGAATTTCTTTGGCCAAATAGTTGTTTGTAGATTGTTATTTCAGAATTAAATAGGTTAAAATAGGATTTTAGATGATTTATTCCAGGATTAGAATAGTATTAATTGATTTAACCCATTAGCCACTTTCTAGGATTTTAGAGTGGGAATCGTTGATCTAACTTGCGATTGTTTTTGTGTCGGGGTAGATCGGGCTACGACGTCTTGAGTTGTGACTTTATTACCTATCGGAGCAGGCAAGTATCACTATGACCTATGTTTCCTTTATTTTATACTGCATGTATCTTCGTGTCGTCTTTTCACTATTACTCCATTATGGTTCATGATTGTCATTGTTCATGAATACTATTGTACACGAGAGTTAGAATCGGTTGTATATACATACATGTTCATGCCTTACTCATTGTTTCCTATTGTTTACAGTTTATCGTATTGCTAATGTTTATCCTAGTGGACATGTATTGTGAGAGAGTCGGGCGGGGGAATACAACAAGTAAGCATGTGGTCAACGAATTGAATACAGACTCGCTATACATTGATTGCATAATATCAGTCATGCACCACACGTATGACTGACAGATATCCCAAGCCATCCGCATGCTGAAAGTTGGTATTCTAAAACACACAGTACACGTGACTTAATTATTGTTGTCCTGTCGTCTATTGTTCTTCTTTCGTCAAGTCTACCTTCTTATTGTCATCATGTCTTAGTGGTATGTCAAAGTCTACCTTCATATTGTTATCACGTCTCAAAGGTACTTTCTTATCATACAATGTCATGCCTATACTTATCTTCAGTTAAATTCCTTTTATCTTTCCTTCATGCTTGTATACTATATTGTGTAATGTAGTGTTATGGTGATCTTGCTCCAATCCTGACTAGATAACTATTTTTCAGCTTTAGACGAAGAGATTTGCCCCGAGGTCAACGGTGAGTATGTTGGCGACCCTGACATCACTGGCGTACCCGGTTCCAGCACTGATGCGAATTAGCATATTTTCTTCCTTATGGATTCGCATTAGTTAGTAGTTATAGTTATGGAGTTAGTTGTCTATTTTATTTTTTTGTTATCCGGATTTGTTCCCGAGACTTTCTGAGTTGTAGTGGATTTTTCATATTTATAATATTGAGACTATTGAATATTTTAGTAATTTTGCTGGCTTAGTTGTGGATGATATATGTGCGTGTTGTGCTTGTTGTAGACCATTGTTATCATAGACAGCATACTACCGTCGATGCTGCGGCGTAGGCTGGACTTGGCCACGTACTCGTATCCCAAAATTGGGAGCGGGTCGTGACAAGTTTTATGGTGGCCCATGCAGGTCCAATTTCGCAAAAGACTGCGAACTCGTAGTAGTGCTTAAGTTAGCTGTACTACTACGAGCCTGCGAATAGAGTTGAAGTTAGGAGGTTGTATCATCCACAAAATAGGACTTCTAACCTTATGAGTCTATTTTATCTTAGGATCTTATTGTATCTTATTTTGCATCCTGCTTGATTTCGTCCGAGATTTCTTCGATATGTTTGTATCTACCGTTCTAACCATATCCTTTCTTTCCTTTTAGTTTGCAATGGTTGAGACAAGGCGCAGTACGATCCATAAGAGGAAAAGGGTAGCTAACCCATATGCTACTCCCGAACCCGAAGGATCGACAGCAGAGAGTACCGAGTTCGTAGAGCCTTCTTTAGTTTTAGTTGGAATGCATGCTTAGTTAGTTGTTAGTTCCCTTATGTTCCTAGCCATTATCTCTCCGTGACTTAGCTTAAGAAATTATTGCTTGTAAGAGTTAGGTATTATACTATGCTATTTGTGATGTTTTGATTTTTGAGGACAAAAATCTTTTAAGGGGGATAGTTTGTAGCACTTGTCTCCCTAAAATTATTTATTTATTTTAGAGAGCATTTTTTTTAATTTTGTTTATTATTATTAGTTATATGATGGTTTGAATCGTAGGTAAATAGAGAATTGATTTGGGATCACAAGGGTGCGTACCTAAGCCTATAGCTTAAGTATAGCAAAACTAGGACATATGTGGTCCCCAGGTTCCCCAGGCAGCCTCTAAAGTAGCATTTTATTATTTTAGAATTTCTTGGATTTTTAGGAGATTTTTAGATAATTTTTATATATGGTTTTATTATTTTCTTAAGCTTCTAGGAATTGTTGTGAAGGCATCCAAGAGTATTTTTGAGGTCAAATAATTTATTTGGGCTCTAGAACCCTCAAACAATTTCCTAGAATTTTATAGGAATTTTTAGGAATTTTCTGGGATTTATTTAGAATTTTTAGGATTTTTCCTGATTTTTATTTAATTTTCTGTAATTAAAAAACCTATTTTCTAATATATTTATCCAGTCAGCCGCGGGGGGGCCCACCCGTCAGCCACTGAAAGCGGGAGGGCGGGCCCACGTGGCAGCGAGAGGGGCGTGTGGAGTTCGGTCTCCGAGCCGCCCTCAGATCCCAAGCCAAGCCGGCTTGGAGCTGCACTAATCCGAGTCAAGCTGGGCTTGTTCTCGACTGTGCGATCCCAGCGGTGGGCACGTAGGATTCTGCCACGTGGCAGAGTCAGCCGCCTCAGCCATTCCACCGACTCTTAATTCCTATATATATTAATATATGTTTAGGTTTTCGAAAACCCAATTTTATTCAGCAGCTTTTTTGTGGGAGAGTTCGGGAGAGTTCTTCGACTTCGGGGAGGGTTTGCCGTTGATTTAGACGTCCTTTTTGTGCGCCATTTTTTTGTTAGAAGCGTATTGAGGTTAGGTTTCTGAATATATATTTTAATTTCTGTAATTTTGATCTCGAATTTCTGAATAATTATTTGAGTGTCGGTTGTCCAAAAATCTATACGTCACACGGTTTTCGAGATTTCGAGCGATCCCGAACTCCGTTTTGCAATCCGTTTGAAGTTTTGGAAAGATGACACCGAGATTTTCCAAAAATTCAAAGTTTTATCTAGTATTTTATTTTATTCATAGAAGTCAGATTTGGTCAACGATTCATCGATTTGGTCATGGTTAGCCATAATGACGATAACGTTTGATCAAGTCGTGATTTGTGGCACGGTCGATTCCAGTACACTCATGACGCTGAAATCTATCATATTGCACACTCAAACTTTGAATTCATAATGTTTGACTAGTTAGTCAACAGTATGTCGGTTTGTGTGCCACGAGTTCCGAATTTGGAACCGTGAATTTCTTTGGCCAAATAGTTGTGTGTAGATTGTTATTTCAGAATTAAATAGGTTAAAATAGGATTTTAGATGATTTATTCTAGGATTAGAATAGTATTAATTGATTTAACCCATTAGCCACTTTCTAGGATTTTTAGAGTGGGAATCGTTGATCTAACTTACGATTGTTTTTGTGTCGGGGTAGATCGGGCTACGACGTCTTGAGTTGTGACTTTATCACCTATCGGAGCAGGCAAGTATCACTATGACCTATGTTTCCTTTATTTTATACTGCATGTATCTTCGTGTTGTCTTTTCACTATTACTCCATTATGGTTCATGATTGTCATTGTTCATGATTACTATTGTGCACGAGAGTTAGAATCGGTTGTATATACGTACATGTTCATGCCTTACTCATTGTTTCCTATTGTTTACAGTTTATCGTATTGCTAATATTTATCCTAGTGGACATGTATTGTGAGAGAGTCGGGCGGGGGAATACAACAAGTAAGCATGTGGTCAACAAATTGAATACAGACTCCCTATACATTGATTGCATAATATCAGTCATGCACCACACGTATGACTGACGGATATCCCAAGCCGTCCGCATGCTGAAAGTTGGTATTCTAAAACACACAGTACACGTGACTTAATTATTGTTGCCCTGTCGTCTATTGTTCTTCTTTCGTCAAGTCTACCTTCTTATTGTCATCATGTCTTAGTGGTATGTCAAAGTCTACCTTCATATTGTTATCACGTCTCAAAGGTACTTTCTTATCATACAATGTCATGCCTATACTTATCTTCAGTTAAATTCCTTTTATCTTCCCTTCATGCTTGTATACTATATTGTGTAATGTAGTGTTATGGTGATCTTGCTCCAATCCTGACTGGATAACTATTTTTCAGCTTTAGACGAAGAGATTTGCCCCGAGGTCTACGGTGAGTATGTTGGCGACCCTGACATCACTGGCGTACCCGATTCCAGTACTGATACGAATTAGCATATTTTCTTCCTTATGGATTCGCATTAGTTAGTAGTTATAGTTATGGAGTTAGTTGTCTATTTTATTTTCTGTTATCCGGGTTTGTTCCTGAGACTTTCTGAGTTGTAGTAGATTTTTCATACTTATAATATTGAGACTATTGGATATTTTAGTAATTTTGCTGGCTTTGTTGTGGATGATATATATGCGTGTTGTGCTTGTTGTGGACCATTGTTATCATAGACAGCGTACTACCGCCGAGGTTACGGCGTAGGCTGGACTTGGCCACGTACTCATATCCCAAAATTGGGAGCGGGTCGTGACAGTATTCATCAGCACCTATCAGATATGCAGTCATTCTATGTTGACACTTCCAGGGAACATGAGTTCCGTGACGTGACTCGGTTCCAGGCTATTGCCAACTTCTTCGCCGATCTGAGATTAGCGCAGACGGGTCACTCTGCTAGCTCTCTACCTCGTGACTCTTCTGTTTCTGGCTACCGCATTGATGATGAGGCGGTTCACTCTCTGTTCCAGCCAGGGAACGCTTACGATTGGTATCGTACTTCTGGTGCCACTCCTCATACTTCTGGAGCTGGTACTTCTGGAGCTGGTCCTTCTGGACATGCTGGCGCTGCAGCCAATGACGATGATGATGAGGATAATAATTTTTGAGATGTTACATATTGAGACTGATCCTTTTGTCTTATGTTTACTTTGAAATGCTCCGATATTCCAAGATATTATCAGCACTCTTTTAGTTATTATTTGTGAGACATGGTTTTTATTATACCTCAGTTTGGCATACGTTTCACTTAGTTTATTATTCAGCATTTTATTTGTTTCAGCTTTACTATAGTATTTCTTTTCTTGCTTCCATATAAACTGTCTGTGACAAATACCATGCCTGTGTTGTTTATACAATAACTCTTTAATTATTTATACCATACCTATGATGAATGTTTTATATATTTTTGTTGTTGTTTCTTCACTGTGTGTTACTTATGCATTTATTGCGGGAGAGCTTTCTCTTTTGTAAATATTTTGCTAAGTGACAACATGGGAGAAATAGATCTAACATCTTCATGAATACAGGTTATGAACAATTTTTCGTATACATTTTTGAATTGATCCAAACTTAGATGTTATATCGGCAAGGTTTGTCAATTATCAAAATGGGGGAGATTGTTGGCCCATTGGTCATGGTCAAACCTGATTTTAATAATTGATCAAACTCTATCTCGATATAAATGCAAGTCAATTCAGATGTTTACCTACGACGTTTTGGACACTGCTCAATGATGGATATTTACTATGTTCAAGATGAAGTTGTTCCGAAGCTGTTTGCCATTCAGATTGTATTTCCTTCAAAGCAATGTAATTTTTTATTTTATTGAGTCTAGGAATACATTGTACACCAAGTCGTACGGACAAATAGGCTGTCCGGAATTGTTTTTCAAAACTGACCTATCCCTTTAAAAATGACCTATGTTTTTGAAAAACATCCTTTTTACTAAAAGTTTCTGAAGGACTTTTCAAAAAGCCAAATTAATTTTTCTTAAAAATTAACTGGCAGAACTCGGCCAGAGTTCGGCCAAGATGAACGTTAGTGAACGTTTGATTTTGAACTTGGTCACCCTTCAGTTGCGGTTTGTTACAAAGAGTTCTGTATGAATTCTGCCCAAATTCTGTCAGAGTTCTGTCTTTAGAAAAACTATAAATAGAGAAGTATTTCGATCATTTCAAATCACCAATTCACTTCAATCTCTTCTCTTCTAACGCTTACATTTTCTTCAAAGAGTTCTCAAAAGCTTACATTTTCAAATTCCAAGCCAGTTACAATCCTCTAGTCGATTTGCCAGTACGGTACGGTCTAGAAGTTTCAGAGCGGTTGTAATCAGAAGCTTGATAGAAGATACAACTCTTCACAATTAAAGTTGGTCGAGTTCTTCGTATCAAAGCTCGCGTCTGTAGAAGTTGCAAGGACTTCGTATAAAAACTTACAGAATTTTCCAATAGTGGATTCAGCTGGAAGCTAGAGTTCTTTCGACTAGACTAGTCCTCACAAGTGGGAAACCAGTATAAATCTTGGTGTTTGCATTTGCCTTCTGATCACTTTTTTATTTCTGTCATTTACTTTGTGATTATTTTTATATTTGTGATCTAACTACTAACTAGATTTTTAATTAGCAATATTTCGCTGCCTACTCTATTCACCCCCCTCTAGAGTATTCTGTTTTACGATTTCGTTCCTACAGTCACTATCCTGCTGTTTCACATAACTATCACCATACTGCATATCGACATCACTATCAACCTGCTCCTAACACAAATAGGCATGCTACTTATACATACTGTGGATTACATGGTCATATCTCACCACAGTGTAGAATTATGAAATTAGTTGATATTAATCTGTATGTATGGGTACCGAAGACTAACATTTCAGGACCCACAAGAACTTGGGTACCAAAGGTCACATCTACTCGTGATGTAGGTGGACCTTTCTTCCTCAACTAAAAGCAAGTGGATTCTCGATAGTGGATGCTTGCGACATATGACTGGAGACGCAAATCTTTTTACATCACTATCAATAAAGAGGGAAGAATATGTATCATTCGGTAACAATTTAAAGGGCTACGTCATAGGTAATGGTACAATTGGTTATCCTCCTTCTCCTGTAATAAAGGATGTCTGCTTAGTGACCGAGTTAAAGCATAACCTGCTCAGCATAAGTCATCTTGCTGATCATGGATATGATATTAACTTTGGAAAGAAAAATGCTACATTTATGATAGGTTAACGAGAGACATTACTTTTGAAGGGATAAGAGAAGATAATATTTATATTTTCTATCTATCTAGAAATACTAACAGTACAGGAAGATGCCTCTACGCCCACAAGGATGAAAGACTGTTGTGGTACCAGCATCTTGGTCATGCCAATATGGATACTATATCCAAGCTATTGGCAAAGAAGCTAGTAAGAGGTCTGCCTGATATCACATTCAAGAAGGACACTGTATATGCCGAATGTGAACTGAATAAGGCAATCAAATATTTATTTAAATCCATAAAAACTGTAAGTACTACTAGACCCTTGCAATTACTGCACATTGACTTATTTGGTCCCAGTAGAGTAGCCAGTCTTGGTGGAAAACTCTATACTTTTGTTATTGTAGATGATTTTTCAAGATTTACTTGTATTTTCTTCCTTTCAAACAAAAGCGATGCTATTTCAGTTTTCAAAATCTTTGCCAAAAAGGTCTAAAACAAAAAAGGTTACATGATTACTCGAATCCGAAGTGATTATGGAGGCGAATTCAAAAATTCTGATTTGAAAAATTTTACGAAACAAATGGTTTTGATCATGAGTTTTCTTGTCCTAGAACTCCTCAACAAAATGGTGTTGTGGAGCGGAAGAATAGGACTTTTAGCGATATGGCTAAAGTCATGTTGAATAAATTTTCACTTCCAAAATATTTTTGGGCAGAAGCAGTCAGTACAGCTTGCCATGTTTTAAATATGGTGCTTATTTGACCTATTTCGAAGAAAATATCTTATGAGCTTTGGTTTGGTAGGAATCCTAATGTCTCATATTTTAGAGTGTTCGATTGTCACTATTTTATCATAAATACCAAAGACAACTTAGGCAAGTTTGATGCCAAAGCTGACGACGGTATTTTTTTTGGCTATGCTGCCAAGAGTAAGGGATATAGAATGTTCAAAAAATGCTCAATGATTGTAGAAGAATCTACTAATGTGACTTTTGATGAGGAAAATAGTACAACGGCTATCCCCGACGATGATGTTGAACTATCAACTTCCACACCGATGAATACCACCCCTGAAACCAATTCTCTAGAGGGCTTACCGAAGAAGTTCGAGTTCAAGCCGTCACACCGAGAAAACTTGGTAGTAGGTGAGGTATCACGCGGAGTAAGTACTCAATCATCTTTAAGAGATTCTATTTCTAGCATTGCTTTTATTTTGTAAATTGAGCCTAAAACTGTTTTAGAAGCCTTTAATGATGAATTTTGGATTTTCGCTATACAAGAAGAACTCAACCAATTCGAAAGAAGCAAGGCTGGGAACTTGTTCCTAAACCAGCTAACCATTCAATTATTGGTACTAAATGGGTTTTTTGTAAAAAAGTAAATGATGATGGTTCAGTCACTCGCAACAAAGCTCGTCTAGTAGCTCAAGGATACAACCAAGAGGAAGGTATCGACTACGGTGAGACGTATGCTCCTGTTGCAAGACTTGAATCCATTCGGATGCTTTGTGCCTTTGCAAACTTTCAGAATTTTAAACTTTTTCAAATGGATGTCAAAAGTGCTTTTCTGAATGGTTTTATTAAGGAGAAAGTTTTTGTAAAATAACCCCCTGGTTTTGAAAATCACAAATTTTTCGACAATGTTTTCAAGCTTAAGAAAGCGCTATATGGCCTCAAACAAGCCCCCAGAGCTTGGTATGAACGCCTAAGCAATTTCTTACTAGATAAAGGTTTTTTAAAAGGGAAGATTGATACTACACGTTTTATCAAATCTTTTCAAGACACCATTCCTTTAGTTCAAATTTATGTTGATGATATCATATTTGGGTCCACTAATGAAAATCTATGCCAAGATTTTGCTAAGTGTATGCAGAACGAATTTGAGATGAACATGATGGGGGAGCTCACCTACTTTCTTGGATTGCAAGTCAAACAAACTTTGCAAGGAACATTCATCAGCCAGTCAAAATACACAAAAGATATGCTGAAAAAGTTTGATCTTGACAACGTCAAACCAATCAGCACTCCCATGGCTACTACGACCAAGTTGGAACCTGATTAAAGCGGCAAACCTATTGACCAAAGTAAGTATTGAAGTATGATTGGTAGTCTACTTTATCTAACTTCTAGTCATCCCGATATCATGTTTAGTGTTTGTCTGTGTGCTCGCTATCAAGCTAGTCCTAAGGAATCACACATGTCTGCCGTTAAGCGTGTCTTTCGATACCTTAAGGGTACGGTTACAGTGGGCTTGTGGTATCCCAAATCCACATCCTTTGACCTTATTGGTTATTTAGATGCTGATTTTACGGGATGCAAAGTCGACCGTAAAAGTACGAGCGGTATGTGTCATTTATTAGGCAAGGCTCTAGTCCATGGTTTAGCAAGAAGCAGAATTCTGTCGCACTATCCACAACAGAGACTGAATTCATCGCAGCTGGTCGTTGTTGTGCACAAATTCTGTAGATAAAGCAAACCCTTGCAGACTATAACTTATCTTTTATGCACATTCCTATATTCAGTGATAACACTAGCGCTATCAACCTTACTAAGAACCCTATATGTCACTCACGTACGAAACACATTGAAATTCGTCACCATTTTTTGTGCGATCATCAACAACACGGCACTATAAATTTAGAATTTATTGACACTGATCATCAGCTGGCAGATTTCTTTACAAAACTACTATCCGAAGAGCGATTCAACTTTCTTTGTCATGAATTAGGAATTTTGGATGAAACAGTTATTCATTAAATTGGCCTGCGTAAATATCGATTATGTCATATATCTTTATGGTGACTTTGCTATGGATACAAGCCAAAAGAGTCCTTCTGACAACAAGGCGTAAAAGCCTAAGCGATACAGTGTACTAGTCTTCGGACTACCGCTAGCTGGGATTCGTCCCCTACATCTACCCCATGACAGTTTCATCGTCATGATCGTTGTCATAAATTCTTGTTTATTATATGGTTCAATTTCATTTATACCTTAGTTAATTCAAAATTTTCTAAATTTAATTCTATTTTTTTATTCATGGTTTCTTTTACAATCACACTTTTGATTTTCATCAAACATTTGTACCTTATTTATTTTTCCATCTCCAACACTTAGCCAATTTTTTGACTGTCTTGAATTCTGGCCTCAGCACCCAAAACTCGGGCCGAACTCTGCCATACACAGAGTTCGGGCCGAGTTCGGTCTGCTGTTCGCAAAACTCCCAATTGCTCTCAGCCATCCATCTATTTTGATCCTATGGTCCAGGATCAACCCGACCAGCCAAACCCCCTTTCATATTTTTGGGATTTCCTTCTCTCTCCTCGCCATTGCCTCCTCTAAGACCTTTCTAACTTTATCCTCTCCAAACCCTAACCCTAGAATTCTCTATCTAGTGTGGTTTTCTTTCCCAAACTCAAGGAGCATAGCTTTTGACTCATTCTCTTCTATATTCCACTAATCTCTTGAGGTATAACTCTCTCTTTTTCTCCATCTCAAATTTTAAATTTCTTTCATTATCAATGGCACCTAGGTTTCCCAAAGCAGGATCGATTGATGAAGTTTCTTATTTTGAGATTTTTGCTTTATATCATCTTTACTTCCATGTCCCGTTTAACCTTTCGTGCACTATGATGGACTAGATGATTAGTGCATGGAATAGGCCTAAATCATTGGTCTATGCTCTTTATTTGCCAATAGTTTTTTGTGCGTTCCCTATTCCTCTGGATGAGTGCCAGTTCCTTCCAGCCCCTGCCTTTCTGTCTAAGGCAAGGCGGCTTCTAGTAGCTGTCGAGTCTCCCGGTGAGTCCGAGCATTTCGGGTCTGATGCTCAGGCTGATACACCTGCTCTTGGGCATCCTGCGTCCGTACCACCTACTACTCTCGAGTCTATCCAGACCATACTTCGCGATTGTTTCATATTGGAGGACGACCGCTGGACCCAGCTCGACTATCGTACCACTTTGTAGATTAGTGCCATCAGCAACTCATTGTATGACATCTAGTACACCATGTCTCGGCATCCCACTATGCCCCTTCCTATGGAACGGGATCCATCTCGCGCCGGTTACCGTATCGACGACCCTTGGGTCATACGATATCTGGATCCGGATGCAACTTTTGTGGATCCTCGTCGTTCTGATACTGATCCATCTGACACCGCTGGACCATCTCGTGCTCCATGATGGATGTGGTTCCGTACCTGCTGCTGCTACTGTTGATGATCTTATTTAGTTTTATGCTTTTTGGACTTATGCTTATGCAGTTTTATTTCTTGTATGAGTACATTTTTAGTTTATGTGGATCTTTAGATTCTGTCTGCAGTTATCATGTTATTCTCTTTTGACCTATATTGTGTGCTTGCTAGTTAATCTTTTATACAGATTTCTGCATGTCTGTGTTTGATATTCATATTTGATATTCATAATTGATAAATGCCAAAAGGGGGAGATCTATTTGATATTCATTTATATTTCTATCATATTGTGTGATATCTATGTTTTGGAGGAGATTATATATATCAGGATAAGGCACAATGGTTTACAAAGAAGCTATGTTTATGGGGGATCTACTTTTACGGGGGAGCTACTGCATTCGATGCTTATCTACCACTTTCAACCTGTGTCAAGGTATGAACATTGAATATACAAATATCATTTTTGTCAATTATCAATATGGGAAAGATTGTTGACCCAAACTGGATCACAGTCAACCAAATATTGACAAATTGACAATATGATACTTGTCATAATTTAATATGATACATCAAGACAGAACTCAGTGCAAGACAGACGTCATCTCTCTCTTGCAGCGTACTCGTTTTCAGAGTCTGTACTATTTTACATTTGTTGAGTCTAGCTAAATGTAAACTGAGTAGCACTGGGTATTCTTGGCTTAACCCTTATCTCCAAAACAAATCCAAAGCTCCACCAAAGCCAAACTTAGCCCACATAGGCCCATTAAACTTTCTGTCAACATGGAGACAGAATTCAGGCCGAACTCTGCCTCCACACAGAGTTCGGGCCGAACTCTGTCTCCTAAATTACAGGACCTTAATTTTTAGGGTTTGATGTATGCTAGTTGTCCAATGGCCAAAAATTTGAATTCTTGACACAGAATTCTGGTCGAATTTTGCCTATTCCAACTAGTATAAATAGGCCTTGAATTCTCTCATTTTCATTCATCCAATTATCTTCTCTTCTCTTCTCTATAAGCCTCATACAAGCCTTAACCTTCTCATCTACTAGCCACAAGCTTTCTAAGTCTAAAAGTGCTCAGTGCTATTCAGTTAGGAGTTTGTGCAAGAGTCAAAAAAGTCGTTTGGAAAATTCCAAGCATCACCAGAGCGATCTTTGTAAGAAGTTGACGTGCTCTTCTGAAGAAAAGGCACGGGGTGTAACTACTATTTCACAAAAAGTAGATTTAATCCTGAGCTAGAGTTCTCAGGCCTGGACTAGTCCTCCACGATAAAAACCAGGTTAAAAATGACTGTGTTTGCGTATGCTCTCTTGACCTTTTTTTTCTGCATTTACTACTCTGATTATTTACTGTTGGTAAAAAGAGTTTAATTATTATTTGGCCATTATTGTTATAAACTCTATTCACCCCCCTCTAGATTTGCCTACCTGTTCTTCAGATACTATTAGTAAGGGTGTATATATTGTGCAAGAAATGTCCTTACTATGGATGTAACATGTTCAAAAAACTTCTTTAGTATGGGCTTTTTTTTGCGTTGACAAGAGTGTTTTTAATGCGAAAGATATATCGAAAGAGGAAAAAAAATCCTTTTGGACAACTTTAATTTGGTGCCTTAGACCAACCCAATCATCTCAACTTATTATTACTTTTTAGATTTTTCTTTAAATTATGGACAAATAAGAAGCCGTTAGAAAATAAAATAAAAATATGTTCCGTTACAAATAAGAAAAAAATGTATTTGACAAAATACGTTATGGATAAAAGAAATCGTAGAAACCATAGAAACAAGGAAATCACAAAAAAAAATATATGTTGAAGAGTTTGGCAAGATATACTTGTCAGTCTAAGGTCGAGATCCTTGCCTAATACTTCCACTCCACCACCTAGAGGTCTTTAAAACCTACACTCTTATGCCTCAAGACCAAGCTCCAAGCTCATGCAAAAATGGAAAGTAAATAAAGAGAGAAAAAAATGAGAGAGAAAGTAAAAAAAGAGAAGAGAGAGAAAGTGAAGGGGTATATATAGAAGGGACGAATTAATCGTGGCCATTGGATCTGCCACGTTAGCTATCCATGACTCAAACAGATCGATGTTGTCCATTCAAAAGAAAACCAAGAAACCGAAGGATGATAGGGTAATTCAGAACCATGAAACCATTGGACAAAAGGGTAAACCGAACCCTATTCATCCAAGACACGATATCCCAGATAGTATATCGGCGCAATACCGGTCTGAAGGCAAAAATTTCATTTCAAAAAAATTCTGGATTTTTCGTTCTATGTATGGTCCTAACACAGATTTATGGAAATACTAAAAAGTATTCTACTAGTCTCTCGCTGTCTGGTGATAAATATTGTTTTCATAAACTCGAAAAATCAAATATGTTGCATAAGTATTTTCTCAAAAATAGAAAACCAAAAAAATCAAAAGATATGATACATGAATATATCCATATACAAATACGTATAAAGTGATATTGTCTCACACATATTCAGATAAATGAGACTAATACCTAGACTTACATTTTCAAAGTTGATAAATCTTTAAAAAAAATTCCAATAGCATCCTTAAATCAACAACATCTTATAACAATTCCATGAGTAGAAAGCTGAAAATAAAATCATCGAAAAATAGTTCTTCTAGCATTTTTACTTGCAAAATCGTTGATTAAAGTTTCATAATTAAATTTACCTACAATTCTACTCAATGAAGGCTAGGTCATTTAGTCTTTCTTGACATAGTTGATCTCAAGTAATTTTTTAATATTTTCATTTTAAAAACTTCTTCCCGTAGATGCGATTGTGACGGGTACAGTCAATAGGATTCTATAAACAAGGAATGAATTTAGAAAAAAATAATGTAGTATCCTGATAGTTCATTTTTATTCTTTTGGTAAAATATCTGTCATAACTTTAAGTTCTTCAACTAAATCTTTTCCGTCAATATCATAATAAATTTCATTAAGAATGGTTTCAAGATTATCACAACACATTTTTAAATTTGTATCATCCAAGGAAACAAAATACAAGGCCAATTTTTATTTATCATTAAGCCTCTCATTTGTACCACGAAATGCCAAGTTATTTTTAGGTAAAAATGGCACAAGAGAAATGATTCATTGTATAACATCCCCTTTCAGTACTATTTCTATTTACTAATACAATCTAGAACATGTTTATCAATTGTTTCATTTTTCTCTAATCTAGTAATCAAATCATTCCAAACAACAAAGTAATTGAGACGTTTATTACTTGATTAATGTTCCTTACCCGAGTCATTATATCCTTCATTGGCTAATTGAATTTCATATTTGTTTCGAAAATTTGTATTCTGAATTTCGATATTAATTTTTTTTGTAAATCAAGATTATGTTATATTTTGGGTTCTTTTTATCATATTTTCTTATTTGGATTCTGTTTTGGTGTGTGAGACTATCCTGAACTTGTGCAATACCTATTGGCATTGTCATAGACTCGTGCATAGAACTAAATCCATATTTTTCTCGAAACAAGAATTTGGTATTCAAATCGGTATACCGCTCGATTGCTAGTGTCTCAAATATTGGACTATAACCAAGTCATTCTTTTATTCATTAGACACTTGATTTTTCTCTAACAGCTGAGATCGCCTGTAGGGGCATGGACTGCTGATGTGGCAGATCTAATGGCCGTACAATTTAATTCCCTCATCTATATAAACACATTCCTTTCTCTTTTCCTTCTTATTATTCTCCCTCTTCACTCTCTCTCTCTCTCTCTCTCTCTCTCTCTCTCTCTTTTCTCCCCTTAGGCTGGATTAGGAGCTTGCCTCTGGATCTTCGATTTGAGATTTACCTAGTTTGAGCTTAGGTTTTTGGCTTGGAGCTATAAAGGTTAAGTACATCTTGCTCAAAGTGAATACAACCTTAATTTTTCATTTTTTTTCCTTGGTATATTGCATATTTTTTGTTGAAAATATGTTTCTCCAAAATGTTTCAATCATTTGTTTATGGCTTGTTTGGTTTTGGTCCTTAGTTTTTTGTAGATCTAGATTTTAAAGTGGTACCATGTGATACCATAGTGAAAATTTGGTATCGTTTGCGATACATGTGTTTTGTCTTACAAACTTAGTCCTATATGATATAGGAGACCCATCCTTAGCATTATATCTTATTGATTTGGAGTTTGGAGGAATCAGTGCAAAATTTGGTTCTCAAACCGATATTCAAGTTGTTTGCATATGTGTAGTACAAGCGGTATACCATGGTATACCATTTTTGTGTGGTCCAAACTTGTTGTCTTTTTTCCGTATACCACAACATATCGTCGGTATACCGCCAGAGACCCAAGTTGTCTATTTTGCCATTTGATTTAATTATTTTAATTTATATGCTATGATGCAAATTTGTGTTATTCATGACATCATGGACATAATTATTGTATGCTTAATCTATTACATATTGGCATTGGGCAATTAAGTGTGAATATTATCCCATGTATCATATGTTTGAGTTATAATAGGTTTACCAATGATAATTCATGAATAGCTCCTACACATTGCTCGTCATTCTATGGTGACTCTCTTGTGCCTGCGACTTGAGAATCAAAAATAAATCTTGTAAGTAAATTGAAAGTTAAACTCACGTAGTACATTGAGAGGGAAGGATATCGCAGTACCAGCAACTCTGATCTCTAAGGGCCCTATGGGGTGTGGACAACCCGATTGGCATGGGCTCCATGACCTACCAAGTTGTGTGTTGTGGTACTTTCTGATTTTCTTTCTTATGCTATGTTTCATCCGTTTTCTTATGTTATTTTATGTGTTACAAGCATACTTGAATCCTTAGCGATCCGGGTACCTGTAGTGTGGGTTGTAGCTAAGTTCCTGGACTTGTATCTTTAGGTAATTATGTTTTGTGATAACCCTAGCTAGTTAACATGTATCAAGCCGTAGTATATGTTTAGTCGTACATTTTGGTTCCTCGTTGTCCTTTATGCTCGTATCTATTTTCTCGGTGTGTGGTTAGAGGCTATGTTCTGCTCAGGTAACAGTTTGCAACCCCTATAAGTTTACGGGTTCTAGTCATGTTCCAGAGTAATTCCTATACTCTCTAGCTGCTTGCTGCATTTATCCTGTTCTATAGTTATTTCCTGTTCAGCATTGATTAAATATTCTTTATACTATCTCAAGATGCATTGATATTGCCCAAGTCTCGGCATGTATTTATTTATTCTATCTCCATATCTATTATTGTATTATAATTATATTTTTGTCGCTCATCTCGGGCTTTCTTTGTGATACTTGTTGCTTAGGCTTCTGATCCTACTAGTATTGTTTAGCCCGATTTACCTAAGGAGCTGAAGGATCTGCCATACCTTCAGCTCGATGGCCTGCACTCATAGATCAGTGGCCCTAGAGTACAAGTGGGTTCCTTTTCTTACAACTCGTTGATCTTTATTCTTTTGTGGCATTTATAGCTAGGGCATGTGTTAGCCAGCTCTATTCTTATGAGACTGTTTCTCTCTGACTTTCGGCCAGCTTGATTATATATATTAGACCTAGGCTGATACTATGATCATGTATTATTTATACTCTGCTAGTGTAGTATTTTGGCCTACTAGCTTCATGATCATATATATATATATATATTGGCGTACCTCTTTACTTTCATGTATGATATACTCTTGTTACTTGTTGTTGTTGGATTAAGATATAGGATTTGTTAGCGTTAGATCTGACGTCTTTTGTATGTTAGAGTACATCCACTTGTCTTCTTGACAACCATGATTATCGTACAATATTTTTTTACCTTGTAAAGTGTAACTGACGTTGTCTGTCATCGTATTTTTCTAGTATATTGGGAGCGAGGCATGACATTAACCTCCTCTTTTTATGACCTTTTCAAAGCAAGTTACAACCAAAGCAAAAAAAATATTTATCTACATACTTTGAAAACACTAGCCATGGCATATCCTCTTTAGCCCATATTTGGTAAAAAAATAAATAAATGTAATGTAGGAAAGAAAAACGTCTACCTAATTTATCTTTTGGGCCCTTTCTGTAGTGTCCCGTCCCGCTCAATCAATCAGAGGAATTGAAACGCCAACGGCGTTCGGACTTAGCCATGCAACGACGACTCGAAGGCCCGCTCGGTCGAGGCGACTCCTCGCTCAGGTAGGATAGTTTCGATGAACTTGCCTCATCTTAGCCTTCACATAATAAATCACATATTTTCAACTTGCACAAGTTAGGCTTGATAATAAAAGAAATGCATCCACATAGCTAAGGGAATAATCCCAAGTAGGGTCAGCTTAGAGTTGGTGTACAATGTGCTTTGAAAATGACACTCGTCCCTTCGTCCTGTGGCTTGGGAGATGGAAAGTTGGTCTTCGCCACAAATTTGTGAGTTAGCCTAAGTCATAGGCGTCGCCTGCAGAAATGCTTCATAAAGCATACACGGTCCCATCGTCCAAGGCTTGATGCAGTCCTTGCTCGTCAAGTTGTTGCACGATTAAGTTAGGCTGAGTTATGATAGGCTATCGAAGTTTTTTCTGAATACTGTCCCATGTTTTCTACGGTTGTCGAAATTACTTGGTTTCACGATCGTAAGGCCCGTCGTATAGAGTGTCTTGGACAGTAGTCTCACCCAGAACACAAATTGGCGTAAGGTACAATGTTACGGACTTGGTATTTCTAAGGTATGGGCTACGGTTGATTCATTGAGTTTGGAAAAAGGGCCTTCAAATAGTTATTCCTAAGTTAAATGAAATGATAGGCAAGAAAGAAGAATGCTGGCGACTATGGGTCGTCGAGGCGGTCTCAGATGTGAGAAGTATTGAACTAGACCCTGAAATAGATGGTAACACTAGAGGTAGAATGATTGTGTGAGACGTCAGTTTGAGTCGAGTCTTGCATGGTCATGGACAACCTGTCGACAAGGTAGAGTTTCCTCAAACGACGACCCAGGCGGCCAAAGTGATTGATTCTTGAGAAACATGTATAGCTTATTACTAGATGACTGCACGGGTTAGGCGGGGACTGTCAGCGGGGGGCTCGCTACCTCGCGCTGAAGGAGCGTCTGTCTAACAAAAGCTAAAAAGTCCAGGATAGCACTGGGCGTTACTGACCAGTTCATATAGATGAGTCGGCATGGCGGCAACCCATATGTGTGCCTTTAGATTGAATCAAGTTGAATGTGTGTGTACAGTTAGAACACAATATTAGGCCTAAGATTCGGCTTCAACGTAGGCGACGTGCTTCGGCACGAGATGTGGCGTCGAGTCTTAAGTTGTCGTCATATAAGTTGCATAAGTTGGTTTTGAGTCATCTTGAGTTTAAGTCATGAAATACCGCAAGACAAAGTCGGTCGAGTGACACTTAGCCCACAAGTGTTGATTGGGTCAGTTGGTGATTAAAGTAGCAAGGACCGCGAGGCGACGATATGGTTAAGTCACACTGAGTTACGAGGCACGGCACAATGGACTTATAGCACGGTCATAAGGGAATTAGGTACTATCGCGTAGTCGCATTTCTGATTTTAGGCCGTAAGGCAAACATGACTTGATAGGTTGACATTATTGGTACGAGAAGGGGTCTAGAGGCAAGGTATGAGTTGACATTGTTGTTGCAAGCACGGGATGGTCTAGAGACACAAAATAGGCCAAGGCGTCGGTCCTATAACTGATCCTAAGACAAGAGTAGAAAGACAATCAAAAGGGTTATATTGCACAAAGTAAATGAACATGTCAGTTTTGTATGGGTGGGCGAGGAGCTCATTCCACCAGTACAGTTGAGTACTGACACCCACACAGTTGTCATGTGCAGGCACAGGTAGAGGCTCGTGGTGCAGAGCTCGTATTGGATGCGTCGAGGTACGGAGTTCCTTGGCGATTTGAGGCTTGCGGCCGCGTGGAGTCTGGACTTATACGGGACATAATGTATGGACGTCGCCTTCTGAAGCATTAGCTGGCTCGAGACATGTATTGAGAGATGAGAGAGAGCTGAGTGACTTGTAATGTGAGAAGAGTTAGCTTGAGTGATTGTAATCTTGGCCTTGCACCCTATTGTAATCTTTGTTTCAATATCAATAAAATGCATCTTTTGAATGACTTGTATTTTGTTTTAAATTTTCGTTGCTATTATTCAATGTCTCTGCTTCGGACTTCTGTGCGACGACCCCATCGCAGCCGCTGTAATCGACCGTTATAGAACCCGTCTTGCACGAGCAAAATCTAGGCTCGTGCGACAACATGCTTTAGCGAGGACAATCGCTCCTACGGGAGTGAGGCGTGACATAGTGGTATCAGAGGACGGCTTTACGTCCTTGGACTTTGATTAAATTCTTTAACTCTATTGCTTCCGCAAGTTGATATCGTTGGAGCGCTCTCTCTCAAATGTTCCACGGGATGTCCATACAATAAGTCTATATAATTTGCAAAACGTAGGAAAACAGTTTTTGACAAGAAATAAAAGATGGTTCGTATAAGCACGTTTGGCTAAGTCGGGCTGGGCATATACACCAAAGTTGTATCGACCTTAGAAAAGTCGAATGCGGGATTCGAATTATATCGGACGAGAATGATTTGGACTTGATTGAGTAAAGGGGGTGACTATCGATAGGGGTTCTATCGAACGACGATGTTATCGACGGTGCGATATAGAAGAGCGTGCTTGAAATTTGAGGAATGGTTCGAACGAAAATTTTGAAGAAGTCAATTTTGATTTGAATGACAGTTTTGAGGATTTGTTGAATGACTTCATCCCTGAGTGGTGTGTGTGATAGCTTCAGGGATGTCGATCGATTGAGGATGCGGGGGTGTTGATGAGTCTATCAGTAAGCGTCGTGTGTATGCAAAGCCGTAGATCGAGTATTGTTGATTAAGTTGTTATACACTTGAGATTTAATAAGTTAATTCGAACAAAAGTTAGAAATATCGAGCACGGGATCGAGATTGCGCAAGTATGAAATGTGGAAATGATAGAGTAGGCAAATCAAATTGAAGAAAAGTTAAGGTGTACAAAAGGATGACTTAATCGAGGAAATCGTTGAGAATCATATACGAAAGTTAGCACGATCAGAAGATAGCGTGCATGAAAGGTTTGATTTTGAAGTTACAAAAATGACAGTAAGGATTGGAATGAATGTTGCTCGATGATTTGAATTAGCAAGAAGTGATACGAATTGAGAAATATGTTGGTCGATGACTTAAGATAGACGGATGAACAATACGTGAAATTGGTTTAACGAAATTGATATTGTGAATGATTCGAGGGATAACGATTGAACTTGATCTTGAATGTCGAAGAAGATTATCCAGTCGGACGATAGCATCATTCGTATGGCTCGAAATTCGTTGCAAAGGAAGATCGTCAGGTTACGTATATCGTTGATGGTATTGAGGCATATCAAAGATCAATATGCGATAACTCGAGGGTACTCCGACTCGGTGAATGACGATCGTGCAAGTGCTATTGTTCCGATTGATGTTATGCTCGAGGATTTTGATTAAAATGAATATTGGATGAAAACAATCGTATCTTGATGGTTACGTTGATAACCACCACGTCGACGATCTTGTCTTGCACGAGCGTAACTCCAGACTCGCATATGCGTCACGTCAGATTTGGGGTGATCGTTCTGCGTGAGCGCTGACATGGTGATTCATATCGCAGGAACGATCGAACTCGGAAAAAATTAGGACGTGGCAATTTGGATTGTTTCGACTTGTTGGTTTGATACGAAAGTGAACTCGAGGATTTGTCAGACTTGTAATTGACGATTGAGTAAACTTGAGGACTGAGTAGATCCAATCAGCATATCAAAAACGAACTAGTCTAGACCCAAAACAAGAGTTACGTTCCGATGGGGATGATTATCCCGCGGGAGCGTGAATGGTGATTCATGCCCACCGTGGATAATCAGACTCGCGTGAGATCGGGGCGTGGCATATTGTTAAGTCAGACGACCTTGTGATCGATTTCATAAATTAGGATAAAATGACTTAGGGAGTACAGAATGTGAAGTCATGGTTTAGCGAATCGAAGCGTGCTTGACTTTGGAAGAATAGATAGGCGAACTATATCGATTATGCATGAAGAGATAGACTATGCAAGTTGCTTGTTGGACGAACAATATGGATATATCGAGGAAATGGTTGAACGTAAGTTATTGTAGGATGGCTTTGCTAAATGACTCGGATTCCGTGCGACGAATGTTGGGATGTGTGTAGGAAATCTATGCTCGAAGTTTAGAAATCAGAGTGATGCGAGCTTGGGTAGAAAATCCCGTACTATCAACTTAGTTTGACCTTAGGATGGGGTCAGTGTTGATGTTGTTATTTGGGAACTATGATTCCAATACTGACGGATGACTATAGCCTGAGACATAGCCTAGCGATTAGGCAGACGTCCGAGTGCGGAGCGGTAGGAATTGTGGAGGTACCACTCACGAGGCTCGGTTGACATGCATGTATATCAGGGATGCCTGAATAGGTACACGATCCGACTCGTATGGTGATGGTGGATTCTCTATCACAAGACTTGGCTGAAATGCATATATTTTGGGGATGCTTGGAATATTTGTACGATCCAACTAAGTGATATGTTGAATCAAGGAAGACTTGAGGAACGGAGAAGTGTCGAGGATTTTGAGATCATGAGTTTTGAAGAAAAGATTGTGGGTAGCACGAGCGTGGCTCGAATTTAAGAAATGCATAGGAGAAACGTGTGCAAGAAACGTAGAATGTTGAATCAAGTTATAAGTTGATAAATGTACTCAGTTCATTTTGAGGACGAAACTTTTCTGCGTGGTATATGATGTAGTGCCCCGTCCCGCTCAGTCAATCGGAGGAATCGAAACGCCAACGACGTTCGGACTTAGCCTTGCAACAGCAACTCGAAGGCCCGTTCGGTCGAGGCGACTCCTTGCTCAGGTGGGGTAGTTTCGATGAACTTACCTTATCTTACCCTTCACATAATAAATCGTATATTTTCAACTTGCACAAGTTTGGCTTGATAATAAAAGAGATGCATCCACATAGCTAAGGGAGTAATCCCAAGTTGGGTCGATTGAGTTAGAATATAGAAAGGTCCAACGGTCAGCTTAGAGTTGGTGCACGGTGTGCTTTAAAAATGACACTCGTCCCTTCGTCCCGTGGCTTGGGAGAAAGAAAGTTGGTCTTCGCCATAAAGTTGTGAGTTAGCCTAAGTCATAGGCGTCACCCGTAGAAATGCTTCATAAAGCATGTACGGTCCCATCGTCCAAGGCTTGGCGCAGTCCTTACTCGTCAAGTTATTGCACGATTAAGTTAGGCTGAGTTATGATAAGCTATCGAATTCTTTTCTAAGCACCGTCCCATATTTTCTACGGTTGTCAAAATTACTTGGTTTCACGATCGTAAGGCCCGTCGTATAGAGTGTCTTGGATAGTAGTCTCACCCAGAACACTAATTGGCGTAAGGCACGATGTTACAGACTTGGTATTTCTAAGACACGGGCTGCGGTTGATTCATTGAGTTTAGAAAAAAGGGGCTTCAAATAGTAGTTTCTGAGTTGAATGAAATGATAGGGCAAGAAAGAAGAATGCTCACGACTATGGGTCGTCGAGGCGGTCTCAGATGTGAGAAGTATTGAACTAGGCCCTGAAGGAGATGATAATACTAGAGGTAGAATGACTGTGTAAGACGTCAGTTTGAGTCGAGTCTTACATGGTTATGGACAACTTGTCGATAAGGTAGAGTTTTTTCGAACGGCAATCCAGGCGGCCAAAGGGACCGGTTCTTAAGAAATATATATAGCTTGTTGCTGGATAACCGCACGGGTTAGTCAGGGATTGTCAGCGGGGGGCTCGCTACCTCGCGCTGAAGGAGCGTCCGTCTAACAAAAGCGAAAGAGTCCAGGATAGCGCTGGGCATTAGTGACCAGTTCATATAGATGAGTCGGCATGGCGGCAAACCGTATGTGTTCCTTTGGGTTGAGTCGAGTTGAATGTGTGTGTACAGTTAGAACACAATATTGGACCTAAGATTTGGCTTCAATGTAGGAGACGTGCTTCGGCACGAAATGTGGCATCGAGTCTTAAGTTGTCGACATATAAGTTACATAAGTTGGTTTTGAGTTATCTTGAGTTTAAGTCAGGAAATGCTGCAAGGCAAAGTCGATCGAGTGACACTTAGCCCACAAGTCTTGATTAGGTCTGTTGGTGGTTAAAGTAGTAAGGGCCGCGAGGCGACGATATGGTTAAGTCACACTGAGTTGCGAAGCACGGCACAATGGACTTGTAACATGGTCATAGGGGAATTAGGTATTATCGCGTAGTCGCGTCTCTAATTTTGGGCCGTAAGGCAAATACGACTTGATAGGTTAACATTGTTGGTACAAAAAGGGGTCTAGAGGTAAGGTATGAGTTGACGTTGTTGTTGCAAGCACGGGATGGTCTAGAGACACAAAATAGGATAAGGCGTCGGTCCTATAACTGGTCCTAAGACAAGAGTAGAAAGAAAATCAAAAGGGTTATGTTGCACAAAGTAAATGAACGTGTCGGTTTTGTATGGGTGGGCGAGGAGCTCATTCCACCAGTACAGTTGAATACTGACACCCACACAGTTTTTATGTGCAAGCACAGGTAGAAGCTCGTGGCGCGGAGCTCGTATTGGATGCGTCGAGGCACGGAGTTCCTTGGCGATTCGAGGCGTGCGGTCGTGTAGAGTCTGGACTGATACGGGACATAATGTATGGACGTCGCCTTCTGAAGCATTCGCTGTCTCGAGACATGTATTGAGAGATGAGAGAGAGCTGAGTGACTTGTAATGTGAGAAGAGTGAGCTTGAGTGATTGCAATCTTGGCCTTGCACCCCATTGTAATTCTTGTTTCAATATCAATAAAATGTATCTTTTGAATGACTTATATTTTGTTCTAAATTTCTGCTGCTATTATTCAATGGCTCTGCTTCGGACTTCTGTGCGATAACCCCGTCGTAGCCGCTGTAATCGGATGGAACCCGCCTTGCACGAGCAAAATCTAGGCTCGTGCGGCATAACGCCTTAGCGAGGACGATCGCTCCTACGGGAGTGGGGCGTGACACTTTCAACAAATGATCTCTTATATGTCTTTTTCTACCAGTATATCCCTATATTTCATATCAAGATTATCATAATTTTTTGGATTGTAAAGGCCAATCAGTTGTTCATAAACTGAATTATTATCATCTTTGTCATGTCTCGATTCTGCAGAGTCATTTGTCCTCGTATTTAGCTCTTGGAACCAATCGTCCTCACTTGGGCGTAATGTCTTACAAGCCTGAATTGCACTTGTACATGGTAAAGATGATACAAAATTGATAATCTTCAAATAGGAATACATCGTAGCGGCACAAGCCGACAAATTGAAGATAATAGTGATACATCTCTCTTATTGAGTAGAACACCCTATTGATTCATAGTAACGAAAACTGTAACCCCTCTTCCCAAATTTTAAAAAAATTTATTTTATTTATTTATTGTGTGTAAAGGTATTTTTTCGTCGAGACTTCGCGAATGAATTTTCTTTTATCAAAAATAGCTTTAAATTAAATACTTTGAGAAGTGCAAATTTGTTTTAATAAAAATATTTTATTAAATTATACTAATGAAATTATGAAAGATGGTTGTTTATTAATTTAGAAACAATAAAGAGATTTTATCGAGTATTTTAAATTAAGTTTTTGTTTTATAAAAGTATGTACTTACGTTATCTATTATCCATTATTATTATAATAATCAAATTGTGATATACTTAGTTTTGGGAATATTTATTTGTATCCTTAATTGGTAATTTATTTATAAAAAGAGATTTGAATTATGCATTTAAATTATTCTATATAATTATTGCAAATTGTGATTATATTGATTTTTGTTTAAATGTTATTTGATTTGGATTTAAATTTATAAGATTTAAACTTTAGATAAAAACTGAAGGTTATTTAAATTATAGTTGTAATCAACTATTTGATTTAGTTTCAATGTATACGATTTAAATTATTTGATAATATTGAATATATACTTTAAATATTACTATGATAATTATTTACTTGATTTTGATTGGATTAAGTTAAATTTAAATTAAAGGGAGAAGGTTATCTACTAGGAATTTCAATCCTTATCGATCTAGGAGTTAACCTCCTATATAAGAAGAGCTCCTCTCTACCTTTTCTCACAACCTAACAAATTCCACGCCACAAACACCGCTTGCCATCATCCATCAATCCCACCATAAGTGCGAGCATCGTGTTCGTGTCTTTTTCTTCCACTACTTGTATTATTACATCCACAATATCGTCGCGTCGGACAACCCGACACTTCATCCCCAAATTCCTATTTCCTAAATTCCTAACCCTAATACTAAACCTAAACCTTATCGTCCGCCGCTCGATAGCTAGCAACCGTTTCCCTATCCCGACCACCTGCATCAAATTCCCGACCACCACAGTACAACACACCTCCGCCAATATACTAGATCTCCTCAGACCCCCGCCGTGTCTCCAAAGCCACCCCAAAACCATCGGAACCACAGCTGCCATGAACCGCTTGACCGACAGCACCCCTACCGACTCCTCCGCAGTGGCCGACCAATGCCACCACCACTTGGACAAAGCCCCGTCGCATAACACATGCTACCACCACCAAGACCGAAACCCAAACTACCCCGACCGCCATCTCCGGCCAAGGCACTCCGACTCCATCAACAACTCCACCACCACCATAATCCAGCCGTGCCACTGCCGTTACACGTACCCTCTTTTGCTTGCCACCTCTCCGACGATCGTCGTCGTTCTAGACGCCAACACCACCGACAAAAAATCACCAAATAACAAATTAAAACCCTAGCTACCAGTCGCCCTTACCTCAGCCGAGAGCCACGCCCATCGTGGTCGTCCACGTCCTTCTTCTCGAGAACTAGTGCCGTAACCACTCAAAATTCGCTACGTCTCCAGCAGGCATGCAGGCGCACGGGTCAGACGAAGATCGTGCGTCGTCCATCGGCAATCTACTTCCCACTGTCAACATCCGTCGGTGCTCGATCCCGAGTGATCCCGAGCCGCCGCGTTTCTCGGAGTAACGTCGAGGTAATGCGTGACCGCTTCGTCGTCGTGATTCCCTTGGTCGATAAGCACTCCCCTCTATAATTCCCTCTCCCTCTTTCGTTGTCTCTCAATCCTATTTCTCTTGCTCTCTACTCCTCTTATTTTCTCTTTCCTTCTGTTCTATCATTGCTTCTGGTAGCAGCATGTTTCGTTTTTGTTTTTTATTTATTTATTTTGTTTTGATTTGATTTGATTTTTGTTTATGGATTTTGGTGGGCTAATTAGTTAGGATTGGGATTTCAGCCCATAACAAATTATTCTTTAGTTTTATTTTTAGGTTATTGGTTGGTTTACAACTATTGGGCCAGCCCTATTAATAGAGGGTTAGTAGTGTATGTTAATTATATACTGTTATATAGTATTTTCATATATATATATATATATATATATATATATATATATATATATATATATATATATTAAAATATATATATATATATATATATATATATATATATATATATATATATATATATATATATATAATTATGTATATATAATTATGTATATATATATATGTATATATTGTTATAATAAGTACTAGTATCACTAATATTATTTGGGAATTGTATATCAGTATTTTCTAAAATTATTTTTCAACAAAATGACAGTGTTGAGTCCAGGCCTTAATTGTAATTTCAACTTGGATTTAGAATCTTAAAATATTATTTTAATTATTTTTTTGGTATTTTCAATATAGCTTCTTAACCGTAAAAATATTATTATAATATTTTTCTATCTAGTTAAATTAGAGTTTTGACTTAAATTTGATTTCTCTATAGTTTTCCAAAATAGTTATTTAAATATTTGGATTAATAGTTCAATATCAAAACTATTTTCTAAAAATAGTTATAAGTATATATATATATATATATATATATATATATATATATATATATATATATATATATATATATATATATATATATATATATATATATATCTTATTAAGGATTTCTTTAAACGAAATTATCTTCGATTCTCATCTTAATCGCGACTTGTCGTACGTTCATATTTCTTGTGATTCTGACTACTTTATATCGATCCTAGGCTAATCGGACTGTCCCGGACCCAATGACACAGTCTGTTCCATCGTTAGAGGTCGTCTTGCATAGCTATGACATCCACAACATTTCTGTGCTAACGTGGCGTAGTCACAAGCAACTGCAACTAATCCAGGCAAGTATATTTTCTGATTGTTTTCATATTTGATAACTTCTATATTCGTGTATTTAGTATTGTTTTACATTGATTGTTTGTTAGACACGATGGTTACACGATGTAGTAGTTTATTGATTCTTTACATATTATTTTTTGTGACTAATGTATTATCGTGTTCATGACTTGTTCGAATCCATGAGTACTAGTCGGGCGGAGAAATATCTTAGTAGACGTGTGAACTACCCTTTCCATCCTAATTGTCTTTCGTGGAGAATAGCAGTCGCACACGAGACTTGCGTTTGGCCGGATTTACCCCTTAGTCGTTCACATGTCGAAAGTAGTATTTCAACTCACTAGTTAGATGTAACCTTGTTATACATTACTATTTTTGTTTCAGTTGTTTATTATTATTCATATTACTTCTTTATCTTTATTACCTACTCTCCTGCTTTTTCTCACATATTTCATACCATGATTCTCTGTTTATCCACCCATCATGTATTTCAGTATTATTTATTGTTTTATAGATTTTGTCAATTATTATAAATGTTGTTAGAATGTACTCGTTTTATTCCTGACTGGTGTCACGCCCCAGAACCAGAATAGTAGCAAGTGGGGACGGACAAGGCCAGCTACGCAATCCCAAAGTACACCAGTACTCTGAAATTATGTATAAGCTGTCAAGACATGGGGGTTACTTCTACAAGCCAACAGTCGATCCTAGGTTAAACAATCCTAGGTATCTCAATCGCAGGCAATTATACAAAGTACAAGAAGTATGATCATCATACATACAATAGTAAAGCGTCCCAAACCATTTATACATGGATGATCATAAAGCTAGTCATACCAAAATAGAGAACTAGCAAGAGTAATAGTCATACATGATAAGCTCTAGCTATAGTCTAGAATACGCACACCATGTTTAGGCCAGTAGGCTAAATATCAAGACCCAAAACACGAGCTAAATACGTGCTCGGAGGCTAAATGCCACAAAAGAATAATGTACATATCAAGTGGAAGAATGAATCAAGAAACCCACTCAGGTACTCTGGTGCTCTGGATGGTCACCGTCGAGTAGATGATGCGAAAGAACCTCTTAGCTCCTCTATCAGATCTGGCCAAACAAAACTAGTGGGGTCGGACCCCCAATAACAAGTACCACAAAGGAGGCCAAACTATGAACTAAAACCAGCAATCACTAATAACAACAATTAGAGAGACAAATGAGTAAGAGTAGATCGAGACTCATGCACTACCAATGCACTTATCCCGAACATAGGAAGACAATAAGTAAGCATCTTGGAGCATAAAGAAATTAACATGTGACATAATGTAAAGTGTAGACATATTAAGTAAACAGAAGCTTGAGAACATGTAAAATCAACTGGTCAAGTAAGCATGTGAGATAGTTGAACATGTGAGAATGTGAGATGACTGAACATGTGAACATGTGAGCATGTTAGAACAAAAATAGAATGACAATGATAGGATGACTTAGAAACTATTCCGGAAGTCAAATTACAACCCTTAAACCAAACAAGGACCGGGGTTGTAACCCTTCTCCAAAACAGAACTCAGCCTCCGATCATTCATTGATAAAAGTAAAGCATAAACCATAGTGCACTGAAATAAACATACGGACACTGCCTAGACAAAACTAGACTGGACTGGACTGACTCCATACATCAATCACGGCCAAGCAATGAGTATGGCTTGATACTTTAACTAACTAGGGTTATCACAAGCCTAGTTACTAACAAGATACAATAAGATGTTCCAACAGTCACAAGCCCTGCAGCTATCCAGTTATCCTTTCGCAGGTTGTGAGTTGTATTAGATGGATAATCGCCCAGGAGACAAATGTATTCCAAGGTGACTTAGGGGTGCAACACATGACTGTGTGCTAGAAATGTGCCCTACTCGACGGCAGGCTACAACTCCAATTAAAGTGTCCAGATAATGGGATTGCCTATGACTGGAAAATCTCTTTATGAACTACTTGATCAATCTAGTCATTAAATCCTAGCCAGATTCAGTATGAATCCCTGACCGTAGGAAATCAGGAATTCATGTCCTTGACATGATTAGTACAAAACATGTAGCTTGTACAAACACACTCAAGAGAAACACCCATGGTGTCCAAGTCATTCATTACTGGTAAGCCAATAGAGCCGTCGCAACAGCATTCATGGTTCATGTCATGTCATATCATGTTACTTGTCTAGAGTGCACTACGACGGGTCACTATCATGTTAAGAGTACTTGTTAGGGTACACCACGATGGGCCACAATCATGTTAAGCAAAGAAGTAACATGTGACTTGAGTGCACCGCAACGGGTCACTATCGTGTTAAGCAAAGAAGAAAGACATACATCATGAGTGCCCCACCACGGGTCACTATTATGTTAAGCAAAGAAGAAAGACATATATCATGAGTGCCCCACCACGGGTCACTATCATATTAAGCATTCATAGACGTAAGAAAGCTTGTAGATAGATCTTGATAAAAGGTACATCATAACATATGAGAAGGAATAAATGAGGTAACTACTTGACCTAAAACACCAATTGAATTTATGCTAGTATTAAGGGTATGAGAGGGGTATAATCATTCTCTAACTGTACAATATTATCAAATCATGTTAAGAAATTCATTTATTAAAGAAATATCAAGCTATTAAATAGGGTCGTCGTAATTTAGGCCAAGATAGAAAACATGCAATACAATCATAAGCTCCATATCAAGAATGAAAGAAACTTGCATAAAATAGTTGGTAACATATTCTTGAAGCCAAGGAAAAGATCTACAACTTTCATGTTGGGAGTTGGGAGAAATTCTGGCCACAAATCATCCACATAGGACATAAAACAGCCAAAACAGGCACTATGCAACATTCTGCCGCACTATGCAGCCTTCTGCGGTACTATGCAGCCTCTTGCGGCACTATGTAGCCTTCTGCGGTACCATGCAGCCTTCTCGGTACTATGCAGCCTTCTGCGGCACTATGCGACAGGCTGCATCACCATGCGGCACTATACGGCAGGCTGTACTATGCGGCACTATACGGTAGGCTGTACTATACGGCAGGCTACACTATACGGCACTATTCATCGTCCCTGCCAGAATCAGGACAGATGAACTAAGAAATGCTCAAATCTTATTTTGACCATAACTTTCTCAAAACAAGTCAAAATCTATCTTTTCAAATGTCCATTTTGGGTAAAATCGAATTCTCTACAACATAGAACAATCAAAACTTGAAAATAATAAAGTTTAGTAGGTCAAAACCCAAGAAAACCAAAAAGACTATAAACTTAGATCTACAAGAATCCATCCATAAAAATAAAAAACACCAAGTTCTAAAGATGCTTAGAATCATGTAAGAAAGAGTTTAGAACAAATAAAATAACATTTGTCCAACATTTGGCAAGATGTACTTGCCTTAGGTTGGAGGAGAGAATGAAGAGGAAGAAGATGAAGAGAATGAAAATAATGGAGGAGAGAGAGAGGAGTTGGGTTTTATACAAACCTTCTGATCTCAAACCCACCAAAACCAAACCAAGCCCAATACCAAGTTGAATCGAACCAAATTAAACCAAGTCAAGTTTAACCTTTACTTTAGAAAAATTTAAAATATTTGAAAACCAAGAAATACGAAATATGGATCAAAATACGTACCCGTACATAAATACTGATACAGTGAGACGAGTCTCACAACTGGACACCAAGTTTTTCAGATTAGTCTTGGCTACTTTTGCATTATATCCTTGAGGAGAGATATGGGTATACGCTGAGGTCGACCTTAGAGATTGTTGTATAGTTTTTGATTAGAAAGTTTAATGTGTTATTTTTTAATAATAAAATCTTGTATTTATATTCAAATATAATCTTTAAATATTGTAATTTGATTTAGAAATGTGAATGAGCAAAAGAAATAAAGATATCATTTTATAAAATCACTCATTTAATTACGGGCTAGACATCATACTACCGTCGATACCGCGGCGTAGGTTGGACTTGTGCATGCGCTTGCATCCCGAAAAGCGGTTACGGGTCGTGACAAATTTTTTTGGTGGCCCATGCAGCTCAATTTTTGCAAAAGATTGCGAACTGGTGGTAGTACTTAAGTTAGTCGTACAGTTGCGAGCCTGCGATTAGGAAGTGTACATTCATAATTATGATTAATTTGATTTTAGAAGAATGACTAGGACAAGGAGTCCATTTTTTAATTTGACTTTTGGGCAGTTAAGGTTGTTTCATAGGCCATATGATTAGGTAGGACTTATTGAATTCAAACCCTATTAGATAACTTAAGGAATTTTCATAGTAGGATACACTATTGAAGGAAGACAGGACCAAAGGTAGGTAGACTATTCGTTTGATAAACTAGGACTTTCTAGGATTCAATTTTCGATCATGATCATTTGTGCATTTTTATTATCTGTCTTCCTAATCACGGTCATCTTGTAAGGTCCATATTTCTTATTTGTTTCCCATTGGCCATAGTAATTTATTTCTCTATGAGTCAATATTTTATTTTCATCTATTGAGTTTGAGCCTAATATGATCCATTATCCATATATCTACCCCGAGTTAGTTTTGTTAAAATTCAATATATATATATATATATATATATATATATATATATATATATATATATATATATATATATATGGTGCAAGGGTTTACAGGCGATCAGCCTTCTCAGGGGACGGCCAGGCTTCCAATGGAGGCAATCCCGGACACCGGAGACCCGTCTCTCCGCGACGAAGGAGGCGGGTGGACAACAGTAGAACGCCAGCGCAGATCAGGGCCTACTTCTCGTAGAGATAGATGGGTGGGAGCCAATGTGATTACAAAGAGGCAAGGAGATAACAGAGGGTACCAGGCTAGACAACAGGAAGCCAATCGAAGACCGACGATCCCTCTATCGTAGAAAGGAGTTAGAAGTATCCAGGCGGCTGAACAAAGGGGAATAGGACATAGGAGAACCGTGGAAGCTCTGAAAGGGAGAGACACCATCAATCCCGGGAGCAGTGGTACCCAACGCGCGTGGCCGGCACCGATTTCATCGACGGAACTTTGGAAACCAGCTCCGATCCAAGAGAAGGTTGAACTTTAATATGTAGAGCCAAAGTCAATAGATGGAAGGAGGGTGGTGGAGATCACGACAGATGACATCGAAGAGACATCGACATACTGGAAGAATACCCTAATCTTGTATGTAATGGAAAACAAACCCTATTACGGGCAACTGAGAGCATACGCTCTAAGGGTTTGGCGACCGAAGGGGGAGATGGAGATTTTCTCGAGAGAAAACGGATTTTATTTTATTAAATTCGATCTCACAAAAGATTTGGAAAGAGTTCTAGAGGGGGGCCCTGGACGTTCGATGGACGACTAGTAGTGCTCAAGAGATGGCTGCCCGAATCATGCTTCGAAAAGGAACGAATCCCATCCGTTCCTATATGGATCAGACTGCCCTGGTTATCACCGCAATTATGGAGTACGTCGACAATTATGAAAATTGCCAGTATGATAGATAATCCTCTGCGTACAGATATTCTCACGGCAAGGCGTAAACGTCTATCCTATGCCCGGGTGTTCGTGGAAATAAAAGTTGCTAACGAGCTGCCAAGTCAAGTCGAACTTCTGCTCCCTAATGGAGAGACAATATGGCAGAATATTGAATACGAATGGGTACCACCGTCTTGCATTGTATGTCGGTGCTTCGGGCACGTAAAAGCCCATTGTTGGGAACGGGAGAAAACTGTGGAGGAGGAAACCCCAAATACCCCTCGGGAAGAAGTTGTCAGCCACGATGATAATGAGAGGAACCAAAAAGATAAGGAGGAAAATAAGAGCGACGAGATGGAAGTAGTCCTAGCGGATAACATACAGAGAGAGGTTGAGAATGCTGAAGGACATAGGGCCTCTGTACTCGGAAAGTGGCAAGTTTCTGAACGTAGAGGAAGAGAAGTCAGTCATTAGGTAGCTGGACAGGAGGAAAGAGCACATGAGGTGAACAACTCCGTTGATGAAGCCAACCAATTGGCATTGGTAACCTTGCCAAGTGATTCAGGCGATCGGTAGGAAAATTCAGGAGCAAGGGTTTCGAAGATAGTCCGGTTATATGGAGATGGCAACCATAACTAGAGTAGGGGAGGAGGATATGGGGATTATATGGAGGAAGGAAGTACTCATAGAGGGAAGCTAACGACAGAAAACCCATTATGGGTAGCAAGGCTTAAGGAAGCAGTTGTGGGCAAGGGACAGATAGGCGAATTACATAAAGGAAAGGCTCAATTTGATCGTCCTCGAGAGAGCCTGCGTACTACGGAGGACGGTTACGTCATCCATCAATGACGGTACTAACGTGGAACGTTAGGGGTTCTAACTCAGTGGGGAGGTGGAAGGAAATCCAACAGATGACACGCGGTAGTAGTAGTTCTATAGTGGCCATTCTAGGAAGTAAAATTAAAGCTTTGGACAGACTAAAGCAGCGGACTCCGGACAACTGGGAGACAGTACACAACCTTATCCCGGGTGGAGTAGCTCGGATGTGGGTTATATGGGATGGTCGAGAATGGAAGGGCCATGTACGATACGTTTCGGACCAATTGATAGCAATCAACTTCAAGAATAAAGGAGGACTTGAATTTGTCATGGGGGCTGTTTATGGCCAGAATGACAGGCGATTGCGAGGAAACCTATGGAGTGACTTAATAAAACTCTCCGTAGATATGGGAAACCAACTTCCTCTTCTCGTTAGCGGGGACTTTAATGACTTACTGGCCGGAACAGAGAAAGACGGAGGCCGTCCGGTTCCTCAACATATCCTGGATGACTTTCAAAACTGTCTAACCGGATCGGGACTGGTTTGCTTGGAAAGAACAGGACAAATTTGGACATGGAATAATAGCTCGACTTCCAATCGCGTCGCTTGTCAACTTGATAGAGCGCTCGGCAATATGAGATGGTTAGAGATGTTCCCACATGCTCGGGCGGAGGGTCTCCAAAGGGGCACAAGCGACCATGCCCCTATCCTGATACGGATGACGCCGGCTCCTAAAGTAGGTAGAAGACCTTTCCGGTTCTCGAATGCATGGACTTCGATAGAGAGGTATAATGAAGCTGTGGACAGAGGACTACAGATGGCAGTTTCAGGTAACCCAAAATAATGTCTCATGCGGAAGCTCAAGCAGGTTAAGCAAGAAATCAGGAAATGGAATATAGTGAGGCCGCCTATAGAACTTGAAGCCAACGTGAAGCAACTAAAAGAAGTCCAAGACAAGCTTCAGGTCACGCCTTTCGAAGCTGATCTGGTCTCGCTCGAGGCGGGGCTTCAGGATGAGGTCCGACGTCTTCGGTTCCAGGAAGAAATTTACTTGAAGCAGAGAGCCAAATGTAATTGGCTAAAAGAAGGGGACAGGTGCTCGAAGTTCTTCCACGTGACGATTAAGGCTCGTCAAAGCAGGAACTCGCTGGCGTCGATCATGGATGAGACTGGCTCGGTTATTGTCCAACCCGAGCATATCAAAGATGTGGCTGTCTCATACTTCAAGAACTTGTATGCCCAACCAGGTCAGGAAGAGGAACTGCCGGAAGCTATATACAAGCGGGTGGTCACCGAGGCGGGAAATGAAGTTCTCAGAAAGAAAGTTCAACTTGACGAGATCGAACAGGTTATCAAGAACGCCAATCCGGACAAATCCCCAGGCCCGGATGGCTTCAACGCTTATTTCTTTAAGCAACACTGGAATCAACTAAAGGGCCTTTTACTTCATGTGGTGGATGACTTTTTTACTACGGGACGCCTAATCCGAGAACTGAACCATACGTTCCTAGTTCTTATTCCCAAAAAAGAAGGAGCAACAGAGATGGAAGATTTTAGACCAATTGTATGTTGTAATTTTGTTTACAAATTAATCACCCATATCATGTGTAACAGGATGCAGGCGATAATGCAAGGGCTTATCTCAGCTAACCAAGCAGCATTCATCAAAAGGCAGAATATAGCAGAGAACTGTCTATTGGCGCATGAGTTGATACGGGACTTCAATAAAGCATGAGGGAGAAAAGGATGCTTAAAGCTCGACTTAAGGAAGGCTTATGATACAGTAAACAGGAAATTTGTTTGTAAACTTCTCATTGGCATGGGGTTCGACCAATGGTGGGTGGATCGAATTGAAGATTGTATATCCACACCGTCATTCTCTATCCTACTAAACGGACAGCCGCATGGGTATTTCGATAGTAGCTGAAGACTGCGTCAGGGAGACCCTCTTTCCCCTTACTTATTTACTATAGTCATGGAATATTTCACATGTTTGATGGAGGTAGAGGTACACAGGAAGAACATAACTCCGTTATTCCATCGTATTAGCCCTATAGTTTCTCACCTCATTTATGCAGATGACCTACTAGTGTTCATGGAGCCTACGGAGAAAGGTACATCTACGCTGATGCAGTTGCTAGAGGATTTCAGGAAAGGTACGGGATTAGCACTGAATAAAGACAAGTCGCAGATCTTCTTTAGCAGGGATTGTCCTTGTAAATCTCAATGGTCGGAGCTTCTCGAGAAAGAACAAGGACAACTTCCAGTCCGGTACTTAGGCATTCCCCTGTCTATAAATTATGCGTCGAACATGGAGTGTACGGGCTTACTCAGCTACGTATAGAGTCGGTTGGAAGGTTGGCAATATCAAATCCTCTCGTTTGGAGGTCGTATTGAGTTGGTGCGCTCGGTGATTGGGACCATTACAGCATATTGGTTTCAGGCTATTATTATTCCGGTAGGGACTCTGAGAGCTATTAAGCGACTTTGTGCGAATTTTGTTTGGAAAGGGGGGCTCCACACAATCGCCTGGGAAGAGCTGTGTCAGAACAAAGACGAAGGCGGTATCGGGTTAAGATCTCTCATGACATTGCGTGAAGTGGCAGCATTAAAACTTGCTTGGCGATTCCTGAATGGACACTCCATGTAGGCGGACTGGGTGAAAGCCCGATATGTGTGGGTACTAATAATTTCTGGGTTATGGAGAGCAATAATAACTTCTCGGTTTCATTTAAGAAAATCCTTTCCCAACGAGCTACGTTGAAGAGTTGCATTACTCGAGTGGTCCGGAATGGAGAAACAACCAACCTATGGATGGATCCGTGGCTCAACAAACAAAGCCTTATTGATCGGGTTGGTTGGCCAGTGTTCGAGATGATCGGGCAGAACACGACGCTGAGCAATATCATTACTAGGGGAGCTTGGCTTATTTCGAACAAACATATACTACAGTGGTTTGGGGAGGAAATAGCAGGCGTGCCTATAGCGGAAGAGGAGGGAGAAGATTATTGGATATGGGACGGTTCATCAACGGGTAAATTTGAGCAAAGACTGGCGTACGAGAGGATCAGGATGGTGTTCCCGAAGGTGAGTTGGGCTGAGGTGGTTTGGCACAAGAGCGCGGCCGAAAAATGGAGGTTGTGTCTGTACAAAGCCATCCGAGATAGACTCCTAACCAGGGAGAGATTAAGCCGGTTTGGAATTACAATCACAAATGCTCAATGTGTCTTGTGTGGCAAAAGTGATGAAACTCGTGACCACATGTTCTTTGAATGCTCGTTCTCGGACACGATATGGCAAAAGTATCGAAGGGAGGCAGGTTTAGCGAGCAAAAGACATACAGTCCTTATGAATGAGGTGGAAGAGATAAGAGGACTTCGGGGGACAGCTCTGCAGAAGTCCAAAAAGGCGGGTCTCCGGCTCTTAGCTGTAGTTTGGCACTTATGGCGCGAACGAAATGGAAGGATATTTGAAGGGAAATGTAATTCCTATTCAGGACTTCTCAACAATATTAACTCTGATCTGAAGCTCATGGAGGATCGGTAATGGAGGAATAGGCTGTTAGTGCTCGGGAATGGCCAGCTTTATATATGCGGTGGTGGTAATGTAGTAGAGCAGTTGTTTTATAAGCTCCCATATTGAGAAGTGTTGATGTATGTATCCTATTCATTCTCAATAAAGAGAACCTTTGCTTCAAAAAAAAATAAAAAATAAAATAAAATAATATATATATATATATATATATATATATATATATATATATATATATATATATATATATATATATATATATATATATATTCGTCCAGAGAGACTTATGGCTGCTTCTTCAGCTGTTCCAATGGAGGACAGCAGCTTTGAGGACGATCAGCTGGCAAGCATGACCACTGACGACATCGCCAGGGCTTCCCGTATGCTCGATAACGAGCTGCGGATTCTCAAGGATGAGTTGCAAAGAGCGAATCTGGAGCACGAATCGTTCAAAGAGAAGATTAAGGAAAATCAAGAGAAGATCAAACTCAACAAGCAGCTTTCGTACCTCGTCGGAAACATCGTCGAGATTTTAGAAATGAATTCGGATGGTGAGGCTGAGGAAGATGGTGCAAATGTTGATCTTGACTCACAAAGGAAGGAAAAATGTGTTGTATTGAAAACTTCCACCCGTCAGACAATCTTTCTTCCTGTTGTTGGTTTAGTTTACCCTGATAAGCTAAAACTTGGAGATCTAGTTGGGGTGAACAAGGACAGTTATTTGATATTGGACACACTCCCTTCGGAATATGATTCACGAGTGAAGGCAATGGAGGTAGATAAAAAACCGACAGAAGATTACAATGATATATTGGTGGCCTTGAAAAGCAGATCCAAGAGCTTGTGGAGGCCATAGTGTTGCCAATGACCCACAAAGACAGATTTCAGAAGTTGGGAATTCGAGCACCGAAAGGAGTGCTTTTGTATGGACCTCCTGGAACTGGGAAAACACTTATGGCACGTGCATGCGCAGCACAAACAAATGCCACCTTTCTGAAGTTAGCAGGACCACAACTTGTCCAGATGTTCATGGTTTTTTCTATGGGTACCACCAAAAATATTTGGGGGCAGCCCTTACTTGGGAGCAGTCCATGAATGTGGAAAAATTGCTAGGGGCACCCAAAACTTGCTAGGGTGCAGCCCAACCCCCCAAACCAAAAATTCCACTCTCATTTCTATTCTTCACTCTCTCTTCTCAAGAAGAAAAAAAAAAGCTCTCTTCCTCTCCCTCTCCTAAACCCTAATTTCTTCTTCTCTACCACTCCATTCTCAATCCCTCCACGAAGATTCTCGAAGAGATGACACGCAAGTCAAAGCAACCGAAATCCAGGTACGTTCTTTCCTAATTTCTTCGAGATTTTTGTACATTATATTCGAAACCCTAGAGTTTGTTTAATTCTTGAAAAAGTTTTGGTAAAATAGGTTTATAATCTCTTGCACGTTCTCTTCCCTAATTTTCGAACACAAGAAACCCCAATTTTATGTTGAAACCCTAACCCTAAAACACGACAGAGTAGGATGTCATTGTGGCAGTTCGGGTTCACGACAGTAGGACTGCCAGGCATGTGGCAGTCCTAATGGAAATTAGGACTGCCACAGTCCTGGCAGTCCTCTTGTGAAAGAGGACTGCCAGGACTGTGGCAGTCCTAATAGCCACATGCCTGGCAGTCCTAATGTTATGACATATGGGGGTTGGGTAACTGCATGCTGTTTCTATTATTTGATAAGTGTATGTTGTCATGCAGTCCACCGACCGCTAACAAAAGAATACGGTCCACCGCGTCAAAGCGGAAGGAACGTGCGGGACGTCCTCTCGAGCGTCCGATAACAATTACCGAACCGGCGCCCGAAGTTTGGTCTCGAACATCGCCACCGGCACGTCAAGCTCGGTCGAAGCAACGAGCTCCTACTCCTACGCCTCCTTCCGACGACGACGTGCCAATTGCCCGACTCCTATCACGTCAAGACGGTTCTGCTCCATTTGAGGAGGTCGATCCTTCTGAGGAGGTCAGTCCTTCTGAGGAGGCCGGTCCTTCTGAGCCGCTTGTCCGTCCGCCCGGTTGCTCAATGTTGGTTTCATTTGAGAACTACATTGCGTATGTAATATGGAAGAACCCGGTATGTACATGACGTTTGTAAGCTACCAGTTTAGTATACTATATATATATGTATTTCATAATTGATATGTTTTTTGTTGTTCGATATACAGAGGACATATCGTATCCTTAAGGCTGTGAGTCACGGGAAGAAAACTGTGTCCTGGCAGTTTGCAAGTTTATCGGAGGCCGTCCGGAGCAAAATCATACCGAGCGTCTTGCACAATTTGGCACAAAACGCCTATCGAACAATGGATAGTGTCCTCATATCCGTCTTTGTGGAGAGATGGCACCCGGAGACCAACACATTTCATCTCTCAGCATGGGAGATGACCATTACACTTGACGCCGTCTACCAGATATTGGAGATGCCAGTGACCGGGCACGTAATAACCAAAGAACATTACACGAATGAGAAATCCGTAAAATAGTACGAGAAGATCGTCAAGTTCGTCTCAACTCACCTTGGAGTTCCGGCTACGAGTTTTACAACTCTACCAGGCTTCAAGAAGTCGTACGAAATTTCTCTATCATTTCTGGTGGACCAGTTCATGGATATGGAGGTGGATGACGATGACGATTATACGGTCGACGCGGTGGCCCGTGCGTATATGCTATTCGTCCTAGGAACGGTTGGCATTCCGGACAAGTTCGGAACGTCGATACATGCTCGGTACATGCTCAACTTATCTGAAGTGGATGACTTCATTGATATATCATGGGAAAGCGGTATCCTAGCTAATCTTTACCGCGAGCTCAGCATCGCATCCCGTGTCGGGACTAAGACAATGGCCGGTTGTCAGACTTTGCTACATGTAAGAAAACTTCTAACAATTTAATCTTGTATACTTCAATTTGTTGTTTTAATTTTTACTATTCATTTATAAATTGAATAGGCATGGATATACGAGCACTTTCCGATGCTTAGACGGACTGACGAAAACCCAGAGTATCTTGAACACCTTCCTAGAGTGTGTCGATGGAGGCCATCCCAGCTGGAAACGAAAAATTGGCAAATACTGGCTTTCATTCGTGAAGTATTAGACAGTTTGGTGCCAGAAGAGGTACTAATTTTTGACTAACTTTTTCATGTTAATTTTGTTTTGTTGTTAACTATTTTCCTACAGATTTTTTGGAATCCATACCGGGATGTACATGAGCTGAATCGTGAGGTCCAACCAGTTTCTTTATTTCATGGTATGATCACATGCTATGAAATCACGGAGCCGTACATGCCCGATAGAGTACTTCGTCAATTTGGCTTCGTGCAAACTGTGCCGAAGCGCACACTACGACTGTTGGAGCCTCCACGCGGAACCCAACCTTTAAGTTACAAACCGGCAGAATTCGACTTGGTGACCGACTTTTACTCGGAGTGGCAACGACATGTACTTCGAGAATCTGAAAGACGATCGGTCATCCAGATGGTCGACTGCAGCGAGGACTACATGTAGTACTTCCTGGGGGTCGGACATCCTAAGTTGTCGAACCCTACCAACCCGGGTCCCGTGGCCGTCGGAGCAGTTGGAGCTCTTCCTTCCAAAAACGTCTTGTATGCTGGATTGGTGAGAATGGTGAGTTCCGTATTTGTAATAAGACTAAGATTTCCATGTTTGTAAACTTAATTCATTTATACTTTCATTTTCAGTCTCAAAGGGTGAAGGAATTGGCGCAGACAGTCCGGAGAGGTTGCCAAAGTGACACTTGTGTTGCGGTCGCCAACGAGCTTGATCACATCGACGACGTGGTCGACTTCCCCTTCATGAACAATAGGGAGTCTCGTTCAAATGCCCGGCATGATATGTAGATGGATTTTGATATTTTTCATGTATCAAACTTAAGTTGGATGTGGAATAGTTACGTACATTTAATGAATTATTGTGGATATTTTGCTTGTTTGAAACTTAATTTGGATGTGGAATGTTCGAGACTAAGTAGTTGTGATGAATTATTATAGTTGTGATGAATTTATTGTAGTTGGATTATTAAGTTTTTGTGATGAATCTTAAGTTGTGAAGAATTATTGTTATTTATGTACTTGTGATAAGTTGTTCTTTTTAATGTACAGAGTATCTGTATCAGGACTGCAAGCACCCTGGCAAACTCTGTGACAATTTGATTCACACAATCAAATCATCACAGAGTTTCATAGTTAGGACTGCCACACCCATGGCAGTCCTACATTGAAGTAGGACTGCCAGGGTGATGGCAGTCCTAACTATGAAGCTCTGTGTTGATTTGATTCACACATAAATTCATCACAGAGTTTCATAGTTAGGACTGACACACCCATGGAAGTCCTACACTGAAGTAGGACTGCCAGGGAGCTGGCAGTCCTAACTAAAACTTGCTGTAACAGCAAGTTTTAGTTAAGACTGCCACCACCCTGGCAGTCCTACTTCAGTGTAGGACTGCCATGGGTGTGGCAGTCCTAACTATGAAGCTCTGTGTTGATTTGATTCACACATAAATTAATCACAGAGCTTCATAGTTAGGACTGTCACACCCATGGCAGTCCTACACTGATGTAGGACTGCCAGGGAGCTGGCAGTCCTAACTAAAACTTGCTGTAATAGCAAATTTTAGTTAGGACTACCACCACCCTGGCTGTCCTACTTCAGTGTAGGACTGCCATGGGTGTGGCAGTCCTAACTATGAAGCTCTGTGTTGATTTGATTCACGCATAAATTCATCACAGAGTTTCTCAAACTGAAACGCTGTAACAGTGAACACATATAACGCAGGTACACTCATATAACACAGATAACACACAGGTAAGCACATATAACACAGGTAGGCAGATATAGTTCATAGATAGGCACATATAACACAGGTAGGCACATATAACACAGGTAGGCATAGGTAAACATATATAACTCAAAATTTACTCCATATATATTACTGGACTTCATATTTCACTGTATACAAAAGTGGTCCTCCATATACAAAATGTCAAACTGTAAATATATCTATACTTAGTCGATGACGTCGTAGTGGTCAGCAGGTAAGTCTCTTGGCTCCTCAATCTTTAACAACTTCTTACAATGGTTGATCTGGTCAACGAAAGGTGTGGTCCAAGCGATGGCTTCGGCCGGTGCTCTTTTGTACCAAACTGTTGAAGGTGGAGGAATTAGAGAATGAGCGATCATCTTTAGTATAATGAAGTGATCCCCAATCAGACCTATAGTACATAGGTTAGATACTCCGTGGTCCGTCGGAGGAGCGCACATCGGAAAGAATGTATTGTTAATATCCGACGAGATAAGTACAACAGGTATCATGTACCCATTAGCAAATAAATAGCCGGCAGACGAGACTGACATGTAGTGGTCTGTCCCGGTAACACTGTCGGTGCAAGGGATACTTAATAACAAACTTGCAACCATTTATTCGCTTAGGATGCGGGAGTAGAATGGAAGACGAGTCTCTAACTCCTCGTACAGCTCCTGCCTCACCCGTCTCCATCCGTCATTGTCATCATAACCAAGATGCCTTGCAAGGGCATGAAATCCGCAATGGCCATCACCGGGGACATCGATAATAGACCAAATGTAACTTCAAAGTGCAGGTTGAAATTTGTCAATATATAAACTCGTTGTTTGGCTTGCAACTGTATCTTTTCTAGGGAGGTCCATTTTCTCCATTTTTCGGCGAACGACAAGCTTGCCCTTCCGTGCAGGCGAAGGTTGCTGTAAGCTTCGTTCAACATGCTCAAAGGATGATAGATCTCTCTTAGTCGACTCCAGCCTTCTCTTCTGTGAACTAGTCAATCTTGTTTGAGGACTGCCTTTAGGATTGGAAACAACGGATGACTCATGCATTCTAGTAGTCACCGGACATGCAATTTTTTGGATTTTAAGCTCAATGGACATCCGTTTCGCTCCTACTGAGGCACTCCACCTTACGTGGAGAAGTTTCACTTGTGGCAAAGAGAAGAAATCATCGTCCGTCTTCACGAGGGGCATCATAGACAACTGTCTCCAACATTGATCGACAACATCTACTGGAATAGGAATGGATTCACGGCGATATTCATTAATCTGATGTGCACAAGGGAGGCCCAGTGTATGTTGATACACACACCAGCAAACCTTGGGATCAAGCCCGACAAACTTTGACCTTTCAATCTTATCAGCTATTAAGGCCAACGCCTTGTGAGATACCACACGCATTAAAGCATCTAAGAGTACTTCCTTTCTATGCTCATGCTTGACTATATTCAAACTCATCTCAAATAATGCCTTAATTTCATTCACCGTCCGATTTACTGATAAATGTATAGCTTGCCAAATAGAGACGAAGTTGTCGAAGATGATTTTAGGTGCCTCTTCAATAAAGAGTGTGCTCCTTCGATACGGTTGGTAGTTGTCGTGCCGTAATACTTCATCACATTCGACCATGCTAAGACGAATTATTCTTTGTGAGGTTCAAGCCATGTATCTTTGATGTAAGAAATGCATGCCGGCACTCTCGCCTCCCACTTTTGCTTGAATAAGTACCAAGCGACGTCGTAACTGGCAATCGTAGATGCTCGCCACACACAATTCTAATTATTGTAGAATTCGTCAAAAATCTGCATGTCGATTTTACCATCCTCCTTCCGAAACTTCAACTTATATTGGGCTTGAATATTACGATTGACATGCCAAGTGCATAGCAATGTATCCGTTTGAGGAAAAACAATACGAATAGCATTAATTAGGGCATACTCTCTGTCGGTAACAAATACTGACGGCTCTGTATGACCAGTGTAAAGTGCTTTCAGTTTCTCCAACGCCCATGTGTAGTCTTCAAGTTTCTCACTCTTTATGAAGCAAAATGCCACTGGAAATATTTTCCAAGTAGAGGTGAACCCGACAACATGAAAGAGAGACATTTTGAACTTATTTGTCTTGTACGTGCAATCAAGGACTAACACATCGGCAAAAGACCTGGCCAAATTTGTGCAATCGGGATGAGCCCAAAAGATTGATAATACTTCATTACTCTGGGGATGTCTTCTATGGAACTCAACATAATGACTATCGGCAAGCAACTTGAGCACTTCTTGCATCGCCATTCTTGATTTCGTCCAGACAGCATTTGAAGAAGCTAGGGCGTTGTGTATTCACTTCATTGTAGACATGTTCTTCTCATCTTTATGTCGTATGACGGAATATATTTGTCTCGGTGCAACTCCGGAGGTGGACAAGTCTTCGACTATCTTCTTGTCCGTATTGTTCAACCGTCCGACATACGGATGACCCAATAGTGTCTCGGCAATCTCATGGTTGTAGGTTCCATTCTTCACTTCTACTGTCAATTTTCCTTCTTCTTCGTTTCTAATATGTATCGTGAATGGACAACCACATTTCCTCGTTCTAATATTTCTTCCTGGAACTTTACTTTCGATAACTGTGTTTTTCTTGTGCGTTCTGAACACACCACCTCTTTCACAGCCAACCACCACAGTTTGTCGTCCCAGTCGATTTTGGGCCGATCTGGATATCACTAGAACAATGTTATTTTCCCGTCCGACTTCTTGACACCAATGTATCGCACCCTCGTTTGATTCAAAACATAGATCGGTCCAGAATAAATAGGCTACATTGACTGCAATTGGAGCCGGTACCGCAAAATCGAAAGATCTCAAATCCTATAATAAAACTTAAATGTTAGTACAATTAGACAACATCCTAAAGCAAATAGGTTTCATAGATTAGGACCGTGCATAAGATTGGTGTCCATAAATAGCAAATTGTGTTAATAGCAAGACCGTCTTTTGTACAACAATTGGTGTTCATAAATTTCAAACACCTTTACTGACTAAAACTCTGCATTCAGGTATCATAGATTAGGACTGCCAGAGTGGTGGCAGTCCTTCACAGAAGAAGGACTGCCAGGACCCTGACAGTCCTACATATGTGTAGGACTGCCAGGGTCCTGACAGTCCTTCTTCTGTGAAGGACTGCCACCACTCTGGTAGTCCTAGTCTATGATCTGGACTGCCAGAGTGTTGGCAGTCCTCTGTATCACAGCACGAATTTTAATCCGATGACAAGTTCAAATGTAGTTACCAAGAGGGCTTCCGAGGCATCAAAGTTGTCTTCGGACGTTGCGGGAACGTGTTCTTCGGACGTGGTGGGAACATTTGATGATCCCGGTTGATCCATGTTCAATATTTTTCTACATTTAACACATAATTCAACTTTTATATGTAAAATTCTAGTTTAAAACATGAAACATATTTTAGTTCGATGACTTACCAATAAATTGGAGAAGTCAATGACCTAGAGTTGAGGGAGAGAACAATTTGCAAAAAATGTAGGGAGAAAAGAAAAGATTTGGGGTTTAAATTCTTTGACCTAAGAGAATGAGAGAAGAAAAGAGTTGAGGGAGAAAAGAAAAGAGAAGAAGGAGGGAGAAAATGAAAAAAAATTGGTATTTATAGGTTTGCTTGGGCTAGCCCCTAGCAAAAAATTTTGATGACAAACTTGTAATATTCTTGAACTATTTTGGACTAGCCCCTAGCAAAAAGGGTGGTGCCCTTAGAAAAAACCATGTTTATTGGTGATGGAGCCAAACTTGTTCGTGATGCCTTTCAGCTAGCAAAGGAAAAATCTCCCTGCATAATTTTTATAGATGAAATTGATACAATAGGAACCAAGCGATCTGACAGTGAAGTGAGTGGACAGAGAAGTGCAGAGAACAATATTGGAATTGCTTAACCAACTTGATGGCTTTAGTAGTGATGATCAGATAAAGGTCATTGCCGCAATAAACCGAGCTGACATTCTAGATCCTGCTTTATTGAGATCTGGTCGGTTAGATCGCAAAAATGAGTTCCCCCATCCTACTGAAGAAGTGAGGGCCAGAATTCTGCAGATCCATTCGCGGAAGATGAATGTTCATCCTGATGTCAACTTTGAAGAATTGGCTCGTTCTACTGATGATTTCAATGGAGCTCAGCTGAAGGCTGTGTGTGGAGAAGCTGGAATGCTTGCATTACACAGGGATGCAACTGAGGTCATTCACGAGGACTTCAATGAAGGGATCATTCAAGTTCAGGCAAAGAAGAAAGCCAGCTTGAATTACTATGCTTAATAGGGGGCATACTGTTGAACACCACACCAGAAATCATGTTGTCATTCTTTTCTTTTGTATTGAGAACATTATATGAACTTGAAGCACAAGTAAATAGTAAATCTTACTAGCCTTCTTTATATATATATATATATATATATATATATATATATATATATATATATATATATGGTGTGTGTGTGTGTGTGTGTTTTTTTTTCCTTCGATCTTGAATATTACAGAAATAGAAATAGAAATTTATATTTCTCTTATCTTCGATCATTTTCTTCGTAATCAATCCTTTGATTTTTAAAACTGATACTTTCACTTCAAGGATAGATACGTACACCTTTTCTGTCATGATTAATTTGTTTGAATTTTTAACTTTCTCTATCATGATCAATTTGTTTTAAAATTTTAGAAGCTCCTTTGAATTTTTATGGATATAGTTAAAAGAATGATCGGTGACTTACAATGGCAAGACAGAAGCGCACTGGCGTCCTTTATTTGAATTATCGAGACTACGGGTTCAATGCAGCCAACATCGCACTGGCGTGGCATGATCCCAAATTTGAAGTAATTTCAAGTAAGCGTAGGTTATCGAATATTATTAAAATTATGTCTTAATTTTCCTATATGATCTTTGAGTTGTTATATCAATATTGGATAGAGTTAATAAAATATCCGATATCATATCATAGTTTGGTCACAAAACCAAGGGTTTATTGCAGCCAGGTGTACACTGGCGATGCATAAATTCTTGGTAAGGTGACTTCGTATATACATACAATTTCGAATATTATAGAAATTAAGTCCTTTTTGGCATATAAATATTTATTTCATGGTTTACAATTTTATGCATTCACTTAAAATTCTAATTTAGTCTTTATCCTTTCATTTTTTTTATCTTTTACTTTTATATCGTTATTTGTCTTCCTAGTAATCTTTTAAATCTATTTTTAAATTCCTTCCACTAGATTCATAATCATACCTAGATTATGATTCTATGATCATGCTTACATAATTGATCGCGCTAAAACAATTTGGATTTGGATCATCCTTAACGACCTTTTGATCGCAACTAAATTACTTTGATTATATTTTGATCATGTCATTTCGTATATTTTTCTAGATTTTGATTGTGTAATCGTGCCTAATGACTTTTTATCTAATCCTACTTCGCTTCTATCCTTAAGCATGTTTAGATTTTGGTCTTGACCCTTTGACCATATAATTTGGTTATATTTTGATTGTGCCTAAATAATTGATCGTGTTAAACCAAATTTTTTGATCACCATTAAACAAAATTTAATCGTGACACAATCGTTTTGAATATATTCGGAATCGTGCCAAATCGCATCCTCCCTTAAAGTTTTGATTCTATCTGCAATTATACTTATCTTGTCTTCGATTATTAATCGTATCATTTTTCTTTATTATATTCTTAGTAATGCCTAGTCCTATCCTTTGAAATTTCGAGTACGAAATTTTTCTAAGGGGGGTAGATTTGTAACCCCTCTTTTCGAATTTTCAATTTTTTTATTTTTTGTGTGAAGGTACTTTTTCGTCGAGACTTCGCGAATGAATTTTCTTTTATCAAAAATAGCTTTAAAATAAATACTTTGCGAAGTGCTAATTTGTTTTAATTAAAATATTTTATTAAATTATATTAGTGGAATTATGAAAAATGATTGTTTACTAATTTGGAAACAATAAAGAGATTTTATCGAATTATTTTAAACTAAGTTTTTGTTTTATAAAAATATGTACTTACGTTATTTATTATCCTTTTTTATTATGATAATCAAATTGTTCGATTTTGGTTTTTATTTTAATTGATTCGATATACATAGTTCTGGGAATATTTAGTTGTATCCATAATTGGTAATTTATTTATAAAAAGAGATTTAAATTATGCATTTAAATTATTCTATATTTATTATTGCAAATTAAGATTAGATTAATTTTTTTTAAACGTTATTTGATTTGGATTTGAACTTATTAGATTTAAACTTTTGATAAATACTGAATGTTACTTAAATTATAGTAGTAATCAACTATTTGATTTAGTTTCAATGTAAACGATTTAAATTGTTTGATAATATCAAATATATACTTTAAATATTACTATGATAATTATTTACTTGATTTTGATTGGATTAACTTAAATTTAAATTAAAAGGAGAAGGTTAACTACTAGGAATTTCAATCCTTATCGGTCTAGGAGTTAACCTCCTATATAAGGAGAGCTTCTCTCTACCTTTTCTCACAAACCAGCAAATTCCATGCCACAAACACTGCAAGCCATCATCCATCAATCCCACCATAAGTGCGTGCATCGTGTTCGTGTTTTTTCCTGCCACTACTTGTATTATTACATCAACATTATCGTCGTGTCGGACACACCCGACACTTCATCCCCAAATTCCTAATTTCCAAATTCCTAACCATAACCCAAAACCTAAACCTAAACCTAATCGGCCGCCGCTTAATAGTAGTCGTTTCCCTGTTCCGACCACCTGCATCAAATTTTCGACCACCACAGTACAACACCACAGCCAACATACCGGATCTCCTCGAACCCCTGCTGTGTCTCCACAGCCCCCCCAAAACCATCGGAACTACCGCTGCTACGAACCACTCGACTGACAGCACCCCCACCGACTCCTCCGCGGTGGCGACCAACGCCACCACCGCTTGGCCAAAGTCCTATCGCATAACACCCGCCACCACCACCACAACCGAAACCCTAACCACCCTGGCTGCCATCTTCGGCCAAGGCACTCCGACTCCATCAACAACTCCACCACCACAACCCAGCCATGCCACCGCCGTTCCTTGTCCCCTCTTTTCCTCGCCACCTCTCCGGTGACCGTCGTCGATCCAGACGTAACAGCCACATACCACAAATCACCAAATAACAAATTAAAACCCTAGCTACCGGCCGCCCTTACCTCGATCGAGAGCCACGCCTATCGCGCACGTCCTCATCCTCCTTCTCGAGAACCAGTGACGTTACCACTCAAAATCTGTCTCATCTCCGGCAGGCGCGCAGCCGCACGGGTCAGACAAAAATTGTGCGCCGCCCGTCGGCGATCTACTTCCCGCTGTTAACGTCCGCTGGTGCTCGATCCCAAGTGATCCCAAGCCGTCACGTTTTCCCGGAGCAACGTCGAGGTAGTGCGTGACCGCTCTACCGCTGTGATGCCCTTGGTTGGTGAGAACTCTCCTCCATACTTCCCTCTCCCTCTCTCATTTTTTCTCAAGAGTCTCTCTCGTTCTATATACTTCTCATTTTCTTTTTCCTTCCATTCTATCTTTGCTTCTGGTAGCAGCAACTTTTGTTTTTGTTTTATTTATTTATTTTCTTTTGATTTTATTTGATTTTTGTTTATGGATTTTTTGTGGGCTTATTAGTTGGGTTTGGACTTTCAGCCCATAACAAATTAATCTTTAGTTTTATTTTTAGGTTATGGGTTAGATTATAACTATTGGGCCAGACCTAATAGAGGGTTAGTAGTGTACGTTAAGTATACATTGTTATAAATTATTTTCATATATATGTTGTACAGTATATATATATATATATATATATATATATATATATATATATATATATATATATATATATATATATATATATATATATATATATTATATTAGTGTTTAAAATGTATGTACATATATATATATATATATATATATATATATATATATATATATTAGTGTTTAAAATGTATGTACATATTGTTATAATAAGTACTACTATCACTAATATTATTTGGGAATTGTATATCAGTATTTTCTTAAATTATTTTGCAACAAAATGACATTGTTGAGTCTAGCTCTTAATTATAATTTCAACTTGGATTTAGAAATCTTAAAATATTATTTTAATTATTTTTTGGTATTTTAAATATAGCTTCTTGACCATAAAAATATTATTATAATATTATTTTATCTAGTTAAATTATAGCTTTGACTTAAATATGATTTCTTTATAGTTTTCCAAAATAGTTATTTAAATATTTGGATTAATAGTTTCAATATCAAAACTATTTTCTAAAATAGTTATAAGTATATATATATATATATATATATATATATATATATATATATATATATATATATATATCTTATTAAGGAAATTTTTTTTCTTTTATTAAGGATTTCTTCAAACGAAATTCTCTTCGATTCTCAACTTGATCATGACTAGTCATACGGTCATATTTCTTGTGATTCTGTAAGCTCACTTTCCAAAATTTTAATTTAATTTAATTTAATTTAATTTAATTTAATTATGATTAATTTTATGATCATTAAGGGTCATGCTTAAGCTTATAGGTGAGTTATGGCCATATTGTGGTCATATGGCCTCTATATAGCTTATTTATTTGTTATTTACCTATTTTATATTTTCCACAATTTTTGGATATTTTTAGTGATTTAATTTATAAAGGTTTATTATTTTTAGTGACTTATAAGATTTACTGTAAGGTCATCCAGGGTTATTTTGGGACCTTTATTTAGGCTCTAGAGGGTTAAAACTATTTTCTATAATTTTTTAGAAATTTTTTGGAATTTTTAGGAATTTATTTTGAGTTATTTGGAGTTAAATTGATTTTTAAATCAATTTATGCAGTTAAATACCTGGTCAAAAGCCAGTCAACGTAGGGCGGGCCCACCTGTCGGCGTCGAACTGCCTCTCTCTCTCTCTTGTATATATATGCACAGTTTTCCGAAAACCCTAATTTCCTTGGCCGAAATTTGAGAGATTTCTTCCTTGGAGAATATTGATTTCCCGAAGCGATTACCGCCAATCCCGATGTGCTTTTTGTACACCATATTTTTAATCAGAAGCATATCGAGGTATAGTTTCTGAATATCTAATTTATTTTTATAAATTCTGAACCTAAATTTCTAAAAATTCGTAGAGTGCTAGTTGTCTAAAATTTGACACGTTTCAGTGTTTTTGAGATTCCGGGAGAACCAGTAATCAGAATCACGAACCGTTTGAAGTTTAAAAAAGATCACATAGAGATATATAACATATAAATTTTGCAGAAATTAATATATTCATATAATATTTTAATTAATTCGTTGAACTCAAATTTGATCGATAAATCACCGATTTGGTCATGGTTAGCAAAAATGGCGATATCTTTTGACTAAAACGTAATTTTGTGGCACGATTGATTCCAGTACACTCATGGCACTAAAATATACCAAGATACACTTTCCAAATCTTGAGTTTATGATGTTTGACTAGATGGTCAATGACACGTCTCGGTTTGCGTGCCATGGTTCCAAAATCGGAAATATAATTTTTTATGGCCAAACTTCCTTGTTTAAGTTATATTCTAGATTATTATTAGGTTCAATTAGATTTTAAGTAATTTATTTCAGAATTAATTAATATTAGATAAGGAAACCCATTAGCGACTTATTCCATGATTTTATAATTAGAATCTTAGAATTGACTTGTGGTTTTCGTGCACGGTTTGTGGTACAATGGTGCGATATGGATGATAGCTTCTAGGACGACTTTTCTCTCATTCTCTACTTGTGGCTATGGTTTGTTCAAGGGTTCAGGCAAGTACAGTATTGTATTATATTTTGGTACATTATAATGTTTTTTTATCATTTTCTTATTTGATATCCCATTGAGACACGATGGTGACATGGTAGGCTTATTGTATCCTTCTTATTATATCATTGATCGTTATTGATTGTTAGTGAGTCAGAAGGGGAAATACTCGATAGGTATGAGAATAAATTCGACTATTATTATTGTGGACATCTAAGTCATACACCGCACATATGAGTTAACCATACCCTATTATTTTGGATAGCCATCATATAATGTGCCGTATTAGCCTAGCCATTCATGTATCAAAAGGTATTTCACACGCACAGTCAGTTCTATTGTTCATGATCTTAGTTCATGTTATTGATCTTCATGATTCTTTTCTATTAGCTTACTCGTTCATGATTATTGCTTTCCATATCTAGTTCATATTTTGCTAGTTCTTTATATGTTCTTTACCATTACGGTTTTTCGTTATTCCTAGCTTATTTTGTGCTAACAACATTAAATGTAATATGGTTGTACTTTGCGTATTTCCTGATTGGATCGTTGTAGGTGACTTGCCGTGCTTTCTACTTTTGTGTTGTGGGCTATACGGGGGAGACATGGGTATATATGAAGGTCAACCCTAGAGAACTAGTTAGATGTATTGGTAGTTTTTTAATATTTGTATGACATTGTACTTTGATTAACTATAAAACTTGTGAATATTGTAAACTGATTTAGTTGTTGTGAATGAGCAATATAGATTATATTTATGAGCATTTTATTTATTATGGGCTAGACAGCTTACTACCGTCGATAATGTGACGTAGGCTGGACTTGGCTACGTACTCGTATCCCGAAAAGCGGGAGCGGATCATGACAAGTTTTTTTGGTGGCCCATGCAGGTCTATTTTCGCAAAAGATTACGAACTCATGATAGTACTTAAGTTATTCATACTATTTTGAGCCTACAACTAGGAAGTACTCATTTACAATTAGGATTGATTTAATTTTAGAAGAATGACTAGGATTAAGAGTCCCTTATTTAATTTGACTGTTAGGTAGTTAAGGTTGCTACATAGGATTTATTGAGTTCTAAATCCTATTAGATATTTGATTAATGGTAGGATCAAAGGTGGGTAGACGGTTCATTTGGTAAATTAGGCCTTTATAGGATTCAATTCCTAATCTTGGTCATTTTTGTAATTTTATTTTCTGCCTTCTCTAACATCGTCATATCGTACGATCTGTATTACTTTTTTAGTTTCCATTGGCCATAATGACTATTTTCCTCAGAGCCAATATTATTTTTCCATATATTGAGTTTTGAGCCTAACACGATTCAATTATCTATCTATTAATTCTAAGCCGTCTCGTTCATTTTGCCATCGTTTTATTTTCAAAACTGATACATTCGCTTCAAGTACAGATACTTACACTTTTCCTATAATGATAGACTTGTTTGAATTTTTAGAAGCTTCTTTAAAATTCTCATGGATATAGTTGGAATAATTTTTGATGACTTACAACAGAAAGGTAGATGTGTATTGTCCCCATTTATTTGAATTATGAGACTGCGGGTTCACTGCAGCCAGCAGCCCACTGGCAAGGCATGACCCCTAAGTTGAAATAATTTTAAGTAAGCGTAGGTTATCAAATATTTTTAAAATTATGTCCAGTTGCCCTAATTTGATCTTCAAGTTATTATGTCAATATTGAATAGAGTTAATAGAATATTCGATAATGTATTCTTATTTGAGTCGTGAAACCAAGAGTTTATTGCAGCCAGATATACACTGACGTGGCATGGATTCTCGGTTAAAAGTACTTTGGATATGCATACGGTTTTCGGTACTATAGCGACTATATCTTTTATTAGCATACAACTACTAATTTTTCAAATTGATTGATGCCTTATTTCTTATTACCGTCTTCTCAATAAACTGGTAGTTCTTTATTTCTTATCTTTCCTATTCAAAAAATATCATCCTATAACCAATTAATATATTTGATTCTATTCCACTAGAGTCATAGTCGTATCTTGATTCTATAATCGTGCCTAAAAACTTTTGCTTAACTAGTTGATCGTGCCAAAATAATTTCAATTTTGACCGTTCTTAACGACTTTGATCATGACTAAACTATTTTGACTATAGTCTAGATCGTGCCAAAATCATATCTTTTCTTGAGCTTTCGATTAAATCCACGATTATGCATGACCTATTTTGATCGTTATTCTTAATCGTGCATAATCGTATCATTTGAAATTTTAAGGACTAATTTTTTCTAAGGTGGGTAGATTTGTAAGCCCACTTTCTGAATTTTTAATTTTTATTTTATTTTATTTGATTATGATTAATTTTATGATCATTAAGGGTCATAATTAAGCTTATAGGTGAGTTATGGCCATACTATGGTCATATGGCCTCTAGATAGCTTATTTATATGTTATTTACCTATTTTATATTTTTTTTCCACAATTTTTGGATATTTTTAGTGATTTAATTTATGAAGGTTTATTATTTTTAGAGACTTCTAAGATTTACTATAAGGTCATCCAGGGTTATTTTGGAATGAAGTATTTTATTTAGGCTCTAGAGGGTTAAAAATATTTCCTATAATTTTTTAGAATCTTTATAGAATTTTTAGAAATTTATTTGGAGTTAAATTGATTTTTAAATCAATTTCTGTAATTAAATACCCAGTCAAATCCCAATCAACATAGGGCGGACCCACCTGTCGGTGCCCAACCGCCTCTCTCTCTTTCTGTCTCTCTCCTTTATGTATATGCACAGTTTTCCGAAAACCCTAATTACCTTGGCTAAATTTTGAGAGATTTCTTCCTTGGAGAATCCCGAATTCCCGAAGCGATTACCGCTAATCCCGACGTGCTTTTCATATGCTATTTTTTTTGTCGGAAGCGTATCGAGGTATAGTTTTTGAATATCTAAATTATTTTCATAAATTCTCAACCTAAATTTCTAGAAAATTTGTAGAGTACTAGTTGTCCAAAATTTGACACATTTCAGCATTTTTGAGATTTCGGAAGAAATAGGAATCAAAATCATGAACCATTTGAAGTTTAGGAAAGTTGACACAGAGATCTACGACATATAAATTTTCTAAAAATTAATATGTTTATATAGTATTTTAATTAATTCGTTGAAGTCAGATTTGATCAGTAAATTATTGATTTGGTCATGGTTAGCCATAAGGAAGATATCTTTGACCAAAGCGTGATTTTGTGTCATGATCAATTCCAGTGCACTCATGGCACTAAAATCTACCAAGACGCAATTTCCAAATCTTAAATTCATGATGTTTGACTAGATGGTCAACGACATGCCTCGTTTGTGTGCCATAGTTTTCAAAATTGGAAACATGACTTTCTATGGCCAAACTTTCTTGTTTAAGTTATATTTCAGATTATTATTAGGTTAAATTAGATTTTAAATGATTTGTTCCAGAATTAATTAATAGTAGAAAAGGAAACACATAGCCACTTATTCCATGATTTTAGAATTAGAATATTAGAATTGACTTGTGGTTTTCGTGCACAGTTCATGGTACGATGGTACGATATGGATGATTGTTTCTAGGTCGGCTTTTCTCTCATTCTCTACTTGTGACTAGTTTATTCAAGGGTTCAGGCAAGTACAGTATTGTATTATATTTTAGTACATTATAATGCTTTATTTATCGTTTTCTTGTTTGATATTTCGTTGAGACACGATGGTGACACGATATGCTTATTGTATCGTTCTTATTGTATCATTGACCGTTATTGATTGTTAGTGAGTCGAGAGGGGAAATACTCGGTAGGTATATGAATAAACCCAACCATGGTTATTGTGGATAGCTAAGTCATACACCACACGTATGAGTTAGCTATACCCTATTATTGTGGATAGCCATCGTATGATGTGTCGAATTAGCCCAGCCATTCACATATCAAAAGGTTTTTCACACACAAAGTTGGTTTCATTGTTCATGATCTTAGTTCAAGTTATTGATCTTTATGCTTCTTTTCTATTAGCTTACTCGTTCATGATTATTACTTTCCATATCTAGTTCATATCTTGCTAGTTCTTTATATGTTCTTTACCGTTACGGCTTCTCGTTATTTCTAGCTTATTTTGTGCTAATAATATTAGATGCAATATGGTTGTACTTTGCTCATTTCTTGACTGGATCGTTGTAGGTGACTTGTTGGGCTTTCTACTTTTGTGTTGTGAACTATACGGGAGAGACATGGGTATATGCGAAGGTCAACCCTAGAAGACTAGTTAGATGTGTTGCTAGTTTTTTAATATTTGTAAGACATTGTATTTTGATTAACTATAAAATTTGTGAATATTGTAAATTAATTTAGTTATTGTGAATGAGCAATAAGGATAGTATTTTATGTGTATTTTGTTTATTACGAGCTAGACAGCATACTACCGCCGACACTGCGACGTAGGCTGGACTTGACTATGTACTCGTATCCCGAAAAGCGGAAGCAGGTCATAACAGATTCTGACTACTTCATATCGTAGGGTAATTGGACTGTTTCGGACCCAATGGCATGGTCTGTTCCATCGTTAGAGGTCTTCTTGCATAGCTATGACATCTGCGACTTTTCTGTGCTAACGTGATTCAGTCACAAGCAACTGCAACTAATCTAGGTTAGTACATTTTCTGATAGTTTTCATATTTGATAACTTCTATGATTCATTTATTTAGTATTATTTTACATTGATTGTATGTTAGTTTCTTAACACGATGGTTACACGATGTAGTAGTTTATGGATTCACTAGTACAAAAGGTCACAAAGGCCACAATTTTGGTTTGACAGCTTAGCCACGGTTGAGGTTTTTGCTGTGGCTACAGGCCATAGATAAAATTATAGTGTTGTTTCTGCCACATTTTAATTCAATAACCATGTCCATTATGAACTACCAATAACGAATTCAGCCACGCTTTAACTCAATTACCGTGTCCATTCATGTCCATTATAAACCACGGTCAAACAATGTAGGCAAAGGATACTAATTTGTCATGGGTTTTTGTCTAAACCGTAGCTTTATTTTGTGATGGTGATTTTCTGTGGCGACAAAAAAATATATGGCCATATGAAGCAATTATTTGTGTCTAAAGTGTAGGGTGGCATTAGACACATCAATTCACCGTGGCAGAAAACTAATTTATATAGCCATTAAGATTGTTTTTGCGTGTCCAAAGTATAGGGTTCATTAGACACATCAATTCACCAAAGCATAAAGATAATTTATATAACCAAAAAGATTGTTTTGCGTGTCCAAAGTGTAGGGTTATTAGACACATCAATTTAGCGAGACACAAAGTGAATATATAGCCATTTGAGGATATTAAAAAATAGACACGTGTTCAACATGGCATAAGATGGATATATCACTACCAAAATTTATCGTTTTAGCGACGGCCCCATCCGTCGCTAAACCGACGGTAATTACGAATAGCGACCGATGACCGACGAATTTTGGCCAAAAACATCCGTCGGCAATCAGCTCGTCACTAATAACGGTCCGTCGCTAAGTTATCGTCAAACGACGGAATAGCGACGGATTGTCGACGTCACAATACGAAGCATTAGCGACGTATTTCCGACGGACTGTCGTCCATTTCAACTATTAAGTACTGAACTGTGCAGACAATAGTGACGTAAAATTCTGTCGGTAACCCGTCGTAACAGCGTATCAGAGCGTATCATTCTGTCGCTCATCCGTCGGTATTCGTCGGTAACGAACGACGGATTAGCGACGGCGTGCTGGCGGACTATCCGTCGATCAGGTTCTGGAAATGCTTGGCATTTCCAGTACCATGGCGACGGAAGAGTAGTCGCTAATCCGTTGCTACGACGTCGCCACAGCGACGGATTACTAACTGATTATCCGTCGCCATGGTTCTGGAAATATCAGGCATTTCCAGAACCATATCGATGGATAGTCCGTCGCAAAGCAGTCGCTAGAGCGAGCGACTGCTTAGCGGCTGATTATCAGTCGCCCTGGTGACGGACAGGCCGTCGCTATTCCGTCGAAGTTTATACCACCAGAACCTTGCCGACGGATAATCCGTCGAGCATCCGTCGCTACCTGGAAACACTTTAAAAACTCCAGATAGCAACGGCTAATCCGTTGACGAACCGTCGGCAACTGGGATTATCCGTCGCTACACGGTCACTAGTCCTTCGCTAACAGAGTTTTTTGGGAAAAAAATTGTAGCACTTTCCCTGTTCACAAATATATGCATAAACCAAACAAATATATAATGCACGCCAATTATCCAACAATCACACAGACCCAATATATAATGCACACCAATTATCCAAGAATCATATAGACCAAATATTCACATACGAATTTAATGCACACCAATTATCCAAGAATCACAGACCAAACCAAATTAATAGAAAATAAATATCAATTATCCTAAAGAGTAACATAATATCCGGTGCTATAAGCTGATTATAGCACAATTAATCCAAAGCTCTCACAAATATTCCAAATTTTCTTAATACAATATTTTAAGAAGGAGGAGGTCGATTGTCCGGTGGTGGTAATCCTATATGAGACCGACGAATATACTCCTCCACAAGGTACGAAGGCAAGCCGTCGTAGACACTGCTCGGAAGTCGGCGTAGCTGCTCTACGGACATGAGATCCAGGAGTGACGTCACAGTCGTAGGCGGTACCACAGGGGCATCAGGGTTGAAAGAAAGATGACCCACGGAAGACGGACCGACACCTGCAGTCGACGGACTAGTAGAAGATGGACGAGCACCATCAGCAGACGTACCGGCAGCAGCAGACGGACCGGCAGTAGCAGACGCAGACAAAAAGTACGTGGCAAATTGCTCCCGCAAGGACGACACCGCCTCGTGCAGCTGCGTAAGCTGCGACCTAACATCATCGTCTGTCCGGGCCACGGAAGGCGGCTGTGTCGGTGGAAATCTCTACGTCGCCATATGCAATGGCCCTAGGGAGCCGACTCCGTACAGGAACCCTTTCTTAAAGCCGCCGACGGTATCTACGAACAAGTCATTTCGAGCGGCCAAAGAAGAGGGCGTCCGGAAGGGCATCGTTTCACCGACATCCTCGGTGTCGGTTAATTGAGCCCGACTAAGGGCCTCACGATACGCAGCCTATCAAATGAATGTGTTTATATTATAAGATTTACCTATGTTGTAATCTAAATCCTATGTTTCACTAAGTTAAGTGTGAATCCTAAGCTTACCTAAGTTATAGTCCGAATTCTTTTAATTCTAACGTTAATCTCATAAACATAAGTACTTACATCAGTCTCCTTGGCCCTCTCGTCGACGAAGCTCCCGTCCTTCAGTCTTTTATGCGTATACTGGAACACGTCGTGCATGGTGACCGATTCTGGCGCCCTTCCCTCCTTCACCGCCCGTTGGGCCTGTATACAAAATTTTCGTAGAAACTAATTAACTCCTTTAATTAATAATACCGAATTCGATAGTGAAATAAATTTACGGTTGCTCACCAGATCTGCAAGTGTCGCTGCGTGGGACCTTGATCCCCCCGTATGAAGGCCCGCGGCAGATCAGTTCACTTTCGCCTTCTCCGATTTCTCCTTGTACGCAGGGGTATCCATCATGCCTAAGAGGTCCTCATAATACTTCTGCCAGATCCAATTCGGCCTCGTATGTCCCATTTTTAGGTCATGAATTATATCCCGTATCTTCTTCGAACAAGCGCTTCTGTAGGTCCTGCAGATCCCCTTCTCGCGATGGAGGGGCCACCAGTACGTTGTCTAACACAGAAAATCAATTATCAAGTAATTTAAAAAATGGTTGATTAAAGAATCACATAGACTTAACCAAAAGATATAGATATATACCCTCAACTCGTCGAGCCAGACGTACTGCACGTTTGTGGGCACCGACGAAAAGTTGAGGTAAGGACCGTGGAAGTTAGCCCTGATAATTTCTCCAAGGGCCCTGCCAACATTAAACGGAAAAAACCTACAAAGAAGAAACGACTGGATTATTAACTTGAATAATTGAAAGAAATTTAATAAATTAACTTAAATTTACTTACGAGGTCTCCGCGGGCCATAGCTCTCGTCGGAACTTGCCTCTCGGCCTCTCTGGTGCCGTCGGAGGATCCGCGGGTCCGTGTATGTACTCCCCAGTAACCGGATGGAACCGAGTATGGGGGTACTCCGGTGCCCACTGTGCAGTAACTGGGGCATCCTCTGGTGGATCCGCTGCTGGTGGTTCCGATAGCGAAACGGATCCGCTAGCAGATCCGGACTCATGCCTCGATAAAGTGGTCGATCGAGGGCGGAATGCGTCTGTGCCCGGGGTACTCTCCAGGTCGAGCTCGCTCGATGGGGTCACATCCTGGGAACTTTGAATGCGACCACAACCACCAACACCAGTACGACCACGACCACGACCACGACCCGCACCACCACCAGCACCACGACCACGGCCAGCCATTATGACCTGTAAATAGAACACATAAACATAATTAACAATATAAAAGTGTAAATGGATATAAAAATCTAAACTAAAATATACATACCACCAGTAGGGAGACGAGTGCCGCCGCGACGAAAAAGACTAGGAGTGCCATCTGCAATAAGTAAATAATCGAATGAAAAAAACATAAATTCACGTAATTGCTTTTATGAGGTCAAACTTAATTCACGTAATTGGAAGTATTTTTAATATACAACAATATTTAACCTAATCATCATCTTCGTTCTCATCCTCGGCCTCCTCTTCATCATCCTCCTCCTCATCCTCATCCTCATCCTTATCTTCATCGTCGATTTCATCTGTATCCTCATCCCCATCAAATTCTTCTTCTTCTTTTTCTTCTTCTTCTTCTTCTTCTTCTTCTTCTTCTTCTTCTTCTTCTTCGTCTTTTTCTTCTTCTTCTTCGTCTTCTTCTTCTTCTTCTTCTTCTTCTTCTACCTCAAAATTTGGGACAAGATGCCTCTTTCTCCCCTGGTTGACAGCTAAGTCTTGTGTATCAACCTCTTCCTCCCCTCTATTTTCCTCAACAATATCTTCAACATCCATTGTATCTGAGTGTTGTCCCAAGTATTGGGACTTTTCGATCTGGTCCTCTTGGTATGCTGGGTCTCCAACGTTGAATGTATTTCTAGATTTAATCTTGCATACTGCCCACCAGTCAAATCGAACTCTACGACGCCTTGGGTAGCTTGTATAGTAGACTTGAACAGCCTGATTTGCTATCGCAAATGTATCGGACCCTCTATACCTCCTGCGATGATTTATATCGACGAATCCAAATTGTTTATCGATTCTCCAACCGATATTTGGTGTCGTATCGAACCACTCACATTTGAACATCACAATATACATATCATATGGGCCAGTATATTGTAAATCTACAATATCTCGAAGCACTCCATAATAGTCAAAGTCCGGCTCGTCGTCATAGACGGTGCCTCTTATGCAAACACCGAAATCCTTGGTATTGATGCCGTCATTGATAAATTCGACATTTATAGCATTCTGAGTTGACTTGAACCTGAAGCCATTAACGACATAGCATGGCCAAGTCTTTATTTGCTTCTTCGGTCCCAGTGCCAGATAACGAACACTCTCATGAGTGAGTGTTGTTTCAGGCAATAAAACCTGTAAACAAATATTTATAATTTAAATGTTTCAGATTATATATTAATAATCTCAATTATAATCACAGTTACTTACGTATTTGCGAAACCATGACGGAAATGTACAATCAACCTCTCTTTGAAGTCCCTCATCGGTAATATCGGGTCTCCTCATTTTGACTTCATCTCTAAATACACTATTAGAGAAAATAAGAATATATAAGTATAGTCACTTACTTCATCAAATTCAAGATTATAACGAGTACAAGTGTACTGACTTACTTCTCCAAATCTCTCACTTCTTATATGTCACATTTTAACAAGACATATCGGTGAGCGGCATCATACTCGTCGTCTGTCAACCACCGTCTTTTACTAGCCCCAACAGGCTTGCCCCTTACATTGAATCTTCCTCCATCTTCAACGTCCTCGTAATTCCTTTGAGGTCTATTTCGATTTGTTTTAACATGAGTATCGAAATAAATGGAGCAGAAGTTTGACACCTCTTCGATAAGATATGCTTCGTATATCGAAGCCTCTTATGAGCTTTGTTGCAACTTTCTTCTTTAGATGGTGTAGGTATCTAGAGAGACAAATTATCTTGAGAATTAAGAAAGAATTTTAAAACCCACTAAAATTTAGCTTAAATTATATCAATATTTATGTACCTTTCAAATGGGTACATCTATCGATAATGAACAGATGCACCGACACGGGCTTCGTATGCTAGATGAATCGGTAGATGCTCCATGCTGTCGAAGAAGCCAGGAGGAAATATTTTCTCCAACTTGCAAATTGTTAAGATAATCTTCTTCTCAAGTTCAACCATGTGATGCACAGTCAACTTAGTTGAACAAATATCCCTAAAAATATTGATAGTTCGGCCAACGGAACCCATACAGCAGAAGGCAACAACTCTTTCAAAGCAATGGGCAGTAATCTTTCCATAAACACGTGGTAGTCATGACTCTTCATTCCCGTTAGCTTGCGTTCATTGAGGTCAACGCATCTAGACAAATTCGACACATAGCCGTTGGGAAATCTTAAAGTAGATACCCACTTGCAGATTATTAATCTATTTTCCTTGCTCAATGTGTATTGTGCTATCGACTTACTTAATTGTCCAGCAGCTCCCCTTTGTATCAAGTTCAGATAAGGACGCTTGCATATCTCGACAATGTCTTATCTTGCTTTTGGATTGTCCTTCGTCTTTCCTTTAATGTCCATGACGGTATTGAAGATATTATCGAACACATTCTTTTCGATATGCATAACATCAAGATTATGCCTTATAAGATTATCTTTCCAATAAGGCAAGTCCCAGAAGATACTCCGTTTGGTCCAGTTATGGGTTTGTCCGAACCCATCGACACGATTGTTCGATGGATCTTCCATTACAGTGGGCAAATCCTTTACATCTTTCCAAATATCGTATCCCGACAATCTGGTAGACGGATGAGAAAATTCTTGTTTTCTAGCTCTGAATACGTCCTTGTTCTTTCTCCAAGGATGACTCGCGGGCAGAAATTGACGATGACAATCAAAGAAAGAAGTTTTTCCTCTATGCTTAAGGCGGAACGCCTTACTATTTTGCATGCATATCGGACAAGACAGGGTGCCGTGAGTACTCCATCCCGACAGCATACCGTATGCAGAAAAATCATTGATTGTCCACATCAGTGAAGCTCTCATCTGAAAGTTCTTTTTTCTGGAAATATCATACATCGTGATGCCGATCTCCTACAGCTGTTTTAGCTCATCCACCAACGGCTATAAATATATATCGATATTCTTCGTCGGATTTTTGGGACCCGGTATGATAGCTGTCAAGAACATATAAGGAGTCTTCATACACATCCATGGTGGCAGATTGTAAGGGGTCAGAATGATCGGCCAGCAGGAGTATTAAGATCCCGACTGCCCGAAAGGGGCAAATCCATCAGAACATAGCCCCATGCGTACATTTCTGGGCTCTGCAACAAAATCTGGATGGCGAAAATCGAAATATTTCTACGCCTCTCCATCCGAAGGATGTGACAATTCTCTATCGTCCTTTGTGCGTTCTTCGTTGTGCCACGTCATGTGTTCTGCTATATTCTGAGACATATACATCCTCTGCAAGCGCTTCGTGATCGATAAGTAATGCATATACTTGTAAGGACGTCATTTTCTAGTTGACTTTCCTTTTCCCCTGACCTCCTTGTAACGATCCGCATTACAGAAGCGGCAACTTTCTACATCCTCGTTCTCCTTGTAGTACAACATGCATCCGTTGCGATAACAATCTATCTTGTCGTACCCCAGTCCCAGTTGTCGGACCATCATCTTCGACTTGTAGAAGTTTTTTGGAAGCTCTTTTGATTCCTTCGGTAACACCTCCTTCATTAGTTGTGTAATCCGATCATAGCAAGTTTGTGGCAAGTCAAAATCCGACTTTATGTTCAACAACCGCATCGTCACTGATAGTACGGAATGTGGATCACAACCAGGATATAAAGAAGTTTTAGCATCCTGAAATATATCATAGAACTCCTTCGCCTCGGGATTAGGATCCTCCGGATCAAAATTAGGCCCTGCCGCATCGTACACCATATCTCGTGCAAGGTTCTGTATGTCTCCATAATCAACGGAGCATTCGTCGTCATCGACGACAAAATTCGCTGCAGCATTATCATCAAAAGCATAAGTAGCAGCATTCGCAACCTGTCTTTCGGCATATAGTTCACCTTGCGATGACCACAGGCCGTAATCACGTACGAAACCCTTACGGGTCAATTGATCTCTTACACTCACCACTTCTTCGTAACGTCTATTGCGACAATTACGACATGGACACTTGATTTTGTCACCGTCCATAAACTGAGCTTTGCTCATGGCATACTTAAGAAACACTTTCACGCCTGCCTGAAAATCGTCACTCACACCTATTCTGCTCTCGTATTGTCGTTTGTACATCCATGTACGATCAACGAAATAACGATCCATCACAGATTAGATGTAAAAATCTGTATAGTAAGACAAACTAAACAGAATTAGTATATAATCATGTAACTGGTGGATCCGCTAGTATTCTAGCTCGAGAAGAGAAAAATCTAAATACAGTTGTTACTAATAGTTCGATACCGATAGTGCGATACCGATACCGATACCGATAGTGCAATATCGATACCGATACCGATACCGATAGTTCGATACCGATAGTTCGATACCGATAGTGCGATACCGATACCGATACCGATAGTGCGATACCGATACCGATACCGATAGTTCGATACCGATAGCATGGTTTAAAGTATCGGTCGATACCGATCCGATACGGCCGATACCGATACGGTTTGGCATGTTCTGATCCGATACCGACCGATACCAAATATTGACCGATACCGACATTGGGGGTCTTTGTTCCGGTCAATTCGGCAAAACCAATCGGTAAGGGTGACTACTATTTCATATAATTTCAAAACTACTAAGAAATAATGCTGAAATACTTAAAATTATGCCTAAATGTATAAAATATATGTTTTTAAATGTAAATAATTTATTAATAATTATTTGTTTTCCGATACCAAAGTCCGATACTCCGATACGATACCGCCGATACTAACGATATCGCCGATACCAATACTCATAGGAATAGTCCAAAACCGATTTCGATACCGATATTATGAACCTTAACCGATAGTGCGATACCGATACCGATACCGATAGTGCGATACCGATACCAAACTGAGTCAATCTATCTATTTCTAAATTGCAAGAGTCCACTTCTAGGATATGGTAGCTATATCCTAAATATCTAGCCTAAAATTAACTTGGTTAGGATACTAGAGTGTCCGTATTATCTAGCAAGCACTACCTTAGTCTAGTCACACTAGCATTAATTACCTATAATTCCTACCATGTCTACAATCACACATTACACCCCAAGCCGTCCTGCATGCTAATAGGCATGGTAGGCCTGCCTTTCATTCCTCACTCTCTAAAGCACACTTACATATATATATGTATATCACAGTTAGATGTATAGATATATACATCTATATAGAAGCACACAACTGACTTATGCAGATGAAGAACTCGCAATGTCCTTGACACAGTGAACATATACACCATGAACCCAAACTCTATATTCACATTTACTAATCCAAACACCACCAAACTAATGGATAACACCCAACATAGATAACACATTATTTAGCCAATATATAAACTCAGATGAATTTGATAAGCAAAGCCCCCCGCCGCCCCCGACCAAAGCCCGCCGCCCCAAGCCCGCCACCCAGCCCCCGACGCCCCCACCCCAAGCCCGCCGCCCAGCCTCCCACGCCCCCGCCCCAAGCCGCCGCCCAGCCTCCGCCCCAAGCCGCCGCCCAGCCCCCGACGCCCCCGCCCCAAGCCTGCCGCCCAGCCCCCGACGCCCCCGCCCCAAGCCCGTCGCCCAGCCCCCGACGCCCCCGCCCCAAGCCCGCCGCCCAGCCCCCGACGCCCCCGCCCCAGGCCAGCCGCCCAGCCCCCGACGCCCCCGCCCCAAGCCCGCCGCCCAGCCCCCGACGCCCCCGCCCCAAGCCCGAATGTCCCCAAACCCGTCGCCCCCGCTGCCCCTACGTCGACACCGCGACACAGAGAGAGAGAGAGAGAGATCGAAAGAGAGAGAGAGAAAGAGGGGGGATTACCTTCGGGAGAGAGAGAGGAGAGGACGCCGACGCCGTTCACCGAAGCCGCGCGCGAGAGAGAGAGAGAGAGAGGAGAGAGATTGAATTTGGGGGGAATGCTAAAAGTCCCCCCTGCCTTTTCATTTAAGTCTGGAACGTAAATTTAGCGACGACCTAGCGACTGCCCATAATGCATCGCCAAGTAGTCGCTATTATTGATTATCCGACTGAATATCCGTCGCTACGTAGTCGAAGATATGTCCCGCCAATTATTTACACAATTCCCGCCAAATAATCGACTACTTAGCGACGACTGGGGATCCGTCGCTATAATTCCGACAGTCTAGCGACGGACGTGCGACCTTTCCTCCCCCTAAAATTAAAATAAAAAATGGCAAAGGCGTGTAGTCGGTACTCAGTCGCTGAGCGGCCACGAAGCCGTCGCTAACACCGACGGAAAATTTTTGTCGGTAAATATGCGTCGCTAATTGAGTGTATTTTGGTAGTGTATAGCCATGAGAGTTATCTTATTTTAGGGCATATGAAATAGCCACATGAAGATCTGTTTACTGTGTCCAATGTGTAATGTTCATTAGACACGTGAATTCTTCGAGGCAAAAAGCGAATATATATAGCCACATGGGGATATTGAGAAATAGACACAGGCGTTCAACATGGCAAAAGATGGATATATAGCCACGGGAGTTAACTTATTTCAGGGCACATGAAATGGCCACATGAAGATCTATTTACCATATCCAAAGTGTAATATTCATTAGACACGAGAGTTATCTTATTAATTTTTATAATATTTTTTAAAATATTATAAAAATATCATATTCGACAACGTTTGTCAACAGTTGTAAACATGCTATCTTTTACAATGTTTGTTCATCGTTGTAAAACTAATTTTATTTTACCAATTTATATAAATGTTGTGTATATATATTATTCTTTTACAATGTTTCAACAAATTGTAAAAGGGTTATATTCAACAACTTTTATAAAAGGTTGTAAAAGTTTTGTATTTTATAATGTTTATATAGTGTTGCAAATCTATCTTTATTTTGCCACTATAAATAAATTTTGTAAATGTATTTATCTTTTCACTGTTTTAAATTGCAAATCTATGTGTTTGACAAAAAAGAGACACATCCATCATAACTTAGATGTTTCACATGTATGTGTGATAGTGGGGGGGGGGGGTTTGAAATTCCCCCCAATTTTTTCATCAATTATTATTTTTATTTTTAGTTGGGTCAAGATAATTTGCCGGCAATGTATTTACTCTTTTTTGTGCAAGAAACTAATAAATGATAGGGCTAATTAGCATATAGACCTAAATTTATACCAGTTTAGAATTTAAACCCTAACATGTATAATTGGAAAGTTTGGACCCTGTATTTTTATTTTTGGTTTTATTTTTCTCATTATACCGTATTTTTCAACATGTGTTGGTTGTTGCTAGTACTCATGTTAAGGGTATAATAGAAAAAATAGGGTCCAAACTTTCTAATAGGATATATAAGGACTACTTCTGTCTGATTAATTAAAAAGAACATGAGATGTTGCATTTCTTTTTTAGTTAATCTTGTAAGGGGAACCTAGTTTGGTTCATAATTGGTGCAAAGTTCATGATGAAAATAAAAAAATCTTTACACTCCTTTGGTTGTGTTTGTTTGTAAGAAGGTGATGGAAAGAAATGAAAAAATAAACTTGATCATGTATAAATGACATCATTAGTGTTACATAAACAAAATATTTTCTTTCTCTCTCGCACGTGCATGCGTCTCTATTTTCTCCTAATTTTTTTATTCCTCTGCGGCATTATTTAACCCTAACAAAATTTCTATACCCCTCTTCCCTCTCTCACGAGCATGCACTTTTTCTCCTCTCACGCAGACGTCTTATTCTTTTTTCTTCTTTTCTCTCTCTCTATTATAGGTTTGGGGACACCCATCATTCATCGTCACTTAGTGACACACATGCATCAACAGGATGACCAATGACAGATATCTCAGATATTAATTACCAGGACATCACCAATTCGTGTGCTAGATGTCACTATTTTGTCAGCTAACCGTGGAAACAACGCGAGAAAACTATGCGACGATCTAGCGACGCCCTTTCACTACCTCGAATTTAGGTGGAAATGACTACCAGCGTCGCCTAGCCATCGCAGTTACGTGCCCTAGCTTAAAAAAATAATAGCTGACCCTACCCTTTCTTTCTCATTCTCTAATTCTCTCTATTGTCTCGATCTCGCACTTGTCTCTCTCTCGTCTCCCCCTCTCTCGTCTCGATCTCTCATCCTCTCTCAGTTGTGGCAGTCCCCTTTCGTGTGTTTCCTCTCTCGACGGCATGCCCTGTTGACCGTACCCTCTCTCAATGGCGGTATGTATGTTAGTTGTGCTCCGTCAGGGTCAGTACAAGAAAAATCTCTAATATAACGATTTTAAAATATAATTATAACACTTTGCAGTAAAACATTATAAAGCTAAAAGAAAACTAGGAATTTTTTTTAACTTGTCCTACTTATTAATATGAATTTGTATTTACATTCCACTTTTTGTCACGAAAAATATTTTCGGAAGAAAAACAAATATTTTTCATGACAAAAAATAAAATGTAAGTATGGAATGTGTTTAAAATGAATATTCTTGAATCATGAAAAACTTCTATTTATTAATTTTAACAATGTTTATTTAATGTTGTTAAATTTACTAATTTTGATAATGTATTTTAAATATTATATGTATGGTTCAACCAAGTTTAGAAACTGTTGTAAATTTTCTAGATTATTTGAAATGTTGGACTTGTTAGGTTATCACCTCACTTGGCAGCAGATCATGGTTAAATGGAAAAAGACCATACTATATTTTTTGTAAAGGCTATCGTTCTTTTTCTTCTTCTTCATGCGGTATTCTGTATAAACTCCAGCAAGAACTGAAAGGGTAGACAAAATATCATACTGTATTTTTGTCAGATATCCTCTGTTTTTGTTTAGCAAACAACAACTAACCTAAGAACAAAAAATATTATTTACTGTAACACTAGTCTAGTTTATGTGCGTTGCACGTATAAATAAAACTATAATATTATTTAAAAAGTAGATAAAGATCTAAATTGTATTAGATTATCTTAAATATAATTAAAATATATTTTAATTATGATTTATTATAAATATATTCTTTGAATCTTTGGTATGTGTTTAATTAGATAATACCATGTAGTTAGTTTAAATATAATTAAATTGTTTAATATATTATTCTATTTTCATGTTAATTTTTAATTTTTTCCATCAACTGCACAAGAAGAAAACATATACAATGGTTATTCATTATTTTTTATCATTAAATAAAAAAGCATGCATGTAAATATTAGAGTTGTTTTGTGAAAAATATTTAGGACTCCTAAATCAGTCACTAATAAAAAAATTATACTAAAGAAATTTGATAACATAATAATTTAATAATTATAAATGTTTGTTGGACATAGTCAGCCGAATTAGAAAATAAGCGCTAACTTTTTTTCTTTTCTGCACGACTTTTTTCTCCCAAAATATTTGGTCATTAAATATTTCCCCCTCTAAAATATTCCCCCCCCCCCAAAATTAAATATCCATACTCTAGTAAATATTTTTCTTACTCCACTAATAAAAGGAGCGGGCTTTCCTCTAAAATTTTCCTATTCCACTAAATATTTTCCCCTCTAAAATTTCCTCCTTTCCTCTCCCCTTGCCGGTCATCTAGGTCAGAGGGCCGCCCTCCTCCTCTCCTCCTTTTCGGTCATCTGCATCAAAGGGTTGCTCTCCTCCTCTCCTCCTTCTCGGTCATCTATGTCAGCGGACCGCTCATTTTCTTCTTCTCTATTTTTTATTGCCTCCTCTCCTCTCCTATAATATTTTTCTTTTGTTTACATTGCTCATCAAGTCCTTCGTGAGGAGATCCCATCGGCCGACATCGGTATATTTCAAAATCCTAATCCTAATTTTTTTGTATTTTTTAGTATTTTTAAATTTTTTTCAACATGATTTGTTTCTCTGCTCCATCGTGATTTTTTTTCCTTTTAAAATCTATTATAAATTTGTGATTTGTAGGGGTTAATGATTTCTTTGTTATTGGTTGTAGTCGGCCGACCAATTTGATATCATATAGCAGTAAATAAAAAGCTATTAGACCTTATGAAATGTCTAATGAAGCAATTTGAAAGGATGATAAAATAATTTTTAATAATTATACCTAGCAAACCCCATTCTGGGACAAGGCATATATATAAGGAAGGTATCGTAGACTTGAAACTTTAGACTTTCAAAAACTTATGCACGATGAAATTTGGAATTAATAAATGTCCATGGTATTAGATGGTACATAAATTAAGTAGCACTGGAAATGAGTAAAACATGGTTTCAAGGACTTCAACCCCTCAAACAATTTCTATCCATCGATGGAGTTTGGAGATAAACCTGACTAATTATGGATGGCTCTAGTTCCATCTATAGTAGTAGTTGTAGTAGTTGGGCATAGATGAAGCTAACTACTTATGGGAGTAGCTAAATCTTATAAATTAGATGGCTCTAGTTTGCTCTCAGCAACAATGGGTGGTGATTGTTATAAGAATATGTTTCCGTGTATGTGAGTTTATCACTTGGTAGTTTTCAAGATTGTGATGTTCTGGTATCATATTGCCATCTCCAATCTATTCAACGAAGTTTCAACTTACATCCTTGGGATTGTTGGGTGAAGTGGAAGCTGCCCCACCTGTACTATTTATCTACTGAATGCAGCATATTGGATATTATGGAATTGAGCATTTTTTTCCATCATCTAGTGTGATGGATAAACAAATTATGCTCATTATTGTCTGGGCGCATACTGTCAAAATTATTTTATCTTTATAACCTGAATATTTGTTATAACAGCGACTATTATATCTCTATGGGTACAAGCTAAAATAATTGCTTATGCTTTTATGTTTTAGGTGAAATTGAGTAATATGAATTCTCTCTTTTCTCCATAATATAGTATGATGGATAGAAATTTTATGCCCTTATTTATAACCATAATCTTTTCGACAATAGTGACTATTATATCTCTCTGGCTTCAAACTTCAACACTGAGCAATTTGCTCATACTAATGTTTTTGTCTTACTGGTTTAGTTGGCAATAGGTATCATTGGCATAACTTTTGTACGCATTACTTGGTTTACTAGTAGATATTTTTGTTTATCTTTTAATCATATGATTTCAAATTCAAAGTGGCTAGTGATATTTATGTTGCTTATCTGGAGAATTTAGTGTTATATCTTGCTTACTTGATCTTCTAGTCATTTCTCTTGAATCAGATGAGTCATTTAGTTGAGGGTCATAGCCCTAAGATGATCGGCTTGTAGTGATGCTGGAACTTACTACAAGGATATTTTTCCCCTATTCTGGAGGATGATGGTGTTGTTAAAATTTCATATTTATAACCATAATGTTCTCGACAACAGTGACTATTATATCGATTTGGGTTCAAACTTCAACACTGATCAATTTGATCATGTTAATGTTTTTTTTTTACTGGTTTACTTGGCAATAGGTATCATTGGCATAACTTTTGTACGCATTAATTGGTTTAGTAGTAAAAATTTTTGTTTATCTTTTAATCTTATGATTTTAAATTTGAAGTGGCTAGTGATAAATACGTTGCTTATCTGGAGAATTTAGTGCTACATCTTGCTTACTTGAGCCTCTAGCCACTTTTTCCTTGAATCACATTAGTCATTTAGTTGATGGTTATAGCCCTAAGATGACTGGTCTTTGTTTGCCATTAAATATCAAGAACAAGAATTACAGAGGAATTGAACTTGATTACAAACTCGCTTGTATAAGAGAAAGCCTAAAAAGAAATTCTAGGAAACAATCTAAGTACAATTGTCTAGTTTTGATTCTGGAGGTGACGATAGAGGCTCGGAAAAGTGTAGCAACTCTGCCTTACTCCTTGGACTATCTGATGCGATCCTTGCTCTTGAAGAAATTGCCCTTCGTAGGTTGCCAGCCTTTTGCATGGGTGTGGTACCCTACTATTTATAGTGATAGATATCTTGAGCCGCATAGATGGCCACGTGACCACGTGGCTACAACAACACACAAAGACCACATGGCTACTATTTATAGTGATAGATATCTTGAGCCACATAGACGCCTTCCTCGTCTCTCAGGATTTGTACCTGTTCCTCAAGTTGTTGTCGGACAAGTGCTGGTTGGTGTAGTCATTGAAAAATGGACTGCCGATCTTCAGGTGCTGCTGACTTGTCGCAGCAGCAGTTGATGATGACCTGGGTGCAACGACGTCTCGAAAAGGGCTCATCACATGCCAAGGTTGCTTCTTTCTTCTTGCGTTTGTGAGTAATCACCTCTCGCAAGTCGATAGCAGACTGATCTACCTTTGCATCCAATTTGTGGATTCGGGTATCCCGAGCACACGGGTACGTAGGTATCATGTTTGCTCCCTGATCCGAGGCTAGTAAAAGCCCTTGCTCTCGATTATTGGAGGGAGATTTTGAGACCCACCATGTCTGTTAGCCCTGGAGGACTGGACGTGGCTGGTTCTGTACAACTTTCTATCAGGAGCCCGTATAACAGTTAACGGTTCCCGCTGACGGTCAGCGACTTGGAAAGTTAACTGGGCTTGTTGGGCCCGTACTGCCATAGACTTCTTCGATTTAGCACCTAAAGGCTCATAATAAGAAGTGTCCAGATTGGAATATTCTATATTTTTAATGGACCGCATGGAGTCGGGCCCGTATGAGAGACAGTCGAACACAGAGCTTCTAACAGGGCCGCATTGGACACCCTGTCTGTGGCCAGGATTGGCTCCCGTATGGGCCACCTACCTGCGGCCAGAGTTGGCTACCGCATGGGCCATCTTTCTGCGGCCAGAGTTGGCTGCCACATGGGCCATCTGCCTGCAGCCAGAGTTGGCTACCGCATGGGCCATCTGCCTGCAGCCAGAGTTAGCTGCCGCATGTATAGACTGCTCATCTCTCATATGCGACCTCTTCCTCGTCCGTATGGATTTCCCTTGTGCCCCTAAAAACTCAGCATCATAGTGTTTTCCTTTGCTAGATTTGGAGAAAGTAGGGTTCTTCGCGGTCGGAAGCAAGGTCGCAGAAGAGCTTTGATCACCGTCTTGGGCAACAGAAGGAGCTTATTCGAGAACCTGGTCAGGGGCAACAGTTTTACGCTTCGACGTCCTGCAGGTTCTCTTTGGGTTGGCTCGCTTTTGTGGTGGGCTGGCGCTCGCTTCAGAGAGCAATTCTTCGAATGCTCATTGGTCAAAACGAACCACGAGCATTTGCTACGTAGAGCCGAGCTTGGACGCGTCAGATTGTATTACCAACTTCTCATCAGAGGAGAAGGATGTCTCCAGCAGAGTCGCCATCGTGTTTGCCATTAAATATCAAGAACAAGAATTACAGAGGAATTGAACTTGATTGCAAACTCGCTTGTACAAGAAAAAGCTTAGAAAGAAATCCTAGGAAACAATCTAAGTACAATTGTTTAGTTTTAATTCTGGGGGGTGACGATAGAGGCTCGAAAAAGTGTAGCAACTCTGCCATACTCCTTGGACTATCTAACGCGATCCTTGCTCTTGAAGAAATTGCCCTTCGTAGGTTGCCAGCCTTTTCCATGGGTGTGGTACCCTGCTATTTATAGTAATAGATATCTTGAGCCGCATAGATGTCCACGTGACCACGTGGCTACAACAGCACACAAAGACCCGATCTTTGGCTGCCAGTTGGTGACGTGTTGAGATTTTGTTGCAGCAAATCTGGGTGGCTGAGACTTGGTCAGCCTGCCACGTGTCCCCCCACAACAGAGTAAAATCAATCTTCTGCGGCCCGGATCAACTTGGTCGCATGCGGTACCAAGTCTTTCTTCTGGAGCCTGGATCAGCTTGGTCGCATAAAATCTCAAGAGCCTTCCTTCTGCGGCTCGGATCATCTTGGCCGCATGAGGTCTTAAGAGTCTTCCTTTTGCGGCTCAAATTAGCTTGGCCGCATGAGGTCTTCAAGCGACGTCCTTCTGCGGCTCGGATCATCTTGGCCGCATGAAGTCTCAAGAGTCTTCCTCCTGCGGCTCAGATCATCTTGGCCGCATGAAGTCTCAAGAGTCTTTCTCCTGCGGCTCAAGTCTACTTGGCCGCATGGGGTCTCCAAGAGCCTTGTTTCTGCGGCTCGGTTTCACTTGGCCGCATGGGTTCTTCGAGAGCCTTGCTTCTGCGGCTTGAGTCCACTTAGCCGTAGGGGGTGATGATCCACATAAACACAAACTGCCTTGGTGGTGGAGCCACTGTCTTGTGGCAGCAGTAGTTGATGGCGGCTTGGGTGCAGTGATGTCCTGGAAAGGGCTCCACACATCAATATTGCTTATCTCTCCTTACATTTATGAATGACCACCTCTCGCAAGTCGAGAGCAGATTGATCTACCTTTACATCCATTTTGTGGGCCCAGGTATCCTGAGCGCCCGGGTGCGTAGGTATCATATTTGCTCCCTGATCTGAGGCTAGTAAAAGTACTTGCTCTCGATCATTGTAGGGAGACTTTTGGGACCATCATATTTTCTTCCTAATCTGAGGCTAGTAAAGCACTGTGCTCGATCGTTGTAGGGAGACTTTTGGGACTGTCATATTTGCTCCCTGATCTGAGGCTAGTAAAGCACTGCTCTCAATCGTTGTTGGGAGACTTTTGGGACCTGCCCTGTCTGTTTGCCGCAGAGGGCTGGACACAGGAGGTTCTGTACAACTTTTCATCAGGGGTCCGTGTAACAGTTAATGGTACCCGCTGACGGTCAGCAGATTGGACAGTTGATTGGACTTGTTGAGCCCGCACTGCCCTAGACTTCTTCGACTTAGCACCCGAAGGTGCGTAGTTGGAAGAGTCTAAGTTGGAAGAAGGGAAGGGAAGTTGGTGCCCTTTTCAAAGGAGAGAAGGGGCCTCTATAGATAGAATGGAGTGAGCCCTTTCTTCTTCTCCTTTTCGATGTGGGACTAAAAGTAATATCCTCTTTTCCATGCTTCTACAAGATCCCCTTCAAAGTTTTCAAATTACAAATTTGGAATACTTTGAATAAGAAGCATGAAAAGTAGAGCTTTTTAGGTGTGGCAATCCTATCAGAGGTAGCATGGATGTGATAGGTTTGGGTACTTCTACTGGGGATTTTATGTGAAATTATCATCCTTGGCGTACCTTAGTTTTAGGTACAGATAATAAGTTGAGAGAGGGAACCAACATATTTACTCAGAGGTGATATGGACGTGGTAAATATAAGGTTGATGGTAGAGCTTTCCTACTCAGAGGTGATATGGACATGGTAGGAGTGAACTCGGTGAGGATACACAGAACAACTCAAAGGTGATATGGACATGGTAGTCCTATGATTGATGCGCCACAACGCAGGGGTTGTTGCACGGGGTGTTTACTTAGAGGTAAGGTGGATGTGGTAAATATTTATTTTTAGCATCATCTGCTTTGTAAGGGGTAGGAAAACAACTCAGAGGTGATTTGGACATGGTTGTTCTACTACTGGGGAGTGAATGCAACAGAACAACTAGGCTCCAGAAGCATATGATTGTGAGAGAAGGGGTGCTTGTACTAGAGGGCCTAATATAGCATTTGCGATTGATAAAGGACATCCCACTGGAGGGACTTTTTGTGGACCATTGCCCTTTTGTGCATCTAGAGATGAGAGCAATAGATTTGAATGATATTTTGTAGACCTATTACCCTTTTGTGTACCGATAGTGCGAGTAATAGATTAGGATAACTTCTGTGGACCAATTACCCTTTTGCGCACTGATGGTTCAGGTAATAGATTTGAAACAAAACCTAACAGAGGTAATATGGACGTGATAGATTCTGTGGTCTTAACACCATAATTTTATCCCGGGTCGGGTACATGTGTTAAATCGAGAGACTATCGGTATCAGAGGTAATATGGACGTGAAGGGTTCTATAAATAACAACTGCAGAGGATTGTCATGGAAATGGTGCTTTATCCAGAGGTAATATGGACATGGCAAGCATCCTTCTACTAGAATAACAGTTCAGAGGTAATATGGACATGGATGTATTCTAGGGAGTTATGACAACTTTGGGGTTATCGTAACGGGGGTGACTACTCAGAGGTAATATGGACATGGTAGACATGGTTATAGAAGGACACTTTAGAGGTGATATGGACGTGAAATATTTTTTATGTGGTCATGATGGCACAGAGTCTTCACGGGAGATACAACTACTCAGAGGTGCTATAGACATGGTAGATGCATAATAGGATATAAAAAAGCAATCCAGAGGTAATATGGTCATGGAGGGCTTTACTTACTGAGATTCAGTATAGGAGGGTTGAAAAAGTTTTTACCAGGATCTGCGAGCACGCATGAGGGCGTAGGAGCGCTTGTTGACATTTCTGATGAAGATGGGTTTCGGGGAAGTTGCATCCCCTAAGTCACTCTGGATGATATCGTCCTCGGTGGGAGGCTCTCGCTGTTCGAACCGCCATTCCTACTGAGAGCCAGGTATTGAGCTCAAGGCTCTTCTTCGAAGAAATTGAGTGCCTAGTCTTCTTCCTCTGCAAGATCGTTTGTGAAAACCATGTTGACGAATAGTACCTTCTATAGGTCCCGGTTATTGGTGATGCCGCCACTATTGTTGTTACTGGAGGTGGTACCAGGACGTTTGCCTTTGTCCTATCCATCTGGAATGTGTAATCCCAGCTGGCGAGCCTTCTTTAACTTCACCTCCGTATTGGTAGCGCTTATGATGAAGGTCGTCCAATCCCTGAACTGATCTTCACCCATCCAGAGGCTAATTGCGGGAAGCAACTTCTTCTGGCAGATTTCAATCAAGGAGCTTTCAGAATTATCTTGGAGAAATCTCATTAAGGTTTTGCGGAACCACTCGATATAGTTCCTTGTTAGCTCCCTCCCCCCATGAATGACGTCGATGAGGGATGACATTGTTACATCATGTCCCACTTTGTAGAATCTTTCTAGGAATATGTGCTTGAAGCCATCAAAAGAATGGATGCCATTTTTCGGAAGGTTGCGGTACCAGTCGAACGAGATTCCCTCTAATGCTCCGATAAATAATCGTGTGAGGATGGCATCGCTATGCGGCAAATGGTCGGTTATGACCACGAAATAAGTCATGTACTGACTAACAGAGGTCTTCCTGTCATATAAATCAATATGAAACGGTTTGTACTGCGACAGAAAAGGAACATCTCTCCACGCAACGGGATATGGTTGCCGTGTTCTGAGGTCCCAGGAGGAGTCTCGGGCATTAAACATTGCTCAAAGCTCCTGGACTTCCCTCCATGCCTCCCTGGCTTCGTCTGCAGCTGAAGGAGGGATGCTCCTAGAGGATTGTCACCCAAGGGAGGAGCGGTCGTGTTGGTGTCCGCGTTGACTGCGGAACACAAGCTTGTTTGTCCAGGTGTCGTTGTCGGTTGAGTCGGCAAGGCAGCTTTGATTTCATCTACCGACTTGACCAAGGACAGGTGCATGACTTCAAGTACTTCTAGATGTTGCCGGTCAGCAGGCGCTTTATGATCATCGCCGGCCATGAAGACTGTCCGCACGTGGGTAGACGTGGAAGGGATCGTAGAAGAGGTGCACTCCATGTCGTACCCTCGTACAGAGAAATTATCGGGGAATGTCAGAATGTCTTCCTCCTCGGACTCGGAAGGGGTGCTACCCCCTGTGCAGGAAGCCGCATCGTCTTGGCGAAGGCGGTCACCCTCAGGGATGTCTACTTCTGTTACATAATTCCAGGGGATCACTACCTCCTGTGTATGCTCTTGGAACACTGGGTTACCCCATACATTGAGGGGATTGCTACCCCCAGCTTCATCTACTCCTATAGAGGTCGAAGATGCACCCCCAGGTATTGGAAGCTTCTTTCTGGATCGAGTGCCTAGGTAGACACCCCTTATGGCTGTCGGTGGCAACCCTCCAGACGAGAGTTTCCTTGCAGTGATGGCTGAGATTGCTGGGCTGGAAGAGCCTGTCTTCTTTCCTCCCTTGCCGGGAAGAACCTTTTGAATTGAATTACAGGAGGCGAAAGGGAATTCCTCGTCTCTCGGGATTTATACCTGTTCCTCAATTTATTGTCGGACAAGTGCTGGTTGGTACAGTCATTGAAAAATGGGCTGCCGATCTTCAGGTGCTGCTGACTTATCGCAGCAGCAGTTGATGATGACCTGGGTGCAACGACGTCTCGAAAAGGGCTCATCACATGCCAAGGTTGCTTCTTTCTCCTTGCGTTTGTGAGTAATCACCTCTCGCAAGTCGATAGCAGACTAATCTACCTTTGCATCCAATTTGTGGACTCGGGTATCCCGAGAACACGGGTACGTAGGAATCATGTTTGCTCCCTGATCCGAGGCTAGTAAAAGCCCTTGCTATCGATTATTGGAGGGAGACTTTTGAGACCCACCCTGTCCGTTAGCCCTAGGGGACTGGACGCGGCTGGTTCTGTACAACTTTCCATCAGGAGCCTGTATAATAGTTAAAGGTGCCCGCTGACGGTCAGCGACTTGGACAGTTGACTGGGCTTGTTGGGTCCGTACTGCCCTAGACTTCTTCGATTTAGCACCTAAAGGTGCATAATAAGAAGAGTCCAGATTAGAATATTCTATATTCTCATTGGGCTGTATGGAGTCGAGCCCGCATAAGAGATTGTCGAACACAGAGCTTCTAACAGGGCCCATGGGACACCCTGTCTGTGGCCAGGATTGGCTCCCACATGGGCCACCTGCTTGCGACCCGAGTTGGCTACCGCATGGACCATATTCCTGCGGCCAGAGTTGGCTGCCGCATGGGCTATCTGCCTGCGGCCAGACTTGGCTGCCGCATGTGGATACTGCTCATCTCTCATATACGGCCTCTTCCTCGTCCGTATGGATTTTTCTTGTGTCCCTAAAAACTCAGCATCATAGTGTTTTTCTTTACTGGATTTGGGGACAGTGGGGTTCTCCGCGGTCGGAAGCAAGGCTACAGAAGAGGTTTGATCACCGTCTTGGGCCGCAGAAGAAGCTTATTCGAGAACCTGGTCGGGGGTAACAGTTTTGCGCTTCGACGTCCTACGGGTTCTCTTTGGGTTGGCTCACTTCTGTGACGGGCTAACGCTCCCTTCAGAGAGCAATTCTTCGAATGCTCATTGGTCAAAATGAACCACGAGTATTTGCTACGTAGAGCCGAGCTTGGACGCGTCAGATTGCTTCACCAACTTCTCATCAGAGGAGAAGGATGTCCCCAGCAGAGTCGCCATCGTGTTTGCCATTAAATTTCAAGAACAAGAATTACATAGAAATTGAACTTGATTGCAAACTCGCTTGTACAAGAGAAAGCCTAGAAAGAAATCCGAGGAAATAATTGAAGTACAATTGTTTAGTTTTAATTCTGGGGGGTGACGATAGAGGCTCGGGAAAGTGTAGCAACTCTGCCTTACTCCATGGACTATCTGACGCGATCCTTGCTCTTGAAGAAATTGCCCTTCGTAGGTTGCCAGCCTTTTGCATGGGTATGGTACCCTGTTATTTATAGTGATAGATATCTTGAGCCGCATAGATGGCTACGTGACCACGTTGCTACAACACAAACAAAGACCCGCACTTTGGCCACCAGCTAGTGACTTGTTGAGATTTTGTTGTAGCAAATCTGGGTGGCTGAGACTTGGTCAGCCTGCCACGTGTCCCCCCACAACAGAGTAAAATCAATCTTCTGCGGCCCGGATCAACTTGGCCGCATGCGGTACCAAGTCTTTCTTCTGCAGCCTGGATCGGCTTGGCCGCATGAAATCTCAAGAGCCTTCCTTCTGCGGCTCGGATCATCTTGGCCGCACGAGGTCTCAAGAGTCTTCCTTTTGCGGCTCAAATTTGCTTGGCCGTATGAGGTCTTCAAGAGACTTCCTTCTGCGGCTCGGATCATCTTGGCCACATGAAGTCTCAAGAGTCTTCCTCCTGCGGCTCAGATCATCTTGGCCGCATGAAGTCTCAAGAGTCTTCCTCCTGCGGCTCAAGTCTACTTGGACGCATGGGGTCTCCAAGAGCCTTGCTTCTGCGGCTCGGTTTCACTTGGCCGCATGGGTTCTTCGAGAGCCTTGCTTCTGCGGCTCGAGTCTACTTAGCCGCATGGGGTGATGATCCGCATAAACACAGACTGCCTTGGTGGTGGAGCCACTGTCTTGTGGCAGCAGTAGTTGATGGCGACTTAGGTGCAGTGATGTCTTAGAAAGGGCTCCACATATCAAGGTTTCTTCTCTCTTCTTGCGTTTATGAATGACCACCTCTCGCAAGTCGAGAGCAGATTGATCTACCTTTGCATCCGTTTTGTGGGCCCAGGTATTTGACCACCTCCCCTTGCGTTTATGAATGTCCACCTCTCCTTGTGTTTATGAATGACCACCTCATATTTGCTCCCTGATCTGAGACTAGTAAAAGCACTTGCTCTCGATCGTTGTAGGAAGACTTTTGGGACCATCATATTCGCTTCCTGATCTGAGGCTAGTAAAGCACCACGCTCGATCGTTGTAGGATGACTTTTGGGACCATCATATTTGCTCCCTGATCTGAGGCTAGTAAAGTACTGCTTTCGATCGTTGTAGGAAGACTTTTGGGACCTGTCCTGTCTGTTTGCCGCAGAGGGCTGGACACGGGAGGTTCCGTACAACTTTCTATCAGGGGCCCGTGTAACAGTTAACGGTACCCACTGACGGTCAGCAGATTGGACAGTTGATTGGGCTTATTGAGCCCGCACTGCCCTAGACTTCTTCGACTTAGCACCCGAAGGTGCATAGTAGGAAGAGTACAAGTTGGAAGGAGGGAAGGGAAGTTGGTGACCTTTTCAAAGGAGGGAAGGGGGCTCTATATATAGAATGGAGTGAGCCCTTTCTTCTTCTCCTTTCCGATGTGGGACTAAAAGCAATATCCTCTTTTCCATGTTTCAACAGTCTATAGTGATGTTGGAACTTACCGCAAGGAGATTTTTTTCCACTTTGGGTGGAAGAAGTTGCCAACAACTTTGTCATGTTTGTATTCCTGAGATTCCATACCCCCACCCCCGATATCCACATCTTTCATAATTTTTGTTTGTATTCCTGAATTATTCTGTAAATCAATTGGAAAGCTATTGTGCCATGTACACTTGCTAGCATTTTTAGTTATGTTGCCCATGGACCTTTGTTCTTTTTATTACTCTCAGTTTTGGAGATGAGTTGAAAGTTTTGGCTCCATATTCCCTCCTTAATTGCTCAAGTTGTACGACAACATTAGTATGTTCTTTTTTGTTTCCAATTGTTTTTTATTTAGCTGCAACATGTTTGACCTACGTTTTAGCAATCCTTATTTATTTTGGAGGTTGACAAGTTTAATAAGTCATTTATGTTTAACTTACAGCTTATTTATTGATTGGTACAATAGGGACACCCCAAACTAAGCTTATTAAGACACCAAAATAGGTGTCGTGTCCATCTAATAATGTGGTGTCCCTGCAACAAAGATTGTCCTGAAATGAGCATTTAGTGATTAATGTTGATCTCTATAATGCAAAAATATGCCTTACTTGCAGCTTTGAGGCATCATCTCCTCAAGCATCGACAAGCTCCACAGGCTCCAAAGACCACTAATGATCTCTCCCTCAACTTACTTCTTTATTTCGTTTGCTTTCTTGAGTTCTCTGTGTGATTTTTTAGAATGGCATTGCATCAAAACAGCTTCTTGCAGAGATCAAGAACTGCGAGCTGAGAACATTATAAGTTGCCTTTCCTTCAAAACCACTTGATTAATTTACTGTGTTTTTGTTTGCATTTTAGATATATTTTTGTGTTTGTAAAGGGCATCCAAGAGCCAACTAACTACAAGGCTGAATTCCTCTGGAGCTCGGAGAACTTGCCCATTGTTCTGGTATATGAACTTCTACTTGCCTAACAGAAGCCATATTAACCATTTCATTTTGCTCGGTCCAAAAATAGTTACATGTTAATCAGAATAAACGTCTGTTTAATTACAATTATGCTGCCACCTGAAAATTTAGTTAATATCTGGTTGACAACTTTAACTATTGATTGTTGCTTTATACAACTTTTAGAATACTAGCCCACGAAAAGTAGTTAAAATTATAATGTACCACGTCGTCAATACACTTCTTAAACATCTGTGGAAATGGAAAATAGTCCATAAACAAACGAGTGTCGAACCCTCTCTCATGTGATGATTTTCTAGAGCTACACCTATAACTTCATAAGAAAAGATAAAATTCAATTGATAAAATGATAAAATTCACTCAAATAACCCTGAATAAAGAAAAGGAAAGAAAAACATACGGTAGTAAGACAATTGGATTGTTAAATTAGAATTTGGCACTATCTATCTAACTAATGGTGGCGAGTTGTTCAAACTAAATTGTTAATTCTATATTTTTTTGATGCTCTACTCTTTAGCATTATATACAATATGGTTCTTTTATTTTTTGGTTGTCATATATGAATTTGAACTTTTATTGACTGTGTTAAACATTGGGTCAAGTTTGAATTGTATTAATAAAGAATTTGGTAATTGGGCATACTTTTAGTTGATCTAATATTATTTAGGTTGCTTCTATAGTCTGCCATCTTAGGCATGCATTCTGTCATTTCCCGTCCAATGGTAGTTGACGGGAGCATTCTCCCAACGCCAATGATGTATGTTGCACTGGCCTACGATCACATGCCGCTTCTAATGCCATAACAAGGATGTAGCCGAAGGTCCAAGAATGTAGTCGAAGATCCACGCAGGCTTCTCCTCGACTTTTAGGTTGTGTACCTTTATTCCTCAGTTGTCTCCCTTTATTCCAGAACCAAATTGTTTTGTTCCAAACAATTATTTGATGTTAGCTAATATTTGTAAGTAAGGCTTCATTGTTACTTATGTTGTTAATCTTTGCAGGTCATGATTGTTCTAACTGCCGTGCTTCAAAACTTGGCTTCATCTGCTACCTAGTGAAATTTAACATATATCATCTTCATGGTAAATTCCTACACAATAATTTTGCTTCATCTACTACCAGTTTTACCAATTTTGAAAATTTTAACATATATGATTGTGAAATGTTAACATATATCATCTGCTACCAGTTTTAAAATTTCACCTTTGTTGTCTTTAGTAAATCATGTTAAGAGTCTGGCCAATGGTGTTGAGATCAATATAAATCATGATGTATTAGTTTACTTTTGTAATATACCTCCCATTTTGGTAATAGGATGCTGGTTACGTGAAAAAAAAACCCAAACCAATATGAACTTTGGGTTGGTAACTTGAATTCCCCTCTCTCTAGTATTGTTAAAATTCGTCTAAATTATGCCATAATAGTTTTCTTTTATAAATACCTCCTATATTGTTCTCTATTGCTTTACCGCTATGCTATCATTTCTGTTTGGTTCTCTTCTTTATGATAGCAATGTCAATGAATCTTTATTTTTGTTAAGTTCTTTGCCTATGATAATGTTGTAGCCTGTCCTGGACGGGAAGTATGACGATCTTTTCGAGCAGTCGTTTCACATGGTTGGAGGGATTGCGGAAGTCTTTGCCAAGGATGAAAAGATTGCGAAGGAATCTGTTGTTTAATTTTATTTCAACTAATATAATAATCTGAAGGATACAGTGCGACGTTCTCTTTCTATTTATGGCATGGCAGGGTTTGTGTGAAGGTTCTGAGGAAAGAGCATCGCTCGCTTTGGCCCAATAATAATGTGGATATTTTGAATTTCTTGCTTGTGGATTCCATCCTTTTTCAGTTACTTTGAACTTCATTGAACCTTTTAATGAAAGATATTGTTTGGGTTCTGTTACTTGTACATAATGTTGTTTTTCCTGGAAAGATTTGTTCGTTTTCTTAGAAGGTAACATGCTCTCAAAAGTATTTAGTTTGTGTATTTTGTGTTCAGATAATGGCCTGCTTCCTACTAAAGTGCTCATTTGTGTTGACAAAGTTGTCTTGTTAACTTGATATGGATAAGTTGCGGCAGCAGCTTCATTCTTGATTCCAAGTTTTGGTGTACAACTGGTTCAGTTTCCTTGCCATCTTCTCACGGTAAATTCCTTACAGTTATTACCGTGACTAATTATATTTTCCTTACGGTTATTACTGTGACGAAAAAATAATTCGTCACGGTTATTACCATTACAAAATATTTTCCACGCCCAAAGTGTAACGATTATTACCATGACGAAAACTATTTGTCATGGTTATAACCGTTAATAATCATCTATTATGGTGTGGTTTTAGTTGTCTAGCTTGTTTGCTTTATTCATTGAATTTTTTTTTACATAAATTGGTCTATCTAGTTTATTAACAAGGATATAAGACAGAAAATACATGAATCCTAAATATTACCCTCTTGTTATAGGTACTTGAACCAACTTCTGATCAACATAATGAGAACCAACCAATAGCTAATCAACAAAATGAGAAGCGAAAGCATAACAAGAGAAAGAAGGATTATACAACTCTAGATGGGAAACCGAAGCATACGAGGAGTAGCTATAACAAAATGCATAAATAATTTTTTAGATAAATATTTTATAATATTTTCTTTTGCACATTTAATAGAATTGGTGTTCTTATAGAGTTTTGCTCAACTATTACCTAGAATATTGATATGTAATGTTTCTCATATGATTAATAATATAAATTTTTGATTAATTTAAATGGTGTGATTTAACTTATTTCCTGTGTCTAAAAGTAAATCAATAGCCATGTTGAAAAATATTTGTGTCTTCAGAAAGCTTTTAACCATGGTGCTAGAAATTATGTGTAGCAGAAAGTCATAAATTGGCCATGTTAAATTATTTCTTGTGTGTCTGAAAGATAGCTAAGGCCATGGTTAAAACAAAGTCATATGGCTTTAGGGTAAACAATAACCACTCTGAAAAATAATTGTGTGTCTATAAGGAATTTATTACCATGGTTTAATTGATTCCCTGTGTCTAAAAGGTGATCAATAGCCATGTGGAAAAATATTTACGTGTCTTCAAAACGTTTTTAATCATGGTGCTTCAAATTCTGCATAATTGAAAGTCACAAATTGGCCATGTTAAATAATTTTTTGCGTGTCTGAATGATAGCTAAGGCACTACTAAAATCTGCTCCATTAGCGACGTAAATTTAGCGACGTTCGTAAAACGTCGCTAAATTGTGCACATTGGCGACGTTTAATTGTAACGTCGCTAACAGTCGCTACTAGCGACAAAAATAGCGATGTGACAATGACGTATATTAGTTACATGAGCTAGTCGTCGCGAAACGTCGCTATGACGTCGCTAATAGCGACTAATTTAGCGACGTTAGTATGAACGTCGCTAAATTCTAATTAAATTAAATTCCCCCACCGATTCATTTCCCCCCATTTTACACTCTCACTCTCTCCCTCCGGCGCTCTCACTCTCACTTTCACTCTCTCCGGCGCTCTCACTCTCTCCGGCGACTCTCACTCTCTCTGGCGACTCTTCTCCCTTTCTGGTACGTGACTCCCTCTCTCTCTCTCTCTCTTTCTTTCTCTCTCTTTCTCTCTATTTTGGTTGTTGGTGGTTGGGGGGTACGGGTGGCTCGGGGGGAGGGGCAGGAGGGTGCGGATGGTTGGGGGTGACGAATGGTTGGAGGGAGAGGAGGGTTAGGGTTAGGGTTCGGGTTAGGGGTGGGTGTGTGGAGGGAGGAGGGGCGGGGGGTGAGGGCGGCTGGGGCGTGAGGGCGGGGGGGTTGGGGGAGGGGAGAGTTATGGTAAGGGTTCGGGTTAGGGTTAGGGATGGTTGGTGGGGCAGGGGAGCAGGGGGGTGAGGGGGACTGGGGAGGGGGGGCTGGTGGGGGAGGGGTTAGGGATAGGATTCAGTTTAGGGTTAGGGGTGGTGTAGGGGGGAGGGGTGCGGGGGGGGCTGGATCAGGGGCACCGATAGTGCCAAAAAATCTGATAATTTAGTAATAATTATCTGCTTTTTGACACCGAAAAATCTGATACTCTGATTCGAAACCACCGATAGTGTCGATATTTGTAACAAGTAGTTTTGTTGGTTGGTTAATGCCGTCGTCTATTTTCCTTGATCCCGATACTCATAGGAATGGTCCCGAGTCACGGCCGTACGTCGGGTTAGGACATTCTTGCTACTCGTGGGGTTGGGGGGTCTGCTGCTCGGGGTGGGGCCCCGAGGAGGCTCGCAGTATATATGTATGTATGTAGTATGTAGTATATTCGTTTTAGTTTTGAAGTTTATTCATATTTGCAGATATTTAGAAATGGCTATATCCATGTATCTGCTAGACCGTTCGTGGATGTACAACCGCATTCGAGATGATAGGTACGATGTGCGAGATGAATACATCGTCGGAGTAGAACAATTCCTCCAATTCGCGAAGGCGTTTCCTCAATCCATGCATGGACATTAAGTATCCGTGTGCAAAATGTCAGAACATGAAGTTTCAACCATAATTGGATGTGACGTATCACCTATACACAAAGGGTTTCCTTCCGAATTAGTTTCCTTCTGAATTACTACCAATGGACCGCACATGGAGGGCTTGTACCTTTAGCATTCCAAGCGGAGCCTTATGTGTAGCCTTATGTGGAGCCTTATATGAATGTCCATAACCGAACTGGTGTCGACAACGAGTACGTGAATATGGTCTTCGACGCTGCGGGGCCTAGTTTCGATCCATACAATCGTGACGCAGCTGAGGAGGCATCGAATGCGGATGCCACGAAGTTCATGGAGTTGCTGGAGAATGCAAGGACTCCTTTATACCCTGGCTGTGAGGAACATTCACCGTTAGAGATGATCACTCAGCTCTTGAGCATAAAGTCTGACTTTAACATGTCGCAAGAATGCTACAATAGAGTGAACGAGTTGATTACAGATATCTTGCCGGAGGGTGCCATGTTACCGAAAGACTTCTACCGCTCTAAGAGGATGGTGAGATCCCTCTGGATGGGATACAACAAGATCGATTACTGTCAGAATGGATGCATGCTTTACTACAAAGATAACAAGGAAGCAGAAGTGTGCGGATTCTGTGGTGCTAATCGCTATAAGCCAACTGCTGCAGGCAAGTCTAGAAGATCGACTGCTTTAATGTACTACTTGCCGTTGATGCTGCGGTTGCAGAGGTTGTTCATGGGGAAAGAGACTGCCAAAAATTTGAATTGGCACAAGTGACAACAGACCGAAGGAGTGTTGGATCACTCATCTGATGGAGAAGCGTGGAAGCACTTCGATCGAGCATATCCTAATTTTGCTTCTGATGCACGTAATATAAGATTGGGTCTCTGCTCTGATAGTTTCACCCCATTTGGTCTTTCAGGCTCCTAATATTCATGCTGGCCGGTAATCCTCACTCCGTACAACCTACCGCCTTGGATGTGCATGAAGACACCTTACATGTTCTTAACTATTATCATTCCCGGTCCGAACAACCCGAAGAGAAACATCGACGTGTACTTACAGTTGTTAATAGATGAGCTGAAACAGCTATGGGAAACAGGGGCGTACACGTATGATGCTTCAAAAAAATAGAATTTTCAGATGCGGGTAGCACTAATGTGGACAATCAACGACTTTCTGGCTTATGGAATGTAATCCTGATGGAGCACTCATGGTTGGCTTTTATGTCCATATTGTATGGACCGCACTAAGGCTTTTCGTTTGATACACGAAGGAAAGCCATGCTTCTTTGATTCACTACCAAAATTTATCGATTTAGCGACGGCAGAATCCGTCGCTAAGACGACGGTAATTACAATTAGCGACCGATTGCCGACGGATATTGGCCAAAAACATCCGTCGGCAATCAGCTCGTCGCTAATAACCATCCGTCGCTAAGTTGTCGTCACATGACGGAATAGCGACGGATAGTCGACGTCACAATACGAAGACTTAGCGACACGTTCCCGACGGATTTCTGTCCATTTCAACTATTAAGTACTTAACTGTGTAGGAAATAGCGACGTAACTTTCCGTCGATAACCCGTTGTAACGGCGTATCAGATCGTATCGTTGCGTCGCTAATCCGTCGATAACGTCGATATTAAGTGACGGATTAGCGACGGTCTGCTGACGAAAAAATCGTCGACCAGCTTCTAGAAATTCATGTCATTTCCAGCAACTTGGCGACGGATAAGTCGTCGCTATGCCATCGCAACGTATCGACCGCATAGCGACGGATTAACCGTCGACCTTGTTCTGAAAATTCTTGTTATTTCCAGAATACGGGCGACGAATATGTCGTCGCTATTCCGTCGAACAATAAATCAGCTCGTCGGATGGTCAGTCGACCATCCGTCGCTACCTGGGAATAATTTTCAAATATCCAGTTATTGACAGAATAACCGTCGAAAAGTCGTCGGAAACTGGAAACATCCGTCGCAAGACGGTCACAAGTCCGTCGCTAACTGAGAATATTTTGAAAAAAAAAATTACTGCTTTTTAGCTGTTCGCAAAAATTTGCATAAACCAAACCAATATATAATGCACACCAATTATCCAACAATCACATAGACCAAATATATTATGCACACCAATTATCCAAGAATCACATAGACCAAAATATGCACATACGAATTTAATGCACACCAATTATCCAAGAATCATATAGACCAAACCAAATTAATATAAAATAGACATCAGTTATCCGGAAGAGTAACCTAATATCCATCGTTATAATCCGATCATTGCACAAATATTCCAAATTTTTCACAAATATTCCAAAACACATAGGAAAGAGTTGGCCAGTTACAGTAACCTAATATCCATTCCTGACGACCGATCATAGCACAAATATTCCAAAATTTTCACAAATATTCCAAAACACATAGGAAAATCGACTTTGGCCTCAATAAAGACCACAAGTCAGACGATGAATCCTCACAGCCAGGGATGATAGTTGCGTTGAGGCATGTACCATTCTATCAGCCACTTTGCATACGAAGGCTCAATCTGGTTGAGGTCTTCTGTAGGGATAGGAGGGTCGGTCCCGATGCTACTACTCTCTGACGGTGGCTCCTCCTTAGCTTCAAGCTTGGGAGCAATCTCTTCCCTGATGGTCATCGGTTCTTCCTTGACAGTCACCGGCTCTTGTTTGACGATGGAGACTTCCTCCGTGTCGACCTCCAAGGGTTTCTTGCCTCGACCCCTTCCTCGACTAGCAGCACCACCTCGACGAGTCCTAGGAGCCATCTTTCTGACAACAGAAATTTTCATATAGGGTAAAGAAATTTACTCAAGTTATAAAAGTTGTGACGTTGGTTTTTTGCGTTCATCATCATTAGAGGGAGCAGCACTCAAAAAGTTGTGACGTTGGTAGCATGAGAGAGTAAAAATCTGTATCACAAGACTAACAGAATTACTATGTAATCATGTACTCACCAATAACCGGATGTAACTGGAGTCGTTGGTACTATCGTGCAGTAATTTGTGGATCCACAGAGATGCTAGATGTACTTAGTATCTAGTGTATCAGATTAGTATCGGTCTATCGGTTTGGTATAGGACGTATCATATTGGTATCGTCCTATATCCGATATGTACATGTATCGGCCGAATAGCTAGGATTCATATTGGTCTTATCGATTTGGTATCGGTCATATCCGATAGGTATCGGCCGTGCTGGATTAGTATAGACTATTTCGGATTAGTATCGTGGAAGGTTTAGTAACAACTGTACTTGAATTTCTCTCTTCTCGAGCTAGAATACCATTGCAAGAGAATCACCAGATCGTGATTGGCCAGTTACAGTAACATACATACTTCATTTTCCATCAGAAAAAGCGAAATTGAAAAGGAAGTATGTATGTTCTGTAACTGGCCATCTACGCTCTCGTGACTCTCTTGCAATGGTAATCTAGCTCTAGAAGAGAGAAATCCAAGTACACTTGTTACTAAATCTTCAACGATACTAATCCGAAATGGTATATAATAATCCAACACGGCCGATACCTATCGGATATGACCGATACCAAATCGATAAGGCCAATATGACTTAATGGCTATACGGCCGATACATATCGGATAGGACGATACCAATTCGCTAAGGTCAATACCAACCGATACGGTCCATACCAAAACGATAGATCGATACTAATCCGACACGGTCAATACTTATAAGTACCTACGGTCCAGGAGGTTGATCCGCTAGTACATCCATGTACGAACAACGAAGTAACGATCCATTTCAATTTGGATGTGAAAATCTGTATCGTAAGACAAACTAAACATAATCAGTTCTATTTCACATGCTTAATTGTCAAGTATGGGAACGAATAGCTCAGAACACAATCCAAAATTCATTCTAGATGAACTCACATAATGTTTACAGTCTTGGTCTCAACTGTCTTCGATTCTATGATCCCATGTCTTAGGTTAAATAAATCACTAACCTCATCACGGTGAGTCTTGGTGTAGCACTCAAATGTGGGGCACCCGTAAATTCGTCGAGGTTTTAAATCATCGACATTGAGTTTTAAACCCTCACGTAGCCTTTCTGCTTCACTTCTAGGGTCAAGCAGCATCTTCTTGCAAGCTTCGGTCTCCAGATACTTAGTGTCAAGATTCTGGACGCTTTCGTAGAGCATGTCAACGCATCCTAGCGTCAATTTACTCGGCAGGAAATTAACGCTAGGATGCGTTAACATGCTCTACGAAAGCGTCCAGAATCTTGACACTAAGTATCTGGAGACCGAAGCTTGCAAGAAGATGCTGCTCGACCCTAGAAGTGAAGCAGAAAGGCTACGTGAGGGTTTAAAACTCAAAGTCGATGATTTAAAACCTCGACGAATTTACGGATGCCCCACATTTGAGTGCTACACCAAGACTCACCGTCTGTATAGTTCGGTTATTGGCGCTCGATGTCCCTGTGGTAAGGCAATGGATGAGGATATTGCGTGGGAGGGGGTTGCAGATGGAGGCAACAAGGATGGCGTATTTGTGAAAGGAGGGAAAGGATACATAATCACAGACGATTTGCATGTAAGGCCATTCTATTCCATGGAGTCTGCGTTGTCTATTTTCCGAAAGCATGGGATCATAGAATCGAAGACAGTTGAGACCAAGACTGTAAACATTGGCCGCGATGATGTTAGTGATTTATGTAACCAAATGTAGCAATCTTGTAATTTAAAGTTGGAAGAACATGCAAGTAGCCTTATATATAGTTGCTGCCTCACCAGTCGAATGACTTAATTGCCAAGTATCGGAACGAATGGCTCAGAACACAACCAAAGATTCATTCTAGCATACATTAGTGAGTTCATCTTGATTCTGTTACGTCCTTCAGATACTATATACGATAAGAAAATAGATGATTCACACTAATGTATGCTAGAATGAATCTTGGCTTGTGTTCTGAGTCATCCGTTCTGATCAAGCATCTTCTTTCTCCTCTCCTCCACCATGGCTCTGAACCAATCTGCTCCTCCCTACTTCCCTTCTTCTTATTTAACTCTCTCAGCCACATATGACATCCAGCTCAAGTGTAGAGTCGGGTGAGAAGAAGTGGGCAGGAAGATGAGGGGGAAGCGGCACAGCCGGCGGCATGACCCGGAGGAAGTACATAGGTTTTCTTCAACAGCCGTAGGAGGACTATTTCTCCTACGGCTGTTGAAGAAAACCTCTGTACTTCCTCCGGGTCATGCTGCAGGCTGTGCTACTTCCCCCTCATCTTCCTGTCCACTTCTTCTCCCCCGACTCTACACTTGAGCTGGATGTCATATGTGGCTGAGAGAGTCAAATAAAAAGAAGGGAAGTAGGGAGGAGCAGATTGGTTCAGAGCCATGGTGGAGGAGAGGAGAAGGAAGATGCTTGATCAGAACGGATGGCTCAGAACACAAGTCAAGATTCATTCTAGCATACATTAGTGTGAATCATCTATGTTCTTATCGTATATAGTATCTGAAGGACGTAAAATAATCAAGATGAACTCACTAATGTAATACTAAGACATCATCTACTACTATATAAGATATAGTAATAGGTTGTCGTATCATCATTGCCGAGGGATGAGGGTCGGAGGACAGGCAACTTTATCTACGGCTACATAGTTTCTGCCTCGTCAGTCGAATGGCTGCATGGACTAATGCAAATGGAGCTGAAAAAATATGCATAAACCAAACCAATATATAATGCACACCAATTATCCAAGAATCACATAGACCAAATATGTACATACGAATTTAATGCACGCCAATTATCCAAGAATCATATAGACCAAACCAAATTAATATAAAATAGACATCAATTATCCTGAAGAACGTAACAGAATCAAGATGAACTCACATAATGTAATACTAAGACATCATCTACTACTATGTAAGATATAGTGATAGGTTGTTGTATCATCATTGCCGAGGGATGAGGGTCGGAGGACAGGCAACTTTATCGACGGCTACATAGTTTCTGCCTCGCTAGTCGAATGGCTGTAGGGACTATGTCCTGATTACCATGTCGTATCGTAGATCAAATGCAAATGGAGCTGGAGCCAAAATACAGAAACCAAAATACAGAATCAAATCCCTGGGACGGATGGCTCAGAACACAACCAACCGGAGGGGATACTCTGAGAGATCCATCTGAGTAGGACGTATACTCTGAGAGATCACCTTTACAAGAATGATATCAGTAGTGGGATTGAGTGCTGGAGGGGATACTATCAGAGTATACGTCCTACTCAGATGGGTCTCTCACCGTTACTATTTTTTTCTAACAGCATGGTGGATGTGCTCCGTCAACAGAATCTGGCTCCGAGCCAAAACTTTGCCCCGGAGCTCAAGTGGACATCCTTCGTGTAGAGCTCGAGTGAGAGGTTCCTGACAGCAAGGTGGTCTCCTTTGTCAAAGTATCCGTGCTCGTCCCACAACCAATGTGGGATGAGCACGAATACTTTGACAAATGAGACCACCATGCTGTTAGGAACCTCTCACTCGAGCTCTACACGAAGGATGTCTACTTGAGCTCCGGAGCAAAGTTTTGGTTCGGAGCAAGATTCTGTTGACGGAGCACATCCACCATGTTGTCAGAAAAAATTAGTAACGGTGGGAGACCAATCTGAGTAGGACGTATACTCTGATAATATCTCCTCCAGCACTCAATCTCACTACTGATATCATTCTTGTAATAGTGATCTCTCAGAGTATACGTCATACTAAGATGGATCTAATATTCTCTCTTGTTGGTTGTCGTATCATCATTGCCGAAGGATGAGGGTCGGAGGACAGTACAAATAGTCTAATACAAAAACAACTCAATAAGTAGTCCAATATAAATAGTCTAATACAAAAATAACTAAATACCAATAGTCCAATACAAATAAGTACTAATAGCTAATGAGAACCACGCTGCTCACGCAAATGCTCAGTGATACGTTCACGCATCCACCTCAAAAAAGCGAGATTTTTGGCGCGAGGAGAGATGTCGTCCCTTGCAAGGACTGCATCAAGAGAACTCTCGGTCTCACTAGCTACCGGTGCTGGATGAATAGAACTCCCGGTCTCACTAGCAACCGGTGCCACTTCCTCCTCAACTGTAGGAGGAGCCACCTCAGCATTCACTGTTTTCTTCAAACGATGTGCCGCTCCTCGGATCATGGGTGCCATCTAGTAAGATCGATAGTCACAAATAATATAATTGTAACATAAGCAAGCTAACTAAAGGAACCATTATGTAATTTGAGTACATTTTTGAAAGCCGATAAAGTATAAAAAATTCAATTTTTTGCCAAGTGTGAGAACGGATGGCTCAGAAGACAACCCAAGATTCATTCAAGCATACATTAGTGTGAATCATCTATGTTCTGTACATATGGTGTAGTATATGTTCTTATCGTATCTAGTATCTGAAGAACGTAATAGAATCAAGATGAACTCACATAATGTAATACTAAGACATCATCTACTACTATATAAGATATAGTGATAGGTTGTCGTATCATCATTGCCGAGGGATGAGGGTCGGAAGACAGTCAACTTTATCTACGGCTACATAGTTTCTGCCTCGCCAGTCGAATGGCTGCAGAGACTATGTCCTGATCACCATGTCGTACCGTAGATCAAATGGAGCTGGAACTGGAGCCAAAATACAGTACTACTTCACCATGTCGTACCATTTTACTCTCTCTCTCTTCTCTTCCCCTCCGGCGCTGTCACTCTCTCCGGTGCTCTCACACTACTAATTCCTATGTGTTTTAAGTGTGAGAACGGATGGCTCAGAACACAACCCAAGATTCATTCTAGCATACATTAGTGTGAATCATCTATATTCTGTATACATATCGTATAGTATATGTTAATCTTATCGTATCTAGTATCTGAAGGACGTACGTAATAGAATCAAGATGAACTCACTAATGTAATACTAAGACATCATCTACTACAATATATGATATAGTGATGGGTTGTCGTATCATCATTACCGAAGGATGAGGGTCGGAGGACAGGTAACTTTATCTACGGCAACATAGTTTCTGCCTCGCCAGTCGAATGGCTGCAGGGAATATCTGTCACCATGTCGTACCGTAGATTAATGCAATTAATGGAGCTGAAAATATCCGTCGCTAACCGGTAACTAGTCCGTCGCTAACTGAGATTGTCACATACATATATGTATATCACAGCTAGATGTATAGATATATACATCTATACAGAAGCACACAACTGATAGAACTCGCACTGTCCTTGAGACAGTGAACATATACACCATGAATCCAAACCCCATATATATTCATATTTACTAATCCAAACACCACCAAACTAATGGAACACCCAATATGGATAACACATTATTTAGCCAATATATAAACTCAGATGTATTTGAGAAGCAAAGCCACCCGCCGCCCCCGACCAAAGCCCGCCGCCCCAAGCCCGCCGCCCAGTAGTTCGGTTGCATATATATATGAAGAGTGCTTATGGGTGTGCATCGGTTGCAAATAGCCCCGACGCACCCGCCCCAAGCCAGCCGCCCAGCCCCCGACGCCGCCGCCCCAAGCCAGCCGTCCAGCCCCCGACGCCGTCGCCCCAAGCCAGCCGCCCAGCCCCCAACCCAAGCCAGCCGCCCGGTCCCCGACGACCCCGCCCCAAGCCAGCCGTCCAGCCCCCGACGCCCCCGCCCCAAGCCCACTGCCCAGCCCCCAACCCAAACCAGCCGTCCAGCCCCCGCCGCCCCGCCCCAAGCCAGCCGCCCAGCCCCCGACGCCCCCGCCCCAAGCCAGCCGCCCAGCCCCCGACGCCCCCGACCCAAGCCAGCCGCCCAGTCCCCGACGCCCCAAACCCAAGCCCACCGCCCAGCCCGCCGCCCCAAGCCCACCCGCCTCCCAGACCTCGACCCAAGCCAGCCGTCCAGCCCCCGACGCCCCAACCCCAAGCCAGCCTCCCAGACCCCGACGCCCCCGCCCAGCCCCCGAAGCCCCAACCCCAAGCCCGCCTCCCAGACCCCGACGCCTCCGCCCCAAGTCCACCGCCCAGCCCCCGACCCAAGCCAGCCGCCAAGCCACGGACGGCCCAGCCCCGATCGTGCCGCCCAGACCCTATAACCGAGAAAGAGAGAGAGAGAGAGAGATCGAGAGAGAGAGAGAGAGGGGGGGTTACCTTCGGGAGAGAGTGAGGAGAGTACGCCGACGCCGACGATGACACCGATGCCGATCACCGAAACCGACACCGGCGCGAGAGAGAGAGAGAGAGAGAGAGAGAGTGAATTTGGGAGGAATGCCAAAAGTTCCCCCCGCCTTTTCATTTAAGTCTGGAACGCTAATTTAGCGACGGAATGGCGACTACGAAATATCCGTCGCCCAATAGTCGCTATTATTGATTATCCGACTGAATATCCGTCGCTACGTAGTCGAAGATATGTCCCGCCAATTATATACACAATTCCTGCCAAATAAACGACTACGTGGCGACGACCGAATATCCGTCGCTATAACACGGACACACTAGCGACGGATGTACGACCTTTCCTGCCCCTAAAATTAAAATAAAAAATGGCAAATGTTTGTGGTCGGTAATCAGTCGCTGAGCGGCCACGAACCCGTCGCTAATACCGACGGAATAATTCCGTCGCTAAATTATCGTCGCTAAATGAGCGTATTTTGGTAGTGGTTGTCACCGACAGTTCTTGGCGAAAGACCATCCGTACCGTAGGAACAGAACTGATTTCTGTGCCGGAGCTATAGAGAAGGGCGATCCACCACCAATGCGGTCCGGAGAGGACACATGGAAGCATGTAAAAGAAATCCTAAGTGATATTGAAGATCCTACAACGAGCAGCCGTTGCGAGAGATTTGACGAAGATCATAACTGGACCAAAAGGAGTATATTCTAGGATCTGTCATATTGGAGCATAAATCTGATTAGACATAACCTTAACGTCATGCATATCGAGAAGAATGTGTTTGATAACATAATTAATACTGTAATAGACGTTAAGGGAAAGACAAAAGACAATCAGAAGGCAAGATTGTGGAGCTCCCCTTCCCGAAAATTTTGAAATATTTTTATTTTATTTATTTTATTTAAATGGTGATTTTAGATTATTATAAATAATTATTTAGTTTATTATTATGGTAGATAATTTTAGTCATTGTTAGGAATTGAGTACAAGGTGATTAGAAATCATAGCACGGATAGTGCAGTGACGTGCTTTGACTAGTGTATTAGCCATGCCAAGAAAGGCCAAGCCATAGTGATGCCCTAACTAGAAAAACCAGGCTAAGTTGTGACATGACCATTATAAATAGTTTAATTATTTATATTTAATATTATTTGATATTAGGAGACCCGGTTGTACCAAACCAGTCCGGACTGGACTCGAACTGAACTCAAGCCCATGTAGTCAGGCGAGACGTCCAATGACATTCGTGTTGACGTATTTTGTAAGATGGTGTTGTATTCCATTTTAATAAACTGAGGAATATTTCTAAGTATTCGTATTTAAATATTATAAATATTATTATTAGTGATATTCAGTAACTTTTGTATAAAATCGGTCCTTGCATATTTTGGGGTTTTTAGACTGAACATAATGGTTTATATACACCATTATTGATTTATGAAATTTTATTATTATTATTTTTATTGAGGTTATATAGTGTTAATATTATTATTGTGGTTATTAAATAGAAATTATTTATTATTATTAGTTATTATCATTTTATTATTTATCGAAAGAAATATGTGTATATATATACATATATATACATGTGTGAGTGTATATAGATATATATAGAGTTATATAATTATATACATGTATATGTATAAATAAAAAAAAATTTTGGTATACATATTACGTATATGTGTATATATATATATATATATATATATATATATATATATATATATATATTATACGTGAGTATTTGTGTGTATATACAAATATATTATACGTGTATGTGTATGTATATATAAATATATATATTATATACGTGAGTATTTGTGTGTATATACAAATATATTATATATGTATGTGTATATATATTAATATATATTAGTAGGTACATACATATATGTATATATATATATATATATATATATATATATATATATATATATATATATATATATATATAAAGATGTAAAAAAAAAAAAAATTGGTTACATATAATAAATAAAGAGGGATAGGAAAGCAATAGATCAGGCTCAACAAGTCAACCCGGGCATTCCCCAGGCCCACGCGAACCCAGTCAGGCCCAGACCCGAGCCCGGCCCAATCACCCACAGACCCTACCCGAAACTCATCCCCCACAGCAGCAAATGACCCGAGCCCAGCCCGAGCGCTGAGAAAACCCCCCGCGCGCGAGTATAACCGAGAGTGAGTTCGCGAAAAGAGATCACAACAAACCCTAAAACCCTAGGCGCCGCCTCGCCAACTACCTGGGCTGCCACCCACGGCCGCGCGCCGCCGTGAAAGTCGCCGGACGGCGGCAAAACCGCGCGCGCGCTCAGAACAGCCGTAGCAGCAGTTGCACCGTGAGGACGACTTCGTAGGTATCTTACTGCCTCATCTCATCATCGTTTCTCGAACCAATTGGTTCAATAGGAAGACAACCTATACGGCTCTCCATCCCTTCAAATAGTTTGAATTTAGGTACCCTATGTTGCTCGATAAATCGGCACGAATATTGACAAAAAACTGATCCAAAGCAGAACAGTTTTCTAGTTGAAACCCGAAAGTGGAAGGCAACTCGATCAATCTGTTATGAATTTCAGAAATCTATTTGAAGAGTCTTATTGACAACATATATGGCTAGAAAACCTTTTTTTCATAAATCAATTTTGATAACTGTGTGTCGAGAAATCGAATCCCGAACTGGGACAAAAACCTGTTTTAAAAACAATAAAAATCTTCCACACGATGGGCGTCCCGCCAATCCGGATGACGTGGTCGCGAACCGAAAGCATCAAAAGCTGCATATCGATTTCGTGGTTGTGTGGGCTTTGACGGAATTCAAATTGGTCGTGCGTGTGCGACGAATTTGATGCGTATCCATCAAAATTTACCGTATCGGCCTCTGTGCAAGTTTTCCAATTATTTCGTGCACGTTCGTCAGATCGAGACGAAACTTGCGCCAACAGGACCGTATCATTTTTCTGGTCCTGTATGCCAAGTTTGGTCCAATTTTTAGACAGTTGAATCGGAACACCGTTTTGCGGGCCCCACGATCCGACTCAACGGACGATTTTGTGCACGGCCCACCAGAATCCAACTCTGGACATACGGTTGGGTTCGTATCAGAAAACTAGATCTGTTGACTTGTAGTTTGACAACTTTAGAGACATTGACTCTGGTACATTTTTTGGTGCAAAGCGGGTCCAACGACGGACACCATTTTGATCCGAAATTACCATTTTGCCTCTGTGTCCAGAATTGGACTTAAGGACAGGCAATCCTAGCTAATTTGACTATTCTGAGAACGTTGGTACTGTTTATTTTAGCATCTGAAGACTTTTGCATGTGTTGACTGATTGTGGCTCATTGAGTGGTATATTATTATTGGTTTCACTAGCTAAGGACCTCAGGCAAGTGCACTTTTTGATTGCTTTCGATTCATAGTAGTCTTTTCATTTTATGTCTATACATATATCTTGCTGCTTGTTGACACGCTCATCACACGGAGTAGTCGGGAGAGAAAATATCTTAGTAAACATGTGGACTACCCAGAAATATCCCCAAAATGTCTTTTTTTGCATGATAGCAGCTGCACACGACACGTGCAGTGTGCCGGATTTACCCGCTAGCCGTTCACGTGTTAAAAATAATATTTCACACCACATAGGTAGGTGTCTTTTATTTTTCTTTTTACTTCTCCACCGTGCCATGTCATCAGTTCTTTTCAGTTTTTTTTATATCTCATATGTTATTTTCATGTCTTGTTAATTCTATTATGTTTTCGCATTGCCGTCGGTTTGTGTACTTGTTCCATTCCTAACTGGAAACCAACATTTTTCAGGTTTAGCTGCGATCACTCTTAGCATTGGGAAGGCTTGGGTATGCTGAGGTCAACCTAGAAATAGATGACAGTTGTAACAATTTCTTTAATTGTAAAATCTTATAATTTCTTTAAATATAAATGTTGTAACTGTTGTAATAAACTTAAAAATGTGAATGAGCAGCATATGTGATATTTTGAGCATTTATTTCTTGCGGGCTTAACAGCGTTCTACCGTCGACTCTGCGGCGTAGGCTGGCTTGGACACGTCTCGTATCCGAAAAGCTGGTACGGGTCGTGACAAGTTTTTGTGGTGGCCCATGCAGGTATGTTTTCGCAAATCATACAAACTCGTGATGGTACGTTAGTCGTACTATTACGAGCCTGTGACTAGAAAATGCTCATTCACAAACTAGGATTGAAATGATTTAAGAGAATGACTAGGACTAGGAGTCCCTTGTTTAAATTGACCGTTGGGTAGTTAAGGTTGTTAGATAGGCCAAACAATTTAGACTTATTAAATTTAAATAGCTTGCTAGATCCCTATAGGTGTACTCTTACTTTTGATATGACAATGTGATCCAGTATGGATATACTATTCGCTTGGTATGTTAGACTTGCCTAGAATTAAGGCGTTAACTTTGATAAACTGTTTAATTTTCTTTTGTTGTATTAGATATAAATCTTATATCATAAATTAGAATTGCCTATTTTAAATTCTATTTTGCAGTAAGGAACTAGTTTATAATTTCTGATTCTATTATTCGTGTACGAATCTCGAGTTAGATTTTGATTCTCACAAAACTCGAACTACTTGTGCCTCCTTCCCAAAAATCTCGCGTACTTGTATTTTGACTATCTTGACCAACGCTGCAATTACAGCCTAGTTTTGCAAGCTTGCCCTTTTATCGAACTTGATTCAAGACATATTTATTGGGGACGCCCGCTAACATATTGTCTAATCAGAATCATTGTATTACGGTCTGATCAACCATGATGCATTTGGTTCGTACTTCATTTAATTACCCTAGGTGGATTGAGATATAGAGGTATCCAGGATCTCATCCGCGGCTATATTGACAATTCCTCTTGAGTTATATTCGCCCTTGAATCACGTAATTGTATTCAATGACATCTTTCTTGAACTCTCTATTGTTTTTGTCTTTCACTGATTGGTAAGACAAAAACTCGTAATTGATAGATAGATACAGAGTATTTCCCATGACTATGATAGTTGTATACGCAAGTATAGCTACCATCGGCCAGCCCTGTGACTGGAACCTTGCTTAGAGTTACTCGCCCTCCCTTCGACCCTAAACCTACTATCCTAATCTTCTAGTCCTTGGAATCCGAGAATGATTAGGATATTTCACTTGATCAAATGCCAACCTGGGAGACTATCTATTCCCAAGAGACCGATTGTTGTGAGCCTCAAATTATTTGTTTGAAACTTGTTTTAACTAGAATCCTTGTAACAATAGTCTGGCAGGTTTTACACCAATAGAAATTCATGACCCAGTTGTTAGAAACCTTATTGCCTTAAAGTTGGTTACCCCGTCGATAACTCTTGTATACTATGGACGTGTATATCCCTCTATTTTATCGACCATGTGTCATTGTACACCCTTGTTTTCCCTTTATTACGGAATAATCCTTGACTTGACTTGACTTATATCTACCGTATCTCGTACATCGTACCTTATTCTTTATTAACCAGGTCGAGGTATGATATCAGAACCTTGAAATCCTTCTAACCCCATTATTCCTAAAACCATGTCCAAGCTTCTAAGGTGGGTAGCCTGTAAGCCCTAAAATTTTGGGATATATGAAGATTACTGATTGAGCGGAATAATTCCTATTAGGATGATAATTAGTGCCCCATGGACTCCCACTTTCCATTTAGATTATTTTGTGCCCCGACCGTGTCATTAATATTGTGACGCCCCAGAACCAGAATACTGGAGAGCGGGGGCGTACATAGCCAGCTACGTATATTGAAATATAATCTACCTCGCTATACGGTCACGGCTGTCTAGATATATGAGGGTTTAACTACAATCCAACAGTCTCCTATGGTCATGAACAAGTCTATTGTCTCAATCTCAAGCAAGCAATAATAGTTACAAGATGTCAGAGCACCAAATATATAATAGCAAGGCGTCCCATACATTACATATTGGATGATCATGAAGCTAGTCGTACAAAATGTCAAGACTAGCAAGAGTTCAATCATACATGATCAACCCTAGGATTTGTTAATCATGTTACAGCCCGTAGGCAGACAGTAAGTAAATATGCATCGAGCTAACAGGTGCTCGTCGGCTAAACGCCTCAAAAGAATAATTTTAGAATGTAGTGAGCGAATCAAAATAGAAAACCCACTCGTAGCCCGGGTTCCTTCTAGTCGTCACCATTGGGCTGGAAGTTCGGTAGATCTTCGGGAGCTGCTCCGAAATCTGGCCACACAAAACCAGCTGGGTCAAACCCTAGAAAGAGCAAGTGCCACAAAGGAGGCCACGAAATAAGAACGAAAGCCAGCATATCAGATCATAAAGAAAATAGAAGAAAAGTACCATTAATAAAGAGTACAACAGGACAATAAACGACTAGGGACATGGAACCGTTTCGGGAGCCAGGTTACAACCCTTAACCAAACAAGGACTGGGGTTGTACCCTTCGCCTGAATAGCACCTTGTCTCTGCCTATTTATTGTTAAGATAAGTAAAACAAACATGCTCAGGAGAAACCAGGTACTGGGACTAGACGAGACTTAGACAGGGCTGGACACCATCCATTCACAAGCGGCCAAGCAAATACTACGGCTTACTACTTAACTAACTAGGGTTATCATATGCCTAATTACTAACAAGGTACAAATAAGAAATTCCCAGTCCCAAGCCCTGCAGACTATCCAGTTATCCTTCCGCGGATTGAGAGTATGGTTGGGTACATTACCCGGGAGACAATGTACCCTTAGGTGACTTAGAGGGTGCAACACATGACAGTGTGCTGGAAATGTGCCCTACTCGTCGGCAGGCTACAAGTCTATTTAAAGCGCCCAGATAATGAGATCGCCTGTGATTGGAAATTCTCCATGAACTATAGTTTGATCTAGTAATTAGCCTAATCCATATTCAGTGCAAATCCCTGACCGTGGTAACCAGGGAGTCACGTCCTAGACATGATGCAAGACAAGACAAGACAAGACAAGTGGATTGCACGAAGCAGCAAGAATAAACACCCACGGTGTCAGAGTTGGTTATATGAGTCAAATTAGCCATCGCAACAGCATCAAGTCAAGACAAGTTACAAGTCAGGAGTGCGCCGCCACGGGCCACTATCAAGTTATCCAGTTACAAGATTAATCATGAATCACAAGTTACAAGTTAAGAGCTCACCCCATCGGGTCACTACTAAGAAGATCAGAAAGTACTAGGATCGTAAATCACAGAAATCACGAAAACCGTACTAGTCTTAAGCAAAACACCGAAAACCGTACCAGGTCGTGTTGGGTCAAGACAGTCGTGTTGTGTGGAACAAGATCTCAGAACACTAATCCACAAAAGAAGCCAAGCCCAAGGAAAATAACCCAAACCATCATGGGCAAGCAGATTGCGCTGAGGTTCCTGGGGTCGGGTTGCGCTAGGGTCAGATTGTGCTAGGGTTGAGCTGCGCTAGAGTCGGGTTACGCTGGGGTCGAGCTGCGCTGGAGTGAGCTGCGCAGGGGATCGGGTTGCGCTGGGGAAATGAACTGCGCTGGGGATCGGGTTGCGCTGGGGAAATGAACTGCGCTGGGGATCGGATTGTGCTGGGGAGTGAGCGCAGTTCACCAAAGGGCGTCGAGTGCGGTTCAGCCCAGCGCTAAAGAGCACTGGCCGAAGTCTTCTTCTCCAGCAGGCCGAGAGAGAAAACCCAAGAACACCAAAATTCCAAACTTCATAACTTGGCCAAATCAAAAAAAAATTAGATTTTCAAAGTTCTATCTTGTGTAAAATTGAATTCTCTTCCATATGGAAGCCTCAAAACAAGCAAAAATCTAAGTTTAATAGATCAAAACCAAGAAAATCCGAAAATGGTTAAAATTTAGATCTAGAAAAATGGAGACTCCAAATCACAAAAGGCCAAGTTTTAATGTGATTCACCATGGCCTAATCTAACTAATGGACAAATAAAATAGTGTTCCTATTTGGTGGCAAGGTGCACTTGCCTATGGAGGTTGGGTGTTGTGTGGAAGAAGGAAGAAGATGGAGAAAATTAATGGAAGAGTAATGAGGAGAGAGAAAAGTTAGGTGGGGTTTAATGAGGGAGGGTGTGTTGTGTTGAGGGTAGAGTTTAACTAAGGGTAGTCCAAAGCAAACCAAACCAAATCCTCTCCATAAAGAATAAAACCATGCCAGGTCCAAAAACTCAATTTACGAGAAAACCAAAATCCGTAAGTCGAGCCAAAATATAATTACAGACCAAGATCCGAGAAAAATAAAATACAGGTCCGAAATACATATGGGCCTAATCAAAAATACGTATTCCGAAATACGGACGTTACAAATATTCGGAGTACGAGACCAGCTGTTACCCTCCAACAGATTTCACATGCAAGATCTAGACGAGTCCACCTTCATCTAGGTATACCATGTCCCACTCAAACCCGTACCCTTGTACTCTATTTTTGTAGTACGACTTTCTGGACAAAAGGACTAGCTATAACCCTTACCATAATGTCGATACACTTTTCGACTCCCAGTAGAGTCTCAACTTCGACTTAATTCCTTCGACCCAATATATGGTTGTGACCTACTCGAAGCCCACTGTGCACATACCACTATTGTGCCATCCAATTGAGGTCTCATGTGCTCCTTAAAAATAAAGTCACTGAAGGCGCATTTGGACTTTAGGAACTTAGCTAACCAACCTGATTGGCAACTAACTCAACCACTTGAGTTAAAGCCTATTCTAGGATACCCTAATCTAGTAGGAAGAGTTTTATCATTGGGATCTTGACCAGTCCATATAGATTGAAATCCAAGGTTCATCCAACCAACGAGTGATATCCAAAATCGGAAACCTAATAAGGCCCAGTAAAACCCATCCGGACATACCACAATATTTGGACTATAAAAACCAAACTAGTTGAAGTAGGTCCCTATACCTATTACGTAGTCTCCATCTATTAGAATGTGAAGTCATTCGTAACCTTATTCCATCTACCTGGAAGTCGCGACACAATCTTGTGTTGCATTATATCCCTTGCTCATGTGTTTAAATAACCACGGGGAAGATCACAGTCTTGATTTCTCAAATTTCGTTCTATTTTGGAATCTTGTTTTAGATTAACTCCGAGAACGGAATTTTCGCATTGCACGGATTGTAAGCCCCTCTAAAAATGAAGGGTTCTATGATTTAGCAAGTGACTGGACTAGAGTAGCCCGATCTAACAAATAATTCAATGGTTCGTAAACTCTCTTTTGCTCTCGATTACTCTCCCTTACCTTCCTGTCCTTCCTATTTTAGAGCAATGAATGGTCATGCTTATTAGAAATTATCAATATTTCTTAGCTACTTGTGTAAGTTTGTTGCTTGTTAAATTTTGAGTTACTTGATAGATACGAGAGGACTATAGATACCATATGCCTAAATATTTGTTGGTAGAATCGTTAGCAACCAGTTAGAAGATTTTAAGATTTTAGTTTGAGGAGTAGTGTGACCAAAGGTGGGTAGAAGTCCTCGATGATTCGTAGTAACGAAATGGCTAGGAGGGGGATATAAAAAGTTCTGAGAAATTAAAATTCGAGGATATTGTGGTAATAGTGGATTTTTTTTTAAATTTTAATTTTTATGTTTGAATTTTGGTATGTTTATGAGTTAGAATTTCGAGGACGAAATTATTTTAAGGTGGGTAGATTTGTAGCTCCCCTTCCCAAAAATTTTAAAATATTTTTTATTTTATTTATTTTATTTAAATGGTGATTTTAGATTATTATAAATAATTATTTAGTTTATTATTACGGTAGATGATTTTAGTCATTGTTAGGAATTGAGTAAAAGGTGATTAGAAATCATGGCACGGATAGTGCAGTGACGTGCTTTGACTAGTGTATTAGCCATGCCAAGGAAGGCCAAGCCATAGTAAAGCCCTAACTAGGAAAACCAGGCTAAGTTGTGACATGACAATTATAAATATTTTAATTATTTATATTTAATATTATTTGATATTAGGAGACCCGGTTGTACCAAACCAGCCCGGACTGGACCCGAACTGAGCTCAAGCCCATGTAGTCAGGCGAGACGTCCAATGACATTCGTGTTGACGTATTTTGTAAGATGGTGTTGTATTCCATTTTAATAAACTGAGAAATATTTCTAAATATTCGTATTTAAATATTATAAATATTATTATTAGTGATATTCAGTAACTTTTGTATAAAATAGGTCCTCGCATATTTTGGGGTTTTTAGACTGAACATAATGGTTTATATACACCATTATTGATTTATGAAATTTTATTGTTATTATTTTTATTGAGGTTATATAGTGTTAATATTATTATTGTGGTTATTAAATATAAATTATTTATTATTATTAGTTATTATCATTTTATTATTTATCGAAAGAAATATGTGTATATATATATATATATATATATATATACATGTGTGAGTGTATATAGATATATATAGAGTTATATAATTATATACGTGTATATGTATATCGGTATACATATTACGTATATGTGTATATATATATATATATATATATAATATATATTATATATATATATATATATATATATATATATATATATAAATATAAATATATATATATATATAAAATATATATATATATATATATATATATATATATATATATATATATATATATATATATATATATATATATTATATACGTGAGTATTTGTGTGTATATACAAATATTATATATGTATGTGTATATATATTAATATATATTAGTAGGTACATACATATATGTATATATATATATATATATATATATATATATATATATATATATATATATATATATATTTTGTATATATATATTTTGTATATATATATATATATATATATATATATATATATATATATATATATATATATATATATAAAGATGTAAATTGGTTACATATAATAAATAAAGAGGGATAGGAAAGCAATAGAGCAAGCTCAACAAGTCAGCCCGGGCATTCCCCAGGCCCACACGAACCCAGCCAGGCCCATATCCGAGCCCGGCCCAATCACCCACAGACCCGACCCAAAACTCATCCCCCATAGCAGCAAATGACCCGAGCCCAGCCCGAGCGCTGAGAAAACCCCCCGCGCGCGAGTATAACCGAGAGAGACTTCGCGAAAAGAGATCACAACAAACCCTAAAACCCGAGGCGCCGCCTCGCCAACCACCTGGGCGGCCACCCACGGCCGCGCGTCGCCATGAGAGTCGCCGGACGGCAGTGAAACCGCATGCGCGCTCAGAACAGCAGTAGCAGCAGTGGCACCGTGAGGACGACTTCGCAGGTATCTTACTGCCTCATCTCATCATCGTTTCTCGAACCAATTGGTTCGATAGGAAGACAACCTATACGGCTCTCCATCCCTTCAAATAGTTTGAATTTAGGTACCCTATGTTGCTCGATAAATCGACACGAACATTGACGAAAAATTGATCCTAACTAGAACAATTTTCTAGTTGAAACCCGAAAGTGGAAGGTAATTCTCGATCAATCTGTTATGAATTTCAGAAATCTATTTGAAGAGTCTTATTGACAACATATAGGGCTAGAAAACCTTTTTCAAAAATCAATTTTGATAATTGTGTGTCGAGAAATCGAATCCCGAACTGGGATAAAAACCTGTTTTAAAAACAATAAAAATCTTCCACACGACGGGCGTCCCGCCAATCCGGTTAACGTAGTCGCGAACCGAAAGCATCAAAAGCTGCGTATCGGCTTCGTGGTCGTGTGGGCTTTGACAGATTTCAAATTGGTCGCGCGTGCGCGACGAATTTGATACGTATCCGTCGAAATTTACCGTATCGTCCTCTGTGCAAGTTTTTTATTATTTTGTGCACGCTTGTCAGATCGAGACAAAATTACGCCAACAGGACCGTATCATTTTTCTGGTCCTGTATGCCAAGTTTGGTCCAATTCTGAGACAGTTGAATCGGAACACCGTTTTACGGGCCCCACTGTCCAACTCAACGGGCAATTTTGTGCACGGCCCCGCGGAATCCAACTCTGGACATACCGTTGGGTTCGTATCGGAAAACCGGACCTGTTGACATATAGTTTGACAACTTTAGAGACCATTGACTCTGACACGTTTTTCGGTGTAAAGCGGGTCTAACGGTAGACACTATTTTGATCCAAAATTACCGTTTTGCCCCTGTGTCCAAAATTGGACTAAGGACAGGCAATCCTAGCTAATTTGACTATTCTGAGAACGTTGGTACTGTTTATTTCAGCATCAAGAGACTTCTGCATGTGTTGACTGATTGTGGCTCATTGAGTGGTATATTATTATTGGTTTCACCAGCTAAGGACCTCAGGCAAGTACACTTTCTGATTGCTTTCGATTCATAGTAGTCTTTTTATTTTATGTCTACACATATATCTTGCTGCTTGTTGACACGCTCGTCACATGGAGTAGTCGGGAGGGGAAATATCTTAGTAAACATGTGGACTACCCAGAAATATCCCCAAAATGTCTATTCTTGTATGATAGCAGCTGCACACGACACGTACAGTGTGCCGGATTTACCTCCTAGCCGTTCACATGTTGAAAATAATATTTCATACCACATAGGTAGGTGTCTTTTATTTTTCCTTTTACTTCTCCATCGTGCCATGTCATCAGTTCTTTCCAGTTTTTTTATATCTCATATGTTATTTTTATGTCTTGTGAATTCTATTATGTTTTTGCATTGCCGTCGGTTTATGTACTTGTTCCATTCCTGACTAGAAACCAACATTTTTCAGGTTAGCCGCGATCACTCTTAGCATTGGGACGGCTTGGGTATGCTGAGGTCAACCTAGAAATAGATGGCAATTGTAACAATTTTTTTTATTGTAAAATCTTGTAATTTCTTTAAATATAAATGTTGTAACTGTTGTAACAAACTTAGAAATGTGAATGAGCAGCATATGTGATATTTTGAGCATTTATTTCTTGCGGGCTTGACAGCGTTCTACCGTCGACTCTGCGGCGTAGGCTGGCTTGGACACGTCTCGTATCCGAAAAGCGGGTGCGGGTCGTGACAGATTGGGCTTAGCCGAAATATGTAGACGCCCTACATTGTACATGATAGACAACGGAAAGGAAAAGCTTTTGCGGCCTAAGGCAATCTACTCACTGGACAAGGAGGACAAAGTGAGACTTTGTAGATGGATCCAGGACTTGGAATTTTCGAACGGATACGTCTCCAATCTAAGAAGATGTGTCGACATAAAGGAGTGTAAACTGACTGAAATAAAGAGCCATGATTGCTACGTATTCATGGAGAGGTTAATTCCTGTTGCATTTCGGGAAATATTACCGTCGGTAGTCTAGGATCCATTAACAAAGCTTAGCATATTTTTCAGAGATCTTTGTTCTTGCAAGTTGCTCGTCGATCGTTTAGAGAAGCAAGAGAAGGACATTGTGGTAACACTTTACAAACTTGAGAGAGTTTTTCCTCCTGCATTCTTCGACTCAATGGAGCATTTGTCGATTCATCTTATCCATAAGACACTTGTTGCTAGACCTGTCGGTTATCGTTGTATGTACCCGTTCGAGCGACAGTTGAACCACCTCAAGAGGAAGGTGAAAAATAAGGCATGGGTGGAGGGTTCTATTTGTGAAGCATATGTCCTTGAAGAGATTTCAAACTTCTGTTCCATGTATTTTCAGCCTCATATTGCTACAAACAGAACATGAGCTCCCAGAAATGACGACGACTATGAAGTTGGTATTGAGGCAAAGCTGAAAGTATTTACTGCCTACGGAAAACCATCTGGTAAAATGAAAAAAAAGATATCTAAATGACGACGAGGTTAGCGCTGCAATGTTATATGCATTGTTCAACTGCGACGAGGAAGAAGTGGACAAGCTAGAGGGGTAAGTAAAATTATTTCACGTGCTTCGTTGCTTCTCAATATAACTAATATACATATGCTTCGTTGCTTTTCATCATGTTTAAGGATGAGGTAACGTCCAACAATCTGTACGCAACCGAGAAGGAAGTAGAACAGCAAATGAGACTTTATTTTCCTTTTTGGTTGAGAGCATATGTACGAATATCTTCACAATTTACTTTTTCTGTACGTATACACTTGCACAGAATAATTAAGTTAGCATCGTTTATTTGGTATTTAGGTTGATCGTCCGGAGGCAATCCTTGAGAATGAGTATATTAAAACTCTAGCCAAGGGACCAATTTATCAAGTAAAGACCTGGCCAAGTTACTGCGTAAATGGCTTCAGGTTCAAGTCAATAAATGCTCGAATAAGAGACGACTCCTTGGATTTGGATTCTACGAAGAATAGCTGTTTGTGCATAAAATCTTCAAACTACAAAGACGTCGACCCAGGCAATGACTTCTTTGGCGTCTTACGGGAGATTGTGGAACTGACATACAATTATGCTATAGAACCTTGTAAGATCGTCTCGTTCAGATATGACTGGTTCGATCCGATCCAAGGTCGAGGTTGGAGAGTTGACAAACATGGTCTTGTTGACATAAATTATCATCGTCGATATCAAGCTTATGAGCCGTTTGTTCTAGCAAGCCAGGCTCAGCTAGTTTACTTTACCAGCTATCCAAAACGAGGATCCGGGAGATCAGATTGGTGGTCAGTCTGTAAGACTAAAGCTCGGAATACCTTCGATGTCGACGAGATAGCTTATCAGGAAGACGAACTACCTCTTATTATAAATATTGTCGATGTGGACTCAACGGATGTTCCTCATGACATGTTTCATCAATTGGAAGAGGTAGAAGTATCAGAAGAGGAAGAGGAAGTTGATAAAAGTGAAGAGGAAGAGGAAGAGGAACAAGATAAATTTTCAGAAGAGGATTGAATATGTTTAATTTTCAGATGTAATATGGTTTACTTTTGTTATTTTTCAGATGTAGTATGGTTTACTTTTGTTTTTTCAGATGTAGTATAGTTTACTTCTGTATTTTTTCAGATATGGCTCGACGTAGATCCTTTGGTTCCGGTGCTGGTGGGAGCCGACGAGGCCGACAGTCTCCATCTACCACTCCTCCTACCGACTCGTCATCCTCCCGCACTCCAGTATACACTAGCGGTCTAGTCGCCGGCAGTATCTCCATACCCGGTTCTAGCAGTTCCAGGCTCGGGCCTTCTTCTTCTACGCAGCCAGTACCGTCGAGTATTCCAGAGGTCGACCCCACTACTGAGGAGCAGGCCGAGGGCGAGGCCGAGGCCGAGGGACAGGCTGCGGGCAGGGGCAGGGGTAGGGGCAGGGGGCAGGAGGGCAGGGGTAGGCTGCAGCTCCTATTTGAGACAGATCCTCCGTGTCGCCCGAAGGGGGATTTGAGGTTGGAGATTTAGGCCTGTACTCGGACCAGGCGGTAAGTAAAAATATTGTTGCATTTAATTTGTTTAAATTTATTATAAACTTGTTTAATAAATTTTAATTTCCATTTTACAAGTATTATCCCTCCTCCGTACACCGGTCGTTGGGTACATTCCTGCGACAGAACTACGGGGGGGCCTGGATCAACTGGAGGGATGTCCCGGCCGACAATATGGCCTTTTGGTTTGAACGTTTCTCGGTACGTAAAAGTTTATTTTCTTTTAACATTTAGTATGTTATGTTATAACTTATGTACTTCTATGATTTTTTTAGTGGGCTTACTTCTTCTCTCCCCACCGCGCCGTTGCTGTCGAGTCTATTTTTCCAGCGTCGCCAGCAAGCTCATTAGGGACGCGATCCTCCACCAAAAGGATCACGAGCGCCGGGGAGAGCCTATTCAGGGTTGGATCTCTGCCGCCGACTGGGCGACAATGAAGAGGAGATTCGAGGAAAGAATCTACAAGGAGAAGTCCGCGAAGTCTAAAAGAGCACGACAGGCGGGGTCGCAGTGGTGTGGTTGGTCACGGTCCATCATGGATTTTTTCACTCATATGGTACATATATCGCTGTATACCCATAATTAATACTTTATAGTAATATATTTCTTTCAAATTAACTGACAAATCATATAATAATTTCGTAACAGGTTGAATCGGAAGAAGACCTGAATATGGTGACCTTGTTCCTCGCCACGCACACGAAGGAGGAGCGGTTCGTTGACGACAAGGCCCGGGACACCTACGTAAGTTTTGTTTAATGCTAGTTCATTAATATTAATTTTTAGTTACGTAGAGAATTCATATAGATGTTATTTCTAGGCCGAGTTTTTGAAGTTTTACTTAATGCTAGTTCATTAATATTAATTTATAGTTACGTAGAGAATTCATATAGATGTTATTTCTAGGCCGAGTTTTTGAGGCATAGGGAGGCCGGGCCGATACGGTCAGAGGGAGCTGGTGCTAGCACTTCCCAGCAGCCCCCGGCCGTCGCAGCTCAGTCAGATAATGAGCTATGGATGAGGGCCGTTGGTGGTATGCATAGGGGTACGTACTATGGTACAGGCTCCTATGGTGCCTTCATTGCGTCACAGGCCTCTACGACCGCCACTAGTGTGCCCGGTCCTACATAGACAGAGGAGTCGCTCCTCCACCAGCAGAGTGTCGATGTGCAGATCGCAGCTCTGCGTGACGAGATACTGCAGAGGATGTTGGCACCACATACAGATGATTCTGCGCTCATCTCACGCTTTGAGAGGGTTGAGGAGACTACTGAGGTGCTGCGACAGATGATCCGCGCTACGTAGGAAGCTACGTAGCGGTTGGTCGAGCAGATGCAGCAGTTCCAGGAGATGGCTACAGAGCGACCATCTACTGGTACGCCGGAAGCATTGTCTGCATCCAGCGGTGCACGGGAGGACATGCTCGTCCACCTGTTGTCACCGGAGGAGTATCAGACGATCCTGGCGTTGCGACGACAGTTATCTGGTGGCGCTCCTCCTCCAGCTCCGGCTCCAGCTACGGGTCCAGCTCCAGCTCCAGGCGATTAGTAGTTTTGTTTTTGCATTTTCGGACTTTGTACTATATTTTTTACTTTGTACGTATTTGGGGATATTGACTTTGTTCATTGAGGCGATTGACTTTGTACGTATTTGAGGATATTGACATTGTTCGTTGAGGATATTATTGACTTTGTTCGTTGAGGATATTATTTTTTCTTTATATTTTTGTATATTCTGGAATGTATTGCAGGTGTTGAGTGTTCCACCGAGGGGGTCGGTGAAGCCAGGGATTGGATTATGTATTTTGTTTTTTGGATTCTGTATTTTGGCTCAAGCTCCAGCTCCATTTGCATTCTGGATTCTGTTTTTATATATTTTTTTTAACTTAGCGACGTTTTTAGTGACGTTAATAAGCGTCGCTAAATTTTAGCGACGTTAATGAATGTCGCTAAAAATGTTGCTAAATTGCTGACGTGACAACACGTGGCACCGAATCTGTTGTCAGCACATCGTCGCCAAAATGTCGCTAAAGTGTCGTTAAACGGTGACCACATGTCAGGCCCCAGAACCAGAATACTGCAGAGCGGGGGCAGACATAGCCAGCTACGTATATTGAAATGGGATCCATCTCGCTATACGGTCACGGCTGTCTAGATACATGAGGGTTTACTACAAGCCAACAGTCTCCTATGGTCATAAGCAAGCCCAGTGTCTCAATCACCAGCAAGTAAGTAAATGTTACAAGATGTATGATCATTAAATATACAATAATAAGGCGTCCCAAATATTATATATTCAGCTGATCATGAAGCTAGTCGTTACAAAATGTGAGGACTAGCAAGAGTTTAGTCATACATGATCAACCCTAGGATCTGTTAATCATGTTACAGCCCGTAGGCAGACAGTAAGTAAAGTGCAATCGAGCTAAACAGGTGCTCGTCGGCTAAACGCCTCAAAAGAATATTTTTACAATAGAGTGGGAGAGCCAAAATAACCCACTCGTTGCCAGGATTCCTTCTAGTGTTCACCATCTGGCAGAAATGTTGGTAGATCCTCGGTAGCTGCTCCGAAATCTGGCCACACAAAACCAGCTGGGTCAGACCCCAGAAAGAGCAAGTGCCACAAAGGAGGCTTCACTTAAGAACTAAAACCAGCAATCAGCACAAGATATAAATAAAAGTAAGAACTGTAAATAAAGAAAATACACCAGGATGATATACGACGAGATAACCATGGAACGATTCAGATAAACAGGTTACAACCCGTAAACGAAACAAGGACCGGGGTTGTAACCTTCGTCTGAACAGAACTTGGAATTCTCACCATTTATCGAGAAAATAAATACAAGCATGCTGGTCATGTAACAGTCTGGAACAAGATCAGAGCAAGACTAGACTTGTTAGGCTCCATCCAATCATTTCACGGCCAAGCAAGATCTACGGCTTGATACTTTAATTAACTAGGGTTATCACAGTCCTAGTTACTAACAAGATGCAGTGAGATTATTCCACAGCCACAAGCCCTGCAGACCATCCAGGTTACCCAGGTCGAGAGATTAGGGTTGAATTCAGGTGGGTACATCGTCCAGGAAACGCATGTACCCTTAAGTAGCTTGAAGGGTGCAACACATGACAGTGTGCTGGAAATGTGCCCTACTCGACGGCAGGCTACAGATCCCAAGCGCGCCCAGGTAACGGGATTGCCTGTAGCTGGGAAATCCCTTCATGACTAATGTATTAATCTAGTTGTTAACCTTAGTCCATTTTAGTAGGTACTCCTGACCGTGGTACTCAGGAGTCCTCTCCTAGACATGATGCAAGACAGGATTAGAATATTTGTACAAGCACAATCGCCCACGGTGTCCATGAGTAATTATACAGGTCATGTCATGTTAGGTAGCCGTCGCAACAGCTTATCAAGGCATAACATGTCAGGTCATCAGGTCAAGTGTACTAGTCAGGAGTGCGCCACGACGGGCCACTATCAGGTCATGTCAGGTTACTCATGTCAGGAGTGCATCACTACGGGTCACTGTCGTATCATGCTCAGGTATCATTTCCAAACATATTAACAAATCCATGATTATCAAGTTCATGACAAAAGGCGTAAGGATATAAAATGGGCGTAAAATATCTAATAAAATATCAATATACAGGGCTATAGAAGATCCAGGATAAAGAAAATAAAACAAACTGACAAGCTAATATAAGATCAAGTCTGCCAAAGGCCATACGCTCAGGTAAGCATACGCTCCCAAAAGGCAGCGTATGGGGGTCACAAAGCACTCGGGTTGAACCAGGGTGACACGATAGGCAAGCGTACGCTCAAGCCAGCGTACGCTCAAAGCCAGCGTACGCTCAAAGCCAGCGTACGCTCAAAGCCAGCGTACGCCTTGCTCGCTTAAGCTAGCGTACCAAGGCACGCATACGCTCAAGCTAGCGTACGCTCAAGCTAGCGTACGCTCAAGCTAGCGTACCAAAGGGTCCATACACTTCTAATAGGAAGCGTACGCAAGGGTCAGCGTACACAAGGGCACGCTCGAGCTACAGGTCAGCATTACGCTCAAGCTAGCGTACAAAAAAGACACGCTGCCAATAGGCAGCGTATCATGGCTAGCGTACGCACGCTAAAGAGCAGCGTACGAAAAGCAGCGTATGCTCGCTAAAGAGCAGCGTACGAAAAGCAGCGTACGCTCGCTAAAGAGCAGCGTACGACTCAGCGGCATAAGCTAAAAAGCTAGCACACTGCTCACTATCTTCTCCAAAGGGCAAGAACAGCAAGAACTGCAAGAACTCCATGGATGGAACCCAAAACTCCAAATGCTCATAACTTGGTCAAAACAAGTCCGAATCCAACTTTCCAAAGGTCAAAATTGGGTAGAATAAAATTATCTACAACATGGAACCATAAAAACTTAAAAACAAAGGAGTTTGATAGATCAAAACCACCAAAATCCGAAAATACTAAATTGTAGATCTACAAGAATCAAAGCCTCAAAATGGAAAATGACAAGTTCTAATGTGGTTTAGAATCATGAGAAGAAGCTAATGGAACCATAAAAATGAGTTCTCTTGTGGAAGCAAGTTGCACTTGCCTATGGTTGGGGAGTTGTGGAGAGGAAGGAAGAAGAAGAAGAAATAAATGAGAGTTATGGAGGAGAGAGAAGGTTGGTGGGGAAATAAATATCATGGCTTGGTGGTAGGTAGGGGGTTCACCTTGGTCCATGATGGACCAAGCAACCAGCCGGCCAAACCAAACCAACCCAAACCGAGAGTTAAACCAAGCCAAGAAAACTAAACAAGGAACAATACAAGAAAATACGTACACGTATTTCCAAAATACGTAATACGAACCACAGGCATTACAACTCTACCCACCTTAAAAGAATTCCGTCCTCGGAATTTAATCAAGGGACTAGAGGGGCAAGAACAAGCTATATTAATCACAGCAATTATACTAGGCAATCAATCAATCATGCAAGCAAGGAATTGATGGCATGAGGCATAAGAAAGATATTATACCTCACGAGTCAAACAAGTCGGGATATCGTGATCGGATATCATCCTCACACTCCAACGTTGACTCCCCCAAAGAGTGATGACCCCAAGCAACTCGGACTAACTTGATAGTCTTGTTCTTGAGAGTCTTCTCTCTCCGGTCCAATATAGACACGGGCCTCTCCTCATACGAAAGGTTGGTACCAACAACCAGTTCCGAATGATCCAGGATGTGGCTCGGGTCCGGGATATACTGTCGTAATTGGGATACATGGAACACGTCATGTACCTCGCTTAGCGACGGTGGAAGAGCGAGACGATAGGATACATCTCCTACTCGCTCTAGAATGTTGAACGGTCCTATATACCTAGGACTAAGCTTGCCCCGTACGCCGAAACGAATGACGCCACGGTTAGGCGAAATTCCTCAGGAATACATGATCGCCGATCGAGAACTCGAGAGGGCGCCGATAAAATCGGCCCAATGGCGCTGGCGATCTTGGGCAACTCGAAGGTGATCTCTGACTCGCCTGACTACTTCAACGGTCTGAGCAATCATTTCTGGACCAAGCATCTGCCTCTCCCCAACATCATCCCAGGCTAACGGGGATCTGCACTTCCTGCCATACAGTGCCTCGAACGGTACCATCTGGATACTGGCCTGGAAACTATTATTGTATGAGAATTCCACCAGGTGCAAATGATCTTCCCATGAACCATCGAAGTCAAGTGTGCAAGACCGCAACATGTCTTCAAGAGTCTAGATCGTGCGCTCCGACTGGCCATCTGTCTGCGGGTGATATGCTGAACTGAACTGGAGATGAGTCCCCAAACTCTCTTTGCAAGCTACGCCAAAAGTGCGACGTAAATCTTGAATCTCGGTCTGAGGTGATACTGACTGGCACTCCGTGCAACCTGACAATCTGCCTGAGGTACATCTCTGCTAGCTGAGCCGTCGACTGACCAACTCTGAATGGAAGAAAGTGAGCCACTTTCGTGAGCCGATCAACTATAACCCAGATAACATCTCTACCAGCTGGGGACCTCGGTAATCCAGTCACGAAATCCATGGTCACATGCTCCCACTTCCATTCTGGAATCGGTAAGGGCTGAAGAAGTCCAGCCGGTCTCTGATGTTCGGCTTTGACTTGTTGGCAAACCAAACACCGAGAGACAAACCGAGCTATCTTCCGCTTCATGCCATTCCACCAGAAGTGCTGACGGATATTACGGTACATCTTCGTACTGCCAGGATGGATGGAATACTGAGAACTGTGCGCCTCTGACATGATCTTCTGTCTGATATCTCCACTGGGTACACAAAGACGCTTACCATTACCTAAGTGTACCATCCTCATGAATACATAGCTCTGGTCTTCGTCCCGCCTCACACTCTGCTCTGAGTCGCTGAAGCTTGGAATCTGCCGACTGCGCCACCCGGATCCTCTCAACTATAGTGGACTGAACTTGCATACTGGCCATCAAGGCCACACTGGAAGGGAGAACAACTTCTATGTCCATCTTCTGAAGATCGGCTAACAACTCTGGCTGCGCTGTTAGGAAATAAGCTCCGGCTCTCCTACTCAATGCATCTGCTACGACATTGGCCTTCCAGGGTGATACTGCAGGTTGACATCATAATCCACTAGAAGCTCCAGCTACCTCCTCTGACGCATGTTAAGATCCTTCTGGGTGAAAACATACTTCAGGCTCTTGTGGTCGATGAAAATCTCCACCCTATCTCCGTACAAGTAGTGCCTCCACAACTTAAGTGCAAACACTACTGCTACCAGCTCCAAGTCATGGGTTGGGTAATTTCTCTCATGATCACGAAGTTGTCGTGAAGCATAAGCTATTACCTTCCCATGCTGCATCAGAACACATCCTAAACCTCTACCTGAAGCATCACAGTACACTGAGAATCCTCCGGTCCCATCTGGAAGCGTGAGAATAGGAGCTATTATCAGGCCTCGCTTCAACTGCTCAAAAGAACTCTGACACTCAGCTGTCCAAGCAAACTGCGCATCCTTGCGGGTCAACTGGGTCAATGGCGCTGAAATTCGAGCAAAATCCGAAACAAATTGCCGGTAGTAGCCGGCCAATCCAAGAAAACTACGAACCTCTGCAACTGTGCTGGGCACTGGCCATGACTCAATAGCTACAATCTTCTGGGGATCCACTTCTACTCCTCCTCGAGTGATGATATGACCCAAGTACGAAATGCGATCGAGCCAGAACTCGCATTTACTGAACTTGGCATATAACTGGTGCTCTTTGAGGACCTGAAGAACTACACGAAGATGCTGCTCATGCTCCTCCTCACTGTTGCTGTAGACCAGAATGTCATCCAAGAACACAATCATAAACTGATCCAAGTAAGGCATGAAGATGCGATTCATGAGGTCCATGAATACTGTCGGCGCATTGGTCGCCCCAAAAGGCATAACAAGGAACTCCCAATGCCCATATCTCGATCTAAAAGCCGTCTTCGGGATGTCCTGCTCTCTGACTCTGATCTGATGATAACCTGAGCGCAAATCAATCTTCGAAATACTGAAGCCCCCTTGAGTTGATCAAACAAGTCATCTATCCTCGAAAGTGGGTATCTGTTCTTGATTGTCACTGAGTTTAAGGTACGATAATCAACACATAACCTAGACGTACCATCCTTCTTTTTTACAAGAAGCATCGGGGCTCCCCAAGGTGATCCACTTGCACGAATGAATCCCTTGGTCCTAAGCTCTTCAATCATCTTGTACAATATCTCCAACTCTGATGGCGCCATCCTGTAGACTCTCTCTGACACGGGGGCTGTCCCGGGAATCAAGTCTATGGTGAACTCGATCTTCCCGCTCCGGAGGCATACCTGGAAGTTCTTCTGGGAAAACATCTGGAAACTCCTCGACTACCCTGGGCAACTGAACTGCTGCTACTGCCATCCGCAATACTGGAGGAGAAGGCTCAACTGTGCCTCTGGAAAATGAAAACTCTGGCTCTCCTGGAATGCTAAAAACAACCCTACCAATATGGAAGTCTATTCTAGTATACTGGTTCCTCAACCAATCCATCCCTAAGACCACATCATAATCGGCCATCAGGAATTCTATCAATCTAGCGGGAAACTCTCTACTGCTAACTACGATCCGACACGAGGAAAAACACTCTATCTACTCCCACAAGTCCGTTACCAGTAAGTATATTGAGCCTTACTGATAATGACTCGGGCTCCAATCCTATCCGTGTCGCGAATCGTGCAGACATAAAAGAATGCGATGCACCAGAATCAAATAAAGCTGAAGCTGGAAATGAGTTGACGAGAATAGTACCTGCCACTACCTCACCTGGTGCCAATCCTTCCTCCATGGTCAACATCATAGCCTGACCGTGCCCTCGGGGTGCTGGTCCCCTCTGCTGAAATCCTCGCTGCCTATTCTGACTCAAGGCCTGGGCTTGAGTATACTGCTGGGGTTGTTGCTGCTGGAATACATGGGACTGAGGCGGCAAGGGCCTCGGCAATGGATACTGCTGCTGCTGGACCGGAGCTGGTCCTCTCACCGAAGAGCTAAAAAGGTTGGACGATGATGAACCACCCCTATTCGGGCAGGATCCAACCCTGTGGTCTGGTGCTCCACAAGCCAGACACAATCCTTGTGCCCTGCGACATTCTGCCACCACATGGCCTGGCTTCCCACAATGAGAACAACCCACTGCGGAAGACTGCTTCTGCTTCTGCTGCTGCTGAGGGTGCGTCAGAGTGGAATGCTGAACCGACGTCACTGAGGCCGCTCGCCTCGAAACTCCAATAGTCAAAGCCCTGGCTGCCGGGGCCGGTGCTGAAGACTGATTCATCTGACCGTGAGATCTCTTCCGACCCCCGGTCCTATCCACAATCCTCTGGAAGGTATACTCATGCCTCCGGGCTGCTCTCAAGACTGCATCAAAAGTCTGATGCTCAAACTGCTCAACTGCCAACAAGATCTCCAGGTGAAGTCCCTGCTGGAACTGCTGGGCTCTATCATACTCGGTTGCCACCAAGGTGGGAGCAAACCGACTGAGTCTCGAAAACTCGACCGCATATCCATCGACCGTCCTGCCTCCTTGCTTCAGATTGGTGAACCTGGTCTGCAGATCATACCGAGCCACGGCATCGAAATACTTGGTCTGGAATCTCTTTCTGAATACTGCCCAAGGAATGGGTGCTGCTAATCCAACGGCCTGCGCTGCCCACTAGCTGCGGGCAAGATCTAACAACTGCAGGCGCACCACGGCTATATTCTCATTCTCTGGAGTCCTGGCTGCTTCGAGAATCACCTCAGTATCCTGAAGCCAAGCATCTGCTGCGACAGCATCTTCACTACCGTCGAAGAATGGAGGGTTCAAGCGCTTGAAGCTGTTGGCAGCACTGTTACCTTGATGACCACCCCGGGTCAAAGCATCCGTCACTGCCTGTTGCAAGGCATCCCCACGACGATCTTGGGAAGCTATCAAGGTCCTGACGAGACCTACCAAAATGCCGTCATCATGTTCTACAGGTTGAACTGGCTGGACTGGTGGCTCTCCGCCAGAAGGCACGACTCTGGAGGCTACTTCGGAATGCTGGGCTTGATCTTCGGGTTGCTGCTGGTCCGCGGGAGGTGCTCCGTCTTGCTGATCGGCCGGGTCAGGTACTATGTCGCTGAAGAAGACGACATAGGAAACAATAAGGAAGGACCAGGATAGATCAACGATATAAGTATATGATCAGGACAAGAATCCAGGGATTCAGAAGATACGAGCAGAGTTCAAGGGCGAATACTGATTGAGACATCTATTCGGTAAACCCTCACATATCTTGATTTACAAGACCTGCATGGGCCACCACTTGAACCATGTCACGCCCCAGAACCAGAATACTGGAGAGCGGGGACAGACATAGCCAGCTACGTATATTGAAATGGGATCCATCTCGCTATACGGTCACGGCTGTCTAGATACATGAGGGTTTACTACAAGCCAACAGTCTCCTATGGTCATGAGCAAGCCTAGTGTCTCAATCACCAGCAAGTAAGTAAATGTTACAAGATGTATGATCATTAAATATACAATAATAAGGCGTCCCAAATATTATATATTCAGCTGATCATGAAGCTAGTCGTTACAAAATGTGAGGACTAGCAAGAGTTTAGTCATACATGATCAACCCTAGGATCTGTTAATCATGTTACAGCCCGTAGGCAGACAGTAAGTAAAGTGCAATCGAGCTAAACAGGTGCTCGTCGGCTAAACGCCTCAAAAGAATATTTTTACAATAGAGTGGGAGAGCCAAAATAACCCACTCGTTGCCAGAATTCCTTCTAGTGTTCACCATCTGGCAGGAATGTTGGTAGATCCTCGGTAGCTGCTCCGAAATCTGGCCACACAAAACCAGCTGGGTCAGACCCCAGAAAGAGCAAGTGCCACAAAGGAGGCTTCACTTAAGAACTAAAACCAGCAATCAGCACAAGATATAAATAAAAGTAAGAACTGTAAATAAAGAAAATACACCAGGATGATATACGACGAGATAACCATGGAATGATTCAGATAAACAGGTTACAACCCGTAAACCAAACAAGGACCGGGGTTGTAACCCTTCATCTGAACAGAACTTGGAATTCTCACCATTTATCGAGAAAATAAATACAAGCATGCTGGTCATGTAATAGTCTGGAACAAGATCAGAGCAAGACTAGACTTGTTAGGCTCCATCCAATCATTTTACGGCCAAGCAAGATCTACGGCTTGATACTTTAACTAACTAGGGTTATCACAGTCCTAGTTACTAACAAGATGCAGTGAGATTATTCCACAGCCACAAGCCCTGCAGACCATCCAGGTTACCCAGGTCGAGAGATTAGGGTTGAATTCAGGTGGGTACATCGTCCAGGAAACGCATGTACCCTTAAGTAGCTTGAAGGGTGCAACACATGACAGTGTGCTGGAAATGTGCCCTACTCGACGGCAGGCTACAGATCCCAAGCGCGCCCAGGTAACGGGATTGCCTGTAGCTGGGAAATCCCTTCATGACTAATGTATTAATCTAGTTGTTAACCTTAGTCCATTTTAGTAGGTACTCCTGACCGTGGTACTCAGGAGTCCCCTCCTAGACATGATGCAAGACAGGATTAGAATATTTGTACAAGCACAATCGCCCACGGTGTCCATGACTAATTATACAGGTCATGTCATGTCAGGTAGTCGTCGCAACAGCTTATCAAGGCATAACATGTCAGGTCATCAGGTCAAGTGTACTAGTCAGGAGTGCGCCACGACGGGCCACTATCAGGTCATGTCAGGTTACTCATGTCAGGATTGCATCACTACGGGTCACTGTCGTGTCATGCTCAGGTATCATTTCCAAACATATTAACAAATCCATGATTATCAAGTTCATGACAAAAGGCGTAAGAATATAAAATGGGCGTAAAATATCAAATAAAATATCAATATACAGGGCTATAGAAGATCCAGGATAAGAAAAATAAAACAAACTGACAAGCTAATATAAGACCAAATCTGCCAAAGGCTATACGCTCAGGTAAGCATACGCTCAGGTAAGCATACGCTCCCAAAAGGCAGCGTATGGGGGTCACAAAGCTCTCGGGTTGAACCAGGGTGACACGATAGGTAAGCATACGCTCAAGCCAGCGTACGCTTAAAGCCAGCGTACGCTCAAAGCCAGCGTACGCCTTGCTCGCTTAAGCTAGCATACCAAGGCACGCGTGCGCTCAAGCTAGCGTACGCTCAATCTAGCGTACGCTCAAGCTAGCGTACCAAAGGGTCCATACACTTCTAATAGGAAGCGTACGTAAGGGTCAGCGTACACAAGGGCACGCTCGAGCTACAGGTCAGCGTACGCTCAAGCTAGCGTATAAAAAAGACACGCTGCCAATAGGCAGCGTATCAAGGCTAGCGTACGCACGCTAAAGAGTAGCGTACGAAAAGCAACGTACGCTCGCTAAAGAGCAGCACATGAAAAGCAGCGTACGCTCGCTAAAGAGCAGCGTACGACTCAGCGGTATAAGCTAAAAAGCTAGCACACTGCTCACTGTCTTCTCCAAAGGGCAAGAACAGCAAGAACTGTAAGAACTCCATGGATGGAACCCAAAACTCCAAATGCTCATAACTTGGTCAAAACAAGTCCGAATCCAACTTTCCAAAGGTCAAAATTGGGTAGAATAAAATTATCTACAATATGGAACCATAAAAACTTAAAAACAAAGGAGTTTGATAGATCAAAACCACCAAAATCCGAAAATACTAAATTATAGATCTACAAGAATCAAAGCCTCAAAATGGAAAATGACAAGTTCTAATGTGGTTTAGAATCATGAGAAGAAGCTAATGGAACCATAAAAATGAGTTCTCTTGTGGAAGCAAGTTGCACTTGCCTATGGTTGGGGAGTTGTTGAGAGGAAGGAAGAAGAAGAAGAAATAAATGAGAGTTATGGAGGAGAGAGAAGGTTGGTGGGGAAATAAATATCATGGGTTGGTGGTAGGTAGGGGGTTCACCTTGGTCCATGATGGACCAAGCAACCAGCCGGCCAAACCAAACCAACCCAAACCGAGAGTTAAACTAAGCCAAGAAAACTAAACAAGGAACAATACAAGAAAATACGTATACGTATTTCCAAAATACGTAATACGAACCACAGGCATTACACCACAGAATAACGTCGCAAATTGTGTCGCTAATTAGCGACCACATAAGAACGTCGCAAATAACGTCGTTAATTAGCGACGTTAACAACGTCGCTAAATAACGTCGCCATAGCGACATTTTGCGACATTTTGCGACATTTTTCCGATTAGCGACACGCTTTTTTTCGTCGTTTAAATAACGTCGCTAAAATTTTTTGTGACCTTTTAGCTGGGTTTAGCGACGTTTATGAACGTCGCTAATTCGACAAATTCTAGTACTGAGGCCACGGTTAAAATAAATCCATGTGGCTTTAGGGTAAACAATAGCAGTCTGAAAAATAATTGTGTGCCTATAACGAATTTATTGCCATGGTTTATCTAATTTTATGTGTGTAAAAGGTGATCAATTTCTATGTGAAAAGATATTTGCGTGTCTTCAGATAGTTTTTAACCATGTTGCTACCAATGTTGCGTAGTTGTATGTCATAAATTGGCCATGTTAATTCAGTTTTTGCGTGTATAAATGATAGCTAAGGCCATGGTTAAAACAAAACCATGTAGCTTTAAGGTAAACAATAGCCATGTAGAAAATAATTTGTGTGTCTTCTGAAGATTTTTAACCATGGTGCTACAAATTCTGCGTAACTGTAAGTCATGAATTAGCCATGTTTGAATAAATTTTGCATGTCTAAAAGATAGCTAAGACCATGGTTAAAATAACGCAAGTGACTTTAATGTAAACACTAGCCACATTAAAAATAAATTGTGTGTCTATAAGGAATTTATGGCCATGGTTATATGAAAAATGGTTGACTAACAAAAAAAAGTTTGGTACCAAATAGCCACGGTTATGGTCTATGGCTACAGATTTTCATGTTATATAGCCATTCAAGTTTAACGTAGCCATATGGGTATCGAAAGTCACACCAAAATAGGCTACGCTTTGGATGTAAAAATAATCCATGGCTAAAAGCATACAGCCACGGTGAATCAATGTGGCCTAGGTAGATTTTTGTACTAGTGATTCTTTACATGTTATTTTTTGTGACTAATGTATTACCGTGTTTATGACTTGTTCGAATCCATGAGTACTAGTCGGGCGGGGAAATATCTTAATAGACGAGTGAACTACCCTTTCCACCCCAATTATCTTTTATGGAGAATAGCAGCTGCATACGACACATGCGATTGGCCGGATTTATCCCTTAGCCGTTCACATGTCGAAAGTGGTATTTCAACTCACTAGTTAGATGCAGCTTTGCTATACATTATTATTTCTGTTTCAGTTGTTTATTATTGTACATATTACTTCTTTTTCATTATCATACTCTTTTACTTTTATTCACATATTTTATACCATGATTCTCTGTTTATCCACCCATCATGTATTTCAGAATTATTTACGGTTTTATAGATTTTGTCAATTATTGGAACTACTGTTAGAATCTACTCGTTTCATTCCTGACTGAAAATCAATTTTTTTTCAGATTAGTCGCGGCTACTTTTGCATTGGATCCTTAAGGAGAGATATGGGTATACGCTAAGGTCAACCTTAGAGGTTGTTAGATAGATTTTGATTAAAAAGTTTAATATGTTATTTTATAATAATGAAATCTTGTATTTATATTCAAATGTAATCTTTAAATATTGTAATTTGATTTAGAAACGTGAATGAACAAAAGAAATAAAGATATCATTTTATAAGAACTTGTTTAATTGCGAGCTAGAAAGCGTACTACTGTCGATACTACGACGTAGGCTGGACTTGCGCACGCACTTGCATCCCGAAAAGCGCGTACGGGTCGTGACAAAAACGAGCAGATAACTTGAAGTCACAATAAGGCTTGAAGACTATTTTCTCTTTATTGATTACTGAAATAAAGTACAAGGCTTGCACCGGAGTATAAAACTTACAACACAACTTACATTACATTGATAGCCAACTGAAAATGAAACGCCTGCTATTAGGCTTACATTTGATATTTGGAACGCTGACTTACAATTGAAACTGCCGACTTGGCTTACAACTCACTGGTATAATAAGATTACAATGTTCCATACATTATGCCCTTTATAAACAAAAAATATCATCTTTTGTAAGGAGAGCTTCTGCATGCCCAATAAATCTTCGATATCACGAGACTGATCAATGCTAATCTTAGTGTACTGAACTTCCCACGCACGAGCATCGGAAAAGATTGCCCACAACGTAGGTTATTACATACTGTGTACTAGCGAGCAGAACCATCCCACCGCCTAAACCAACACTAAGTAGTCATGTTAGCAACCATTATTAAGAATGATCTCTCTGTTTGGGCCTAACATCAATTTATAGTTCATGGGCAGTATCATAGTGAAGCATGTAAACAAGTTATAACATTTCTCATAAAGAGGCATCATTGTAGCAGCATTGTAGTTAACATATTAAGCATGTCATGGTAATACTCATGGAAAGGCAACATTATAGCATATTGTATTTAACATGTTAAGTAGTTAAGTTGAACTAACATGTATGATAAACATATCACATTTAAGTAATTTCTTATCGATAGACGATTCCCTCGTACGTGCATCAAATACAGACTATATGATATACTTACTCTACCTGTACAAAATATTCATTAGCATGCATCCTGACTACGTACATAGTCACTAGCATTGTTATACCATACGGACTTTTGTTATATAGGACTTCAAAGGTAATTCGATGATATAAAAGTAGGTAGCTAGCCTCTAATATTGTCTCGCAAAACTCGTGTTACCAAAGCACGTTAATGTTTCCTCCCAGGTCAGATCTGCCCCAACGTCCCAGGCATACCGTACGAGGAAACTAATCTCAAACCTGGTGCACAAGTTGTCCATGACCACGCAAAAGCGTGTCCGACTCGATCATGAACATAGTCGTATGGTAAAAATATTAAAAGTAATTAAAGGCAACAATGCATCATTTCATCCCATCCAAGTTGTGTTCAACGACTTATCATTTTTATCATTACCACTATTCTACTTGGTGATCTCAGCGATCCCAAGCCTCATTATTTCTCATTGCATCAATTCATTGCAACATTTATCACATCATCCCTTCAGCAAGGAACAAATAGCATTTTATTCATTTCATAGGGGACATTTATCATTTATTTCATGGCTTATAAGAAAATAGGCAGTATCCTATATCTTTACAACAGGTACACATAGTGTATATGATTCTAATATTTTATTCATTTCAGCAGCATTAACATGGACAGTATTATCAATTCATTTCCAGGCATCAATTCACATTAGCAGTTCAATATTCAAGTGCTATTCATTTCAACTGTGTTTAACATAGGCATCATTTTATTTAGCAAATAAAGCATGGGACATTAGCGACATTCTATAACAAAATTGTACTCTATTTATTAAGTATGAAAGAGTAGGAAAGAAGGGATAGTTCCACTCACTTGCACAAAGGTTCTTCCTATTTCGATCACATATATGCTCAACGGGACCTCTAGAGATTGTTCGACACAAGTACGATATTCCCCACTAGACATAGCCCCACTAGCGAGCCATGTTCCATAACTCATCCCATCCGGCCAACATAGAGAGATTATATCAGTTTAAATCTTTTGATTTCCAACATAGGGTACTGTCCAACATTTTGATCCCATCTAACAAGCCAACTAAATGTCTCATGCGAAGCGGGACATTACATAATATACCACTCAGAAAAACTTTATCCTTAAAACTTAAGAGAAAAACTCATTCTACTAATTCACTTAGTGACAATAAGTTACTTATTCAACTTTCCATTTCTGCTCACTCGATTATCACGAGATTGTTATCTAACTGTACCACTAAATCCATCAATGATTCAATCCATCTTTCTCTTTTACAAAAATATTTGCACTTCTCATTGATTCACTAACATTCTCCCTGCTGTACTATCTTGGCCGCAACCTACCATTTCGTTTGGATTCATACACATATTTTAGGCGTCCCCCAAATATATGTATTTCAGCTAACGTCCATGCTAGTGCAATTCGATAAGCCATAGGTGCAACTTTCTTTTCCAAATTCGACTTTCACATATTAATATCAATTTTTGGTGTAAGCATTATCAAGGTCTATCAACAACCTTTAAATAACTTATTGCTCCATTTATTTGCCAAACTTGCTATCTTTCAAGCCACTACACTTAACATCAGGGACTACTCAGATAAGTTACTTACCCAAGCACAATATTTCTAATATTTGAGCCAAGGGTCTAACTTAAAACCAACCATACTAAGAGTTCACAATAATCAATATGCAATTCCATCTATCTCAACACCAATCCTTTCCGAATCCAACAACATTTTCCACCGTGATAATTCATCATTTCTAAAGGTACAAATCCGAGGGTCACTCATTATCAATTACTCGATCCAAGAGTACAATTCCATGCAATATTCCATCCAACATAATATCCATCCCGCAATTTCTTTTTTCAACTTTCCTTTTTGACTATGAAATCAACAATCAAACTTATGAGCAACGGTCCATCTTTTCAACTTGATACATAGTATTCAATGTTAATCCAGCTAACTGACTTTAGATACCGATCTATCAATTCCGTCATGAGCAGTCAATTTCATCTTTTGGAATAATTCACTTATCGATACATACAACTCAAGTCTCACCCATAATTGCAGTGTCACTTCCAGTTTTAAAAATTGAGAGTAATTTTGTCATTTTTCTTATTTTAATATTTTTGTGAATATTTATTTATTAATATTATATTTTGGAGTTTTGTTTGATCAGGTTTGAGTTTTGTCTCATTTCGACTTGTGTTAGTGATCTGGGTCAGTTTTGGACCCAATTGGACCCGACCAACTTGTCATGACCAAACCCAGATATTTATTTTGAGTAATCCTATTTGATTTAATGGGATTAAAGTTTAGAATTAGATTTAGAACTTGGAATTTAGAAATTCCAAGTTACCATTTTGATCCCAACTCAAAACCCTTCTTTTTTTGACATGGAGGGCATTTTTGTAATGTGCCAAATGCCCCCATCCCTTCTATATGTGGCCGACCAGATTTGGAACCCCCCTGTTGCTCTCATTTGCAAGAGAACACTCTCTCTCCTTCTTTTCTCTCTATATACAAAAACCTCTTTTTTCCCTCTTGATTTCAGGCTTCAAGTAAGTCAAATATCTTCCAAATCTCTTCAATTTCTCTAGATCTCTCTCTAATCTTGGTGCTAACCCTTGTTTATCTCTCATTTATGGTTTTGATCTAGTTAAATCTAGCTTGGTGGTGGTGTGAGCATAGATCTTGTGCTTTGACCTAAAAAGAAGTAAATTTGGGACTTTTTCTTGGGATTCCAACTCCCAAGCGGTAAACCTTCATTCTAACCTTTATAATTACTTCTAATTAGTGTAATTTTCATATTAGAGGATGCCCGAGGTGTAGGATAACCCATTAGAAGAGGTTTGGAACCCATTGGACTCAATTTGGGACTTTCGGCCTAGGTTTAGTGCCAATTTTGGAGAAATCCCTAAATTGACATGTTTGTGTGTTGTCCCTAGCATAATTAGATCTAATTAGGTTAGTTTGGGTGAGATGAGGCTAGGTACGTGTCCATATTTGGATATATGGGATCGTTTTGCAAGAAATCATAAAAATGGACTTTTTCGGGGTTTTCGGGTTCCAACACACGGGTAACTTTTTGCATCGATATCGGCAAGTTAGCACTTAGAATAAGTTCTAATCATTATTTAGGACTCGTGGGTAGAATTTGGGTCGAATTCGGATAGGTTTGGTGCCTGTATCGTGCGGTATCGTAAATCGGACACCCCTGAGTCGCCAGAATGGCCATTTGGCCATTCAGGCCTAGTTTCTCATTTTTGCTTGCGTGTGCGAGTTGGATTGCTTGTATGGGGTACGTGTCTAGGCCCTAGAGGGTAGAATTGCAAGGATTTGGGTATTCAGATAGGTTTCAGGATGTTGTTAGTTGTGTTAGTTGTGTTAGTGTATATATATATATAATATTATATATATATATATATAATATATATATATATATATATATATATATATATATATATATATATAATATTATATATATATATATTTTTGTGTGTGTTGGTGTTATTTATATAGTTGTGTGTGTGTTAGAGGTTTGTGAGTGTGTTTATAGATAGATAGATATGTATATATATGTATCGATTTGGGGGTTGACTTAGTCTCAATAATACTCGAAGCCCATAACTACCTGTAATTACTTTGACTTAGAGTCCATGCCTCGCCAGTGTGCAGCTGGCTGCAATGAACTTTCAGTTTCCATAATCCAGGTAAATGACTGCAGTGCACATCTGCCACGTCATAGTAGCTCATCGAATATATCTCAACCTTATCCAAAAAATTTCCAAGGATTTTATAAAGATTCAAAATGAATTCTTTAACAGTCAAAGTCAAGATAGGAAGTGAACAAGTAGTTTTATTTGGTACTAAGGGATAAAAGATCAAACAAGCGGCCATTATGAAACAATAGTAAGATACAGAGACTTTAGAAACAAGTCTTGAATATGAAACAACAAGAAAAGTCTAGATGCTAGAAGAATGAAAAGGAAAGTGGCGATCCACGGTATCCAGCTATGCGAGAATGCCTCCGGTCTCTAGTCCTCGTCCGGAATCGGAATAGCCTCTACTCCTTCCTCTGATATAAGGTAGATCGTCCCTCTGGCTGTGAAGATCCAACTGCTCTACGAGCAATGGTGCACTCCCTAGCCTGATGATCAGCTGCACCACAGATAAGGCACTGTCCAAGTCTCTTCCTACACACCTGCCAGGTATGTCCACTTTCTGACAAAATCCACAAGGCTGCTGAACTGGTCGTTGCTGCTGCTGCTGTGTCCCCTGGGAAGGCTAGGCTGTGAAGGTCTTCATCTGCTGGATATTGGGACGTTTGGGTGGTCCCGAATGGCTACTTCCTCCACTAATGTCACGGTCTCTCTTGGGTCGGAGGCTCAGATCAATCTCTAATCTCTGACCAACGGCGACCATCCCACATAAGTTGTCGCTCTGTTAGCCGTGACTAAGTAACGAAGCTCATGGCTCAAACCCTGCCTGAATCTCGTAGCTCTCACAACTGGATCTCTGGCTCTGCCCTCTGCAAACCGACTAAGTCGTCCAAACTCTGCTGCGTACTCATCAACAGAGCGAGTCCCCTGCTCAAGAGTCTGAAACTGGCGCTCCAAAGCCTCTCTAGCTACCGCTGAAAAAAACTTCTCTTTGAATATTTCCAAAAACTGCTCCCAAGTCAATCCAGGTACTGCGAGCTGGGGCTCGCTCCTAAACCAGGTACGTGCCAGATCATGCATCTGTACACCGGCTGCCTCCACCTTAAGGTCCTCCGAAAGCCTAGATAGTCTCATTACCCTCTCTATATCCTCTAGCCACTCATCGGCGTAGAGTATACCTTCGGTCCCAAAGAACTCTCTAGGTGCCATCCTTTTAAAGTCTAGGATAGACCCCTCTCTCTGATGGTGGGTGGGAGTAATCTGAGTATAAGTAGGAGAAGCATGAGTGTGGATGGGAGGCGGAATAAAAGAAATAGGCTCAGGTTGAACAAAAGTGGTGGTAGTAGGCTGTACAGGAGCTTGGGTAGGTGGTGGAGGTGGAATATGTGATGGATGTGGAGCATATGGCGGAGGTGGAATGTATGATTGGGTCGGTATGGTAGTCAGTGGAGGTGGAATATGAGATGTAGGTAGAGCAGTAGTAGTAGTCTGGGGAAGTGGAGGTGGTGGTGGTAAGAGTGGGCTAACTAATCTCTCAATACCCTCCCGTAATATAGTGGTCTGCTCCCTCTGAGCATCCAACAGACTCAGGGTCTAGGCTCTCTGGACCTCCAATATCCCATGGACTAGCTCATGCATCTGGGTACCCCTCATGGAACTAATGGAATGTCGTAAAGAAGCTCTCGTGACAGGTGGCACGTGGGTACCGGAGCGCTCTGGGTCTACCATAGGTAGGGTAGATGATCCTCTCTCGGAATAGGCTACACTCGGAGTGCGGCCTCGCAGATGAGGTTCCTTCCTTCCTTTGGCCATCTCTGGAATTGTAGGAGGAGAACTATCAGTGACTCATAGGTGTACTGTGTGTGTTAACAAAATATATAAAAGACAGAAAAGTAAGCAATATGATAATGGTCCTATGCTGTGATGAGTTTCCTAATTCTGTAGGCTTCCAATGGCACTCTAATCCTAAGTACCATTAGATAGAGACCTGCATGGGCCACCACAAAAATATGTCACGCCCTGCTCCTGAATAATCGGGTACGGGCCGATGCATGCCCGATCTACACTGTCGTTGACAGCTGTAGTGAGCCGTCTAGTCATCAATAACAAAATAATCTCATCACAACATCTAATCACGGAATCTATACTAACCATCACAGTAATCCACTATACGATTATTACAAGTTTATACATGAATGACCGGGTACAAAGTCGATAAAAGATAAATGCTACAACAACAACAACATATAATCAAATACACTCAATCAATCTCTATACATGAAACTAATATCTCAATGTCAAGTGAGCTCCAATGCCAGCCATGACAATCTAAGGATCCATCTCACCTGTAATCAACGATCCAGTCAGAAAAGGAGCAAAGTACATTGTAACTCAATCAAATCACCATAAAGATCAATGGAATGGTATATCAAAATATGACTGAAAGACAGGAAATAAGATGAGTATAAAATATGCACTAGCTATGTGTACATGTACAATTGGACGTTATCAACATGTGGGGACTAATATGTAATCAGACATATAGAATATGCTATCAGTCAATCAATAATCAGGCATGCCTGACGACAATGCTATCAGTCACGCAACAATCAGGCATGTCTGACGACAATGCTATCAGTCACGCATGAAATGGACATCAGGCATACAGAGTATGCTATCAGGCAATATTTGTCCAATATTAGTCAATCACATGTCTCTAGAACGTCCCCCATCCGATACGAGAAACAATGCACGCAAGAAAGATAGGAGAAATACAATAAATGATATAAAGACAGTATGACTGCAATGCATGCAACGATGGTAATACTGAGTACATGTACTTGCCTTCTTTCTTTCGAAATTTGGTCAAGTCTTTAGATCACTTATAAATAGGAAGAATATTTAGAAAACATTCTAAATAATTCCTAAAGAATCTCTAAGACTACTAACCCTCTTATTCCCTGGACTCAACTAAATAAGGTTTTTTTTAACCAATACTAACTTACTAAGTAAATATGAATTGGCCAGAAGCTCTAATTAACCAAAGACCTATAATGTTCAAACTTGCTATTGGTCGACACTAAGGTTACATTTGTCTTTCTCACGATTATCAGTCCCTGCAACATAAATTCTTTAGGTCATGCCCAAGTAGTCATTAGTAACAAAAGTTCAAAATAACCTAACACTACAACGGCTAACGAATTCAAACTGTCTTCTAACACAGTAACATTTATGCCATACTCATCCTAATTTAAACTATCAACCCAACGGTCATCAACCCGTAGTTACAAACACCATCCTTCCATCACACTTGTTTTCCCGTGTCTGCCAGCTTCCTCCCAGTGTCCTGAGTCGTTATGGACATGACTACTAGTCCGATACTGTTACACCAATGATGTCAACACGTCCCAACGTCGCATGACCCCACTCGACCTCTGAAATACTCAAACAAAAAGTTATTTCCAATAAGATATTACAGCTGAATACCTGTAGAGTTGCCAATACGAGTGTCCGCCTGTATCCGATACTCTTCCCCGCGTGTCTAAGCTAGCACAGGCTAAACCGGCATTAAGCCAAACACCATACATGCATGAAAACAAGAATAATTTTCATGACTTCCTCTGTTCTGTTTGATCAAAAATTGAAGGAAAAAACCCAGATCTGATCAAAAAACTCACCAATAACTCCCAATCAATTTCAGAGAAAATAAAGAATCAATCAAACATTTGAAGAATCAAACGATTACTGATCTAATTGATCGGTCGATCAATCCAATTTGATCGATCAAGAACCGATCGATCCAAACAAAGAAGAACAGAGAAGAACTCACCGGTTGGGCCGATCGTTTAGCTCGCCGTCACTTCAATTCATCACCATCGTCGTCATCTTCACTGTGAAGTATAGCCCGAAGATCCGATCGCCATGGCCGAGAGTGGAGAGATCGAAAAAGGAAGAACAGATGAGGAAGAATTCCAGCAGAGCTTTGCTGCAATGGACTGATAAAGAAGAAGGAGGGATCGGTCACTTATATAGGCAGATGAGGACGGAGACAGTTACGATCTGACAGCTACGATGATGCCGACCACGTCGATAGCCGCTCGTCGACGGTGGGGATAAAGTCGGCGGTTAGAATAGGTTGATACAATCGACCGGCTATGAGGGATTGGGCAGTGGACAACTAACGGTTGAGATGATCGGAAAGCTTCTGGAGCTCGACCTTTCCTCCGTCGCGATCAGCGATGTAGCTTCGACGTCGCCTCCAGAGCAGAGGAGTAGAGAGAATTGAAAAATAAGTGAATAAATGAAAGAATGAGTGAACCATTCTTTAAAGGAGTTGGGTTGGGTTATCGGGTGCGGGTGAAGGTTATCGGGTTAGACCCGCGCCCAATTAAGCTAGACGGGCTGGCCATAGAGTTGGGTCGGGCTGGCTGAGAATGTGAAAGGCTTAAACTAGGAAGAGTAGTCGGGTGAAAAGGAAATAAAAATAGAATAAAGAGTTAGGAAAAAATAATAAATTCCTATTATGATCAATCAATAAATTTAATATAAATTTAGGAAAATCAATTAGCCAATCTTATTTACTGGAATATTCTCTAATAAAAGACTTTAGAAAAATACTCAAAAAATCATTAATGATACTTAGTGATTTATTAAGATAATCCAAAAAGTAAATTAAAATCTTAATTAAATTCTAATAAGAATTATATACTAATACCAAAAAAAATTTATCATTCAGGAAAAGTGGAGTTACAATTACCCCCTCTTGTATTCCTATTCACTTGTGCATAGCTCCACCCTCACTGCACATAGGGTGTTGCCTAACTTGATACTATTTGTGCATAGCTTTCTATTTGGCCGGCCTGATCTCCAGGTTTACCTGTGCTTGTTCTTGCGCATAGCCGGTCAAATGGAACAGCCTGATCTTGACCCAAGCCGATCACATAACACTTTAATACTCAAGGCACTGGTTATATTTATATTGTACATCAGATATTTCTATACTGTTCTACTTTTCTGTATGTTAAACCCTGACATGATATCCTGTTCTATATATCCTGTTTATATTCTAGTCTTGATATTTTATCTTGTATTCCATTATAATTGCCTCTTATAGCATTTGTCAATTCAATGGAACTGTTGTTGGTATTTGTACTTGCTCATTATCCTGACAGGATAACCCCGTTGATGTTTACAGAGGATTTAGAGGCGGACTGCTCGACCTATTATGGGTATGGCATAGATGCGGAGTACGACCTGGACATTCATGTGGGGCCGGTGCCCATTGAGCACCGCTTGCTCTGACCTAAACTAGTTAGGTTTGACTGGACTGCGTTCCAGCTTAGTATTTTGGATTGTAGTATATATTTTTGGGATTGTATAATGTTTTAAATTATGAACTTCTGGTTGTGACTCTGTGACTTGCATCTATTTTCAGCTTTTCTATTTCCTTCATATCTTTATCACATCGTGCGTATCTTTCCTAGATGTCATGTGATTGAGTTATATATATTCCTCCATGCGGAGATGACATGTTTATATATATTGTCGATGTTAGATTTTATAGATGACCTATACAGCGTTCTACCGTCGACACTGCGGCGTAGGCAAGACGTACCCACGTGCTCGTGCTCCTAAACAGGGTACGGGTCATGACATGCAGTTTTCGCTTAAGGCCGACACATTACTTCTTAATTGTCAAACATCTCTGAGGCACACTTGAAGCATATACTTTCCTAGGTTATACTCATTACCATCTCTCGTATAATACCAAAGGGTCATCCTATGGGTCGCCAACAGTCACCCTATTATTCGATCAAGTCTCTAAGACTAGCTATACCGACAGCTAAACCTAATCATTCAGGTGACTCCCCTGGAGTGGATAGCTACTAGGGACTATACTAATTTCTTATTCTTAGGGCCAACAAGAAACCAACAGTTCTAAGAAGCTCTACCCAAACCTATAGGTATAAACTTAATCTGGATAACTACTCTCCATTACCGACTATATCGTCTATTGGTTATGCAGCTCACGGTATCTAGGGTCAAGTCTATCTAACACTAAGGTCATTCTAGACTTACCCAACAATCAACTAAGACCGATCTAGCAACATTCACTACAAAAAAAAGTGTCTTTTTGGGACCCCAAAAATCCGTCTTAAAAAGACCCAAATCAGTCCTAAATTGTGATTTGGGACGAATTTTAGGACGGTAAGTGACAGTGCTATTAGGGTGGCGTGGCAAAAAGTTTTAGGACGAAAAATACCGTCCTAATTTGGTTTTAGGGTCGGAAAATGTAACCGTACCAAAAGAGTTTGAATTATTACATATTTACGACGGTTTACAAAACGGTCCCAAAATAGAAGAGTTTGTGACGAATAACATCCGTCCTACACAAATTTGCTAGCGTCACAAAAGGATGTCATTTATATCTAGGACAATTACATAATCGTCCCAAAAGTAATACTTATGAAATTATTGTTTGTATTTTTCCAGCTATAAAACATATAATTTAAATACACATATAACATAATTCATATGGTCATGGTCGTTGTCAAGCTTATCCTCAGACGTATCTCCAAGTGTCGGAGCTCCCATACAAAAAAAACTCAACAACATCAAGCATTCTTTACTATCATTTACAAAATAGGAGAAACATATTACATTAAGTAGAAGACAACAAATTCCATATATAACTATAATGTTCAATTGATAAACAACAGAAAAGCTTAACATTAAGCATCCTGTAGAATCATTTCCAAAATAAATCCAAAACACAATACATCACCCATACCATCACTTACAAAATGAACCCATCATCTCCACCATTACATACAAAATTATGAACCCAAAATATTAAACACTACACCATATTTTTGAATCATTTATTAAATATTCACAAAATTAACCCAAATTTTTTTCCATCACAAGAGTCGTCGTCCATCATTTAAGTAAATCCATAATGCTTTTGAAGGACCTGCAAATAAAATTAAGACATGCCAATATATTAGCAAGAAAATTTTATTATTTTATCAATCATTGAGAAAATGTGTCTAATAACAATGTAAAGAAGCAAAAATTTATCATAAAAGTATACTTACAACAATTAGTCTAGAAAATATTATCAAGAAAATGTGTCTAGTATCAATATATATGAAAGGATACTTACAACAATCATAAAAGGAGATTCTATGTACAATGAAAGAAATCACAAAGATGAGATCCAGTAAAAATATTACCACAACATTGACAGGGTTGGCAGGGTTATTGTAATATGTTACAATTAGATGATGCAAATACAAAGGTATTGTTAGAATAGAAGTAGAAGTTAACAATTCGAACAAGTCCTAATCATGCCCAACTTAGAGAGGCGCACAATTATTTTTAGATTAAAGAAGCATTGATCATACAAATAGTAGATAAACCTATTATACAACCTCAGTAGTATGCTGCAATGAAGTAAAATATTTCAAAATTTTCCATCCTGTATTACAAAGAATACTGGAGGAAAACAGTTTCCGAGGTACGGAATGGTAGTTGCACAATGGGCTTAAGAAACATGTATGTTGTGAAACTTCTTTTGGCATTAATTCTACTACCAAGAACATATAGCAAAATTCTCATCACATGAAATAGATTTTAGTGTTTAAATCAAGATGGTAGAGGAATAAGTTGTCTGCCCCATGGATGGATAAGTTATCAAACTACGAGTCATGTAACCTCATTGCCTTGTTCAAGAACATAAAAATCACAATTAGATATCATAGGAGCGCAATGCAAAGAATGTAAGAAAAAGCCAATAAGAAAAATCTACCTTTGCATGCTTCAACAAAGGAGCAATGCAAAGACTAGATCAACACATACATCAAGTTCAGTATCCCTTGACCCAGCAACAAAATAATTTAATGCTTTCCAAAAATTATTTTGATCTGAGAAATTGGTATAGGCATATTGGCCTGCAATCTATGTTGCTTGATACTCGAGTAACAAATAGCACACGAGTTGTGACCTTGAATTCTGACATTTTTAGAATCTATCTAAGTACCTCAAAGGATTCATAAGGAAGCAATACAACTATCCATCTAGGTTGTAGGTAGGTGTATGTATGGAATAATAGGCGGGAAAAGAAAGAAAACTAGTCACTGAATACACACCTGATGCAAGCGAGCTCTCTTCTGGAATATCCTGTCCTCATAGGAACCAATCTCCAGTTCTCCACCTCCACCCAAGCCCTCACTGAACACAGAGAGATCAAAGTTTGGGATAAAATATCAGGCTACAAAGCTAGCAATTTCAGGATCAAACCTTGTCCTCCTCTGGATTTTCGGAGTTAAAAAGATCAGACTTCTCTCATAGCACTTCCTTGAGCTTTGTTTTCAGATCATCTTTATTCTCATGAATCTGAAAATTGAAAAGAACATTACAACCGTAATCAGACAAAATAGCTGGCATGAAAGAATACTAGAACCTACAACCTAGAACTGTTATGTTAGAACATGAACTAGTCAATGAACTAATACTGAAAATTTTCCTCATTAAGAAGATAAATTTACTTCTGTTTCCAGACTAGTCTTAGCCTCCACAATGGCAGCACCAACTGAAGCCCCTGTTGAAGATATGCGTTGGACTTTTGGGGCTCTGGCAGCAGTATCTCTACTGTCAATTTTTCCACTTTGTCTTGTCTTAATTTCCAGCCCTGACATAGAAGTAGTAGTTTGTCCAATTTGTCGATATGGCGAAGGAGTAGCACCAGAAGCAAGACGTGAGCCTTTAAAACGTGAAACAGGAACTATATCGTCAGGCCTTAGTTGTGGATCTACGTCATCTCCTCGTTTCGCTTGAGCTTTCTCGCGCTTGATTCTTTCTGCTTGTCGCTGGAAAAAGGAAAATTTGTGTCTTAGGAAAAGAAAATTTAACTATTGCAGCTATATTGTTGCATCTCGAAAGATTTGTATTATGACAGTTAACCAGACAAGTAATACTAGATTAAATTATAAAAAGCAAGCAGTTTAAAATTTCGTAACAGGGTTGATACTAAATAGGATATTAACATTATAAAAGCTTTGATAAGTTGAAAGTATAATGGGAAGCTGATGGACCATAGTTTATCATTCAAGGTTCATTAAGCACTACATGATGTAAAAACTAGGATTATCTATAATTTCTAGCTATTAATATTCACTTATTTGATTACAAATAACTGTGTGATAGAATCATTGATTCCATGATTTACAATCATCATAAGAAAACTAAGAAAGTGGCTAAAGTAGCCATATTAGGGGGGAACCTATTTCTGTGCAAACAAATAAATTAAGAACAAGAATTTGCACAGAAATTTCTTGAGTTGAACAGTTGGGAATTTCTATTGCTGATATTCATGTCAGACAATATGTAAACTAAATCTATTCAGATACTTAGGCAATAGACTCCAAAAACTGAATGCAGTCAAGTCTTAAGAAAAAAAATGTTACTAGTGAGATGGTTGAGCCTGAACAAATATTCTGTTTTGGGTTTTGACAATATCCTCGGCATTGAATATAGGGACATTTGAACAATGATCAGTTTGTTGCTGAAAATTGAGTACCTCCATGCATTAAACCACTTGAATCAAAGTTTTTCCACTATTAAATTGGATTACAAAGCTACCTTTAATGAACAGTTAAGTTGGAGAAGCAGTAATAATTTTGTTAGATGAATATCTCGGAACACTTGTGACCTTGAATTCTGAAATTTTTAGAATCTAAGTACCCCATAGGATTCATAAGGAAGCAATACAACTATCCATCTAGGTTGCAGGTAGGTGTATGCTCTCTAGCTTCTTGTTCTTGGTGAAGAGAGAGGCAACAAATTAAAGGTTTGGTTCTCAAGTTTATCACAACAAATTGTCTTCAATCTTGTCAACTTTAACAAATCAAAACAAAAATTTCCTCTCAGGATACTTGCATCTTATATTCCAATATACACATCATAGCTTTGAAGGTTTTAGACTAACGACAAGATTGTTAGTTTTGGATATAAAATGAGAAGTAATATGTTCATGAACTGAGGATTATTCAACATATTGTGATAATCGAAATCAAGGGACCAAATACCTCTTCCTTTATTATTAGTGAATCCTCAGGAACATCTAAGAACAATATCAGAGAAATCTTCCTGTAATGACATTAAGATATTACAAAGACACCGGTATATGTCTAAATCAGTAGAAAGCAAAAAAATTGAACTACCTATAGCAGCTTTTCATCTTGGTTTCCTCCATGTATTATCTTGTCAAATTGACTGAGAAAGAGACGCCCAATGGTCAGTATCGGTAGCAGTTGGTATGGGATTTGGACCTACCAAATCATATTATTATAGCCCATATCGTATCAGTATCAACATATTCTTAAGCAAAAAAAAGGATTAGTTGTAGTGATACTAAACTTTCAGAAGTCAGTTCATGCTATAAGAATAATTTTAAATACATAGTGATGAAGGACAACACTGTTTGTGTCACAAGTCCATGTCCATGCCTCTTATCTACTTGACACACATGCATAAATGATATACTTATTCTTTAGCTCAAAAAAGAACTAATAAGTGAAATTGATAGATATATACTGATTTTTCTCTTCATGGAGGAAAAGAACAACACTCATATAGCATCAAATGAAAAGACAGATAAAGAAACCAAATGTCGATTGTTTAAACACATTCAAATAAAACATTAACACTTAATCAGCTATCAGAGAGACCAAGGAGGTGGCAACATAGCTTGTCCCTTGAACAATTTGCTCAAGAAAGACTCTTTTAAGTGGAGTCTACAAGCTCAAGAGACTTTTAACAACTTAAAAACTGCTTTAACCCAACCTCCAGTATTGAGAATGCCAGACTTTAATAGTGAGTTTATACTTGAGTGTGATGCTTCTGGGAATGGAATAGGTGCTGTTCTTATGCAGGAGGATAGACCAATAGCCTATCTCAGTCAAGGGTTAAAAGGAAGAGCCAAGATCCTATCCACATATGAGAAAGAGATGCTTGCTATCTTACTGGCAGTCAAAAAGTGGAATCAATATCTTTGGGGAAGGGTGTTTCTCATTAGGACTGACCACAAGTCCTTAAAGTATATGTTAGAACAGAGGGTCTACACAGAGGCTTGCTATCTTACTTGGAGATATTTAAGGCATATCTATTTGTCATTAGCAGGTTCTGAACCCAACCATTCTGCACATGAATATGGCACTATTTTATTGTAGCTCTTATGATTATTTCAGACTTAATTAAGATGTATTGGTGGTGCAATAGATGAAATATGCACAAGTGTTGGTTAAGTTGCACTAAGTCTATTTAGCATTCACAACTTTTGATCAAAATTTTGAACAGTGCTGTGGGAAAAGACATTTCCAATGATTTCAACTTGTTACACCAAAATTATAGATTTGGTCTATAAAGCCATATGTTAAAAATTTAAGCTTATTGTATCCTTTTGTCAAAAGCTAAATTAGTAGAAGATCAACCCACATGTCAAAGTACCCAGATGACAAGTAATAAGCCTTAATATGGCGAGGAATGGTGCAAGAGGTTATCTATATTAAAAAAGGAACTTCCATTAAGTTTATCTATATTACAAAAGGAACTCCCACATACAACCACATTAATGCAGAGGACGTTGTCCAGGCAATTGTAGATTTCAGTCCAAGTGTTTGGAAAGATTATTTCATCTCCTATTCTCCCAAGTCTTCTCTTACATCACAGGCACATATCATTTATCAAGAAAGGCTTCTTCTTCTTTTTATGAGCAAGACTGATTTATATTTAAATACCTTCAACTTAATCTCACTTTTTTACCCAATTTTCTATCCCGATGTAGAACATAACAAATTTATGAAGAATTATACATGGAAACATATTATTTAAGCAAGGGCTAATACTTCGATACCATGTTAATGAAAATTTTGAGTTGACTAAGCTCTGAAGATATCTATTAGGGCTTCATATATATATTTGAACATGGTAAGACTAACTTAGAAATAAATACCTATAAAAAGAATTATCTTAATCAAGCAAATTAAAATTGATACACATGTGCATATTTCGTTATCTAACTAGCGAATGATTAATTTGAATGCAGAAGTCTAATGCATGAACATAGCAGAAGCTAGAAGAGCTCAATAAAGAGGTGAAGGCAATGCTCAAAACAAATGACCTAGTTTTCTTTTTGTGACTATAACTAGGAGAGACCAGTGGTTATCGCCAAAGACAAAGTTGGGAGTTAACTAGTTTTATAGTGGGTAACATAAGAGGTAGGTTCTTGTAATTTTGTTACCAATATTTCTTCTAAACAGTTCTTCCCATCGATCCTAGTGATCTCAACTCATCTTGAATTCTCTTATATATTTGCTTAATTGGCAGGTCCACTCTCTGATAAACCTGTAAAGACTACTGCCAGGGTTACTACTTTCTTCTTCTTTTTTAATTTATCATAACATGAAGGGGTTCCTTTTTCATGTATTATACTATGTTGATCTTGTATTTCCCTTCGGGTTAGATAGATTAGGGACATCCCATTTGAGCAGAATTTTTTTCTACTTACACAGGCACCAATTGAATTGTTACTCTTTAATCTTCGCCCTGGAAGGGCAATTCAATTCGGTGGTCATAATTGCAAGGTTTGTAATATATTTTTACATGGTATCTTTTATGTTTTCTGTTCTATGGCTGAAATTTTGTGATCCCAGTATGAAGAAAATGAAATAACAAACTACTTAAAGGCTCCTTTTTTCGCTATTTCGTTAGTCAACAACCTCTAGCTGTCATGTGGAGAGAGTATAAATAATAGTGAGCATGTAATCAAGAAACTTAGACAATTACAATTTCTGAAAATTAGAAATACAATTACTTAGCTTGTTCTTCCTTCTTCATCTTCTTCTTTCTGTAAATTGAGGATTTCCTCCATTAGAGAGCTTCGAGCATGGTTAATTCCGCTCGAAGCACCTGGCACAGGACTGTTGTTAGTCAACAACCTCTAGATGTTGTTAGTCAACAAACTCTAGCTGTCATGTGGAGAGAGTATAAATAATAGTGAGCATGTAATCAAGAAATTTAGACAATTGCAATTTCTAAAAATTAGAAATACAATTACTTAGCTTGTTCTTCCTTCTTCATCTTCTTCTTTCTGTTAATTGAGGATTTCCTCCATTAGAGAGCTTCGAGCATGGTTAATTCCGCTCAGGGAAGAGGTTATAAATGGTTCAATTCTTAAATCGTAACATTCTAAATATAAATTCTTGAGCTTATAAATGGTTCAATTCCTCAAGCAACATAGTTTACTAACTAATCTTATAATTGTTTGATGCCACAATATACTGGCAATCATTGCATACCTATTTCTACTCTTAACCTATGTTGCAGGGACACAGATAAGACACGGACACTGCACTTACTTTGTGTGTCCTAGTGTATGTTGGAGTGTCCGGGTGGTGTCCTACAAGAACGGCTTAGATTTTTGAGTTTTCGTGCTTCCTAGCTCGGAACAGTTTAGTACCGAGTTCCAGAAATACATTATTCTGGTTTGTCGGAATTAAGCACCAACCCATCTTACATGAATACAAGTACAAGAAAGGTTCGAACCATGAAATTGGAACGTGATATCTAGGCAACAATGCTACGGAGATGAGCCTAAGCGCAAAGCTAAACGGTTCAAAAACAGATGAAAAGCAATAGTGATGATGAACAATCTAGCACAGGGGCACATTCTCCAGAACCAGTTGCTAAGATATCAAACAGCATGATTCTCACTCTTGCCCACGAGGAAGCTACAACCTACTATCCCCCATAAACTGCATTGTAACGATCTATCATCCTGACCCAACGTCTTCTGACGCAGAAACTGTATATATTATTTCATGACGAACTATATATAGCATAGGCATCACTTCAACCTTACTCAATAAGCGCTCCAGCGATTTAACTATTTCGATATGCGATAGGAAACCATAACATTATCAGACCCAATTTTCTGCTCATTTGCATTTTTAAATTTTATTTATTTATTTATTTGTTCTCTCCATTCCCATTGATTGAGCGGAAATTTGCTCCTTTTTGTTTCATGGCCAGAACTAGTAACAATTTCAAGCTCGGTGAACAAAAGATCATCGCAACAAACACATCAGAAACCACAATAGCACACTCCACATCCCAGCAAAACAGGAAGGAGCAAAAAGAAAGACACTAAAATTAGTAACAAATCTCGACGAGCCATTAGAGTTCCCGCAGGAAAAAGCTCACCTCCCCCTGGTGCCGATTCTGATGAGGAAGACCTTCGGCTTGGTCTCCTGCTCCATGGCGAGCGTCGATTTGACCGCCATGGCCCTCCTCCTGCTGCTCCATTAGAGAGCTTCGAGCACCGGACATTCTAGTGTTCAGGGAAGAGGTTTCCAACATTTTCTTGGGTTATCTAGGTATAAACCTGCCGAGAATACCTTAAAAATACCTAAAAACTGTTTAAAAAGCTAAAATTAACACAACCCTAAAGAAATTGAAGGAAAAAACTCCATACGATACATGTTATTGAAGGAATAAAACCTAAATTGATGCATTTAAAAAAACTAAAAAAATACCAAGCCCTAAAGAATTTATTTATACAAATATACCTCGATGTTCAGAGGAGGCGTTGATGTCAGAGGGAATCGAAAGGAGCGGCGGAGGGAATCGGGAGAAGCGACGTTCATATGAGCGGCGGAAGGAGTCGGGAGAAGGAAGAGAGAGAGAGAGAGACGATGTGTATCTTTGTGCAAAGAAATAAGTTCTGAAAGTTTTAGGATGGACGGTCTAGATTAAGCCATCCGATTAAACGGTCAAGATGGAGACATGTGGAGGTAAAATTTCCCCCCATAAAATTTGGCAATTAGCCGTCAAATGTGTGGCATTCCCGCCGAGCTATTTGGGACGGTAATATGAATTATTTGGAACAAAAATTTTTATTAGTCCCAAATAGTGATCCATTTTTAGATTCTGTCACAAAAAAATACAACTTTTTGTTACTAAAAATATAGTCGTCCCTAGAACTATACTTTTAGGACTTTTTAGACTAGTGTTCCGAATAGTGTCGTCCCAAAAAGACACTTTTTTTGTAGTGATTACGGTCTAAATTCTGACCCGACATACAATTCTTAGCAATCTAATCCATCATGTAAATTTTTCAACAATCCTATTGATCAACTCTTTACTTTTGTTGTATCTGCATTCATTCTGATAAAGTCTCAAAATAAACCATTGAATCCCATTAACTGTCAACTTATTCACATCCTATCATTATTGTCTAATAAAGCATTTCATACTCAATATCTCAACTTGAACAATTATCCATAATTCTACATGTACCATCCAATGATCATATAATCGTTTTATAAATCTATCGACATCAATAATCATATTATTTCGGTCTGTATGACAAAGTCATACCAACAATCTGTATTCCAACCGACAGTCATCCACACCGTCACACCATCTACCGACATTATCCAACATATTTTGTGATTCTCAATCCCATTCATTTTTCAGCCTTCAAAATCTCATACAAATATTCATAACACTACAAGAAAAATGACCTTTCTTGACGGTCAATTTATTGACGTATGGTCAAAACCGTCAAGGAAAGCAGTTATCTTGACGGTTTTAGACATACGTCAACAAAACACCCATTTTTCTGTTATATATTAAAATTTGACCATATTACTTGACGGTTTTATACAAAGCGTCAAGAAAACCCATTGCATTACTTGACGGTTTGCTGATAACCGTCAAGTAATGCATGTGCAAAAAAAAAAAGGCGCGCACATTTCAGATGCCATTTTCGTAATTTTTTCAAAAAAAAAATTTCTTGACGGTTTTAACAAAATTTGGGAATCGAGGGTTTCTTATATATTTCACATCCACATACTTCTTTTCCTCCTTCCCCCATCCCTCTCCCTCTCGAGCTCCCCCTCCGGTGGAAGTCTTCCCCCGGCCGGCGAACCCCGACCGGCGACCGAGCCTGTAAGTCTCCCCCTCTCCTCCGCCCTCTTCCCTAGCTTCTTTTTCGACCATCTCGTCAGCCACCCCGACTTCCACAGCCCTCCCGACCGTGCCCTAACCCTGTTCTCCGGCAATCCGCCGTCTCCCCTCTCATCCCCGCAGCCGACTTCAAGCGTTCCCTCTTCCCCCTTCCTTTCCGACCCCGATTTTCTCCACAGCCCTAAACCCCTCTCCCATGTTCTTCATCCCGACCCCCCCGGAAACCCTAGCTCCGGCGAGCTCTTCGGCTCAGTCCCGACCCGTCGGCTTTTTCCGTGCTTCCCCGCAGAGCCGACCTTGCTGCCCGTGCTTCCCGTGGACGCTTCCCGTTCCGTGCGTGCTTCCCGTAGCCGACCCGATGATCGCAGCTGCGACACGGCGAGGCGACGTCCGTGTCCGCACACGTAGCACGAGTCCGAGGCGTCCCTTCGGATTCCGACTTGCCCTTCGGTATATTTCTGAAACTCTTGGGTTGGTTTTGCTATTTCATATATGCGTGTCGATGATGATTGGTCTGTGTCTCCTACAATTAGGAGACACACGTTCTGATGCTATCGTTTGGGTTCTGCAAATTGGTTGGAACGATCCTCATATCCATGTATTTTCTGGAATAGAGTTTTATAGTGCTTGTGAGAACGTTCTCAGCTTGTTATCATTTGTGATTCATTTTCTTTGGGGAAGTAGGATAAGAAATTTTAATATAATATAAGTTTTATGAATCAGTGAAATGTAATAGAACTATACGTTAGCTAGGATTTTTTTTAGAAAAGTCAATGTTTTGAGAATAAATTGGGGAATCACACACCTAAAGAAACACAAGTAGGGTTGAAAAATATCAGCAAGTTGGAGGGCCATATGATTTTGCCTTTTTAGACTCTTGTTCCATTTGTAGTCAACAAAAGTATGTGTTGTTCTTGTACTAATGCTAGATGAGTAATTTTCAAGGAACTGCAAGAGAACAATTTAGAAGGAACCCACTTTACTGATATGTGCCAACTGACAAGGCTATGGTTTTTGTGAGTTCCATGATTCCTTTCAATGTGGTGACTTACATGTGTATTTACCTTCATTGCTTGTTCCTTACCAACTTTGTTTCTTCAGTTATATGAGAAACAATATCTTAACAGGAAACATACTTGACAACATTAGAAACTGTACCAAGTATTTAGATGAGCTTTAATTCATATTGATCTTGTTTTAGTTAAACAACTAACTATTATCTATGTCAATAGAAGCAAGTTATATCATTTATCTAAGAAATTTTCCTAAGAAGGCCCAGTATTTAGAAGGATATTTGGAAGGTGATATCCATGTTTAAAATAAGGTTGAGGATATTATGCGGGACTGGTAATTAAATTGATATGGCTTCTTCATCAAAACAAGTTAAATACTAGTGATGTTCTTCTTAAAAAGTATATTAATTGTGGTAACATATGTTTAGTCCTAGCATCATGAGGTGGTACGTCTTCTACAACAATTTAGTCCTAACTCAGAAGGAAAAAAAGTAGCAGGAAAGGGAGCAAGACCAACAGCAACAACATACCCTTGAAATATTATGTGCATATTCTAGAACTGTTTGGTTTGTTTCATGAGTGAAGGTAACAACAAAAAATTCTTAAAAATAAGCCCTTGGGTAGGACATAAATATTGTATATAGGCATTCCTCGATAAAATTAAGAAACAATTGGCTCCAAGTACTCGTTATGCATATGAAGTAGGACATAATAGAGATGCAAGGTTAGGCCTTAGGTGCAAGGTCAGCCTTGACATTCTAAATGGTCGAGACATTAGTCTTGAAGGACTTGGCGAGGATAACATCATTGATGCCTTTAGCAAAGACAACTCCATAAACTTGAAACAACTATACATCAGCTATCCCATATAAAGGATTCTCTATTTGGCTCGATAAACTATTTTCTGTTCATCATAATTTTAGATTTCAAACAACTTTATAGTTATAGTTTCATAATCCACATATAGTACTCATACTACACACATCATGAGATTGTTTGATGTATTTTTAAACTTACATAGTGCTTTATTATGTGTTTTCCCACATAATTAATGTCCTGTAGGAGGATACTACCAATACCACCCAATTTGTATTGTTCTTTCTATTAGTTAATATTTTATTCAGACACATTTCTAAACTAGGAAGTTGTTTATTGTCTTTCACGTAGCAATTTTAAGGGCTCCATTTGCATCTTAATTGGAATCTATTCATTTTCCCTTTCTTCTTACATATGCCAACTAGAGTTATATGATTGGTACTTGAAATTTGTTGCAAGATTTATGTGCAGGGTGCATTGGGCCATCAGACCATCACCTTACCTTTTGCTTTCTTCTAATGATGTGATAAATATACTTCCCCACGAACTTGCTAGTTTTCTTGATATGTCCATAAGACTAGATGCAATATTTCATTTATGAAAATATTGAACTAGAACTACATAGTTTTATAATGTTACAGGTGGATGTGGCAATGAAGCTATCTAAAATGGAAGAATTCATAGGTGGATCTTCATTAATCTTTACCAATATTAGAGAATCCTCTAATATGTATCTGGTTAGCCTAATGCTTCGATAATACATAAATCTTTATCAATTATGTCACACAGGCTGTTGGGCTTGAAGGCGATCTGTGCAAGCAGGAGGATGTGGCAAGAAGTGTAGAAACAACCATCAAACATTTTCGTAAGCTAGATATTCATGTTAACGGAGCATCAGGCAATGGAGGATTTGTCACCTTGGCTTTCGAACATGTGAGTATACTTTGTTGCATGTTGATATGGTATAACATCTATTATACTTTCTGGCTCAATTTACTTTTGAAGTACATCAGTATAATTCTCTCCACTATACTTCAGTCACGAAGCACTTGTTGAGTTGTCTTTTTGTGCAACATTAGTTGGTGGCTTATCCTCTAGAAAATAATATGTAGCTTTTTTCAAATTGCAAGCTGGTGACTAAGATGGGGAAGCCTACTGGCTAAGGCCTTTGGCGTGTTAGGGAGATGTCAAGGTTCAAGGCTGCAATAGTTTTTAGAAATTTCCCATAAAAATTAAAATAATGTAAAATGGGAAGTGACTCATAAAACTGAGTCCATTTGTGAAGCCAGTCATTTTTGGGGAACTAATTATGATATTAGGGTCAATGGAATTACATCATGACCTATTGAAGGCACTCCTGGACTTATAAAACTTGACCCATTCTTCTTGGTCATGCATGCTACCTTTCATGCTTAATAAAATAATATACCGGTATCTATGTCATGGACAACTGAAGATTAAAGTTTCAACTCATCCTTACATGCTGATTTCATTCTCAAATATCCCTTTTTGCCAAATTGGAAAGCTTAGAGCACAAGAGAAATATTGAGCACTCTAATCTTAGTTATGTCATGTATGCATCCATGCATGTTAGTTTGCATTATGTATTGTATATGTTGAGTCATACATAAATTTTCTTTAAGCCCTTAGTATGTGATTCTTTGTTTGTTCTTGACAATAACCAGGTTGTTCTCCTTCGTCCACAATCCTGAGAAGACTCTTGAAGGAAATCAAGCTCATATTATCACCTTGAGGATCATCATCATAATTATGGTCATGCTTGTGATTCTTTGTACTCTTCTTCCTCCAATCTTGAGAAGAATTTTTGTATACTTTGTATATATCATTCTTGGATGTTTGTGATGTACAAACTTTGTATTTGTGATCAATAAAAAGATTGTGTATTATAATATTATGTGTGTGTTGTAACTGGCATATATTGATATTATGTGTGTTTGGTAATTGGATTCTGGAATATATTGATATTATTGTAAACATGTTTATCTTGACGATTGCAAAACGTCAAAAAAAATTCATTTCTTGACGGTTTTTAAACATCAAAAAATATTTTCCTTGACGGTTTTTTCCCGTCAAGAAAGACTTTTCTTGACGGTCATTACCCGTCATCTAGGCCCCCGTCAAGAAAAGTCGACACTTTTCTTGACGGTTTTTTGTTTGTTTTCTTGACGGTTTAAAACCGTCAAGACAAGCTTGTTTCTTGACGGTTTAAAACCGTCAAGAAAACAAATAAAAAACCGTCAAGAAAAGCGTCGACTTTTCTTGACGGGGGCCTAGATGACGGATCCAAAACCGTCAAGAAAAGTCTTTCTTGACGGGGAAAAACCGTCAAGAAAAGCCATTTTTCTTGTAGTGTAAGATTTCATACCGCAAGGGTCAAGTAATCCATTCCAATCCAATTCGACAATTCATGTATCATTTAACCATTCTCTATGTAACACAAGTATTCAGAGTCACTACTTGTTATTTTTGTGATACAATTCAAATCCTCAAGCATACATACACATATGCAACGACTATCCATCTCATTAAGTATGAACTCATACTTCACTGAATCTATCCTTTGGTGTTCAAGATGGTTTAGCATCTATCACACCTTAGGGTCAAGTATAAATTTTTCGTATTCATTCGAGTCTCCGACAACATTTCCAAAACTTTCATATTACCAACCAAGTTGTAATAGTCACACAAGATTATTATCCATCCAAACACAATTATCTTTCAATGTTCTAAGCCACAACATTCTCTTGCCAATCCATTTACCCACAGTATAATTACCATCCGGCTAGTCTGAGCCATTACCTGACTAAACAATTTCCAACCAAGGTACCCAGTTTCAATTTCTGACAATCTTGTTACATAGTATAACATCACCATCAAGGGACACTCGAATCACCTAACAACAAGGTATGACTCCCAGCTAAGGCTTAGCACTACCCAATGCTCACAGATAGACTCATTGCTATCCTATGGAAAGGGACACGTACGATACCTCTCATTCTGAAGTCGTAGAGACATATACCACTCAGAAATGAAGCCATCCTCAAATAACATTAAGCCTAAGTCTATTCTGGACAATCATGATCCATACTGATCAAAACACAAGGTCAACATTCTCAGGGTCTCAAAATAGAAAAGCCACCACATGTGAGTCAACTCATCAATTCTGTTGAACTCATTCATCAACTGTCTCATTCACAATTCCTTTCCATCATGACATGCAGTTCTCATGCATGTTACAACACGCATAGCATCTTTTCTATTCCCACATTTTAAACATCATTCACAACATAGCATACTATGGCATCAAATCATTGTTGGATCATTAGTGCCCAAACCAACAACAATATTTATTCATAGGCATCACAAAGTATTTAGACTTATTGTATAAAATATCCAGTAAACAGCTAAGAGGGTCAACGAACTTTCAAACACTAATCAACATGAAGTGATTACAAAAACATCGGGATAATCATGTAAGCAATCTTTGATTTAATCGTGGATGCAACTTTGGTTTAAAGTGAATCAAATAAGAGTCAAAGGACGTAAAACTGTGCTATGATACCAAATTATCTTGTTCCGATTTCGTAAAGTCATTCGTCCTTACATTTAGCTCTGGGAATCGATCGTCCTCGCTTGTGATGTCGTACAAGTCTGAATTACACTTATATAAGACAAAAGTGGTACAAATTGATAATCTTTAAATAGGAATACATCGTAGTGGCACAAGCAGACAAATTAAAGATAATAGTGATATATCTCTCTTATTGAGTAGAACACTTTATTGAATTATAGTAGTAGAAACGAGCAAATAACTTAATGTCACAATAAGGTATGAAGAATATATTCTTTTTTTTATAACTGAAATGAAGTACAAGGCTTACACCAGGTACAAAACTTACAACACAACTACATTACATTGATAGCCACTGAAAATGAAACGCTTGTCATTAGGCTTATATTTGATATTTGACACACTGACTTACAACTGAAACTGCCATTTTGGCACAATAAGATTACAATATTTCATATATTATGCCCTTTATAAACGTAAGACATCATCTTTTGCAAGGAGAGATGATCAATGCCAATCTTAGTGTACTAAACTTCCCATGCACACGCATCTGAAAAGAGTGTCCACAATGTGGATCAGTACATTGTCGTATACTGGTGAGTAGAACCAGCCCACTCGCCTAAACTAACACTAAGTAGTAATGTGAGCAACCATTATTAAGAATGATCTTTCTATTTTGGCCTAATATCAGTTTACAGTTCATGGACAGTATCATAGTGAAGCATATAAACATGTTATAGCATTTCTCATAGAGAGGCATCATTGTAGCAGCATTGTAATTAACATATTAAGCATGTCATGGAAATACTCATGCAAAGGCAATATTGTAGCATACTGTATTTAACATGTTAAGCAGTCAAGTTGAACTAACAAGTATGATAAACATATCACATTTAAATAATTTCTTACCGATAGCCGACTCTCTCGTACCTGCATCAAATAGATGTTATATGATATACTTACTCTGCTTGCGCAAAACATTCACTAGCATGCATCCTTACTACATGGTCACTGGCATTGTTATACCTTAAGGACTTTTGCCATATAGGACTTCAAAGGTAATACGATGCCATCAAAGTAGGTAGCTAGCCTCTAAGATTGCCTCACAAAATTCGTGCTACCAAAGCATGCCAATGTTTTCTTCCTGGTCGGATCGGCCCCAACACCCCAGGCATACTATTCGAGGAAACTAATCTCAAACCTTTTGCACATTGTCCATGACCATGTGAATCATGCTCAACTCGATTGTGAACATAATTTTATGGTAGAAATATTAAAAGTAAGTAAAGACAATAATGCATTATTCATCTCCTCCAAGTCGTGTTCAATGACTTATCATTTCTATCGTTGCCATCATTTAACTTGGTGTTATCAGCGATCCCAAGCCTCATTATTTTTTATTGCATTAATTCATTACAATATTTCTCACATCATTACTTTGAACAAGGAACAAATAACATTTTATTCTTTTTATAGGGAAATTCATTATTCATTTCATGGCTTATAGGAAAATATGCAGCACCTCATATCTTTGCAATAGTTATACAGAGTGTACATGATTTAAGTGTTTCATTCATTTCAGTAGCATTAACAAGGACAGTATTATCAATTCATATTAGTAGTTCAATCTTCAAGTGTTATTCATTTCAACAGTGTTCAACATAGGCATCATTCTATTTAGCAAATAAAGCATGGGATATTAGGGACATACTATAGCAAAATCGTACTCTATTTTGTTAAGCATGAAGGAGTAGGGGAGAAGGGACAGTTCCACTCACTTGCATAAATTGTATTCCTATTTCGATCACATATTTGCTCAACGGGTCCTCCAAAGATTGTTCAACACAAGCATGATATTCCCCACTCGACATAGCCCCACCAACGAGCTATGTTCCACAACTCATCCCATCCGGCCAACATAGATAGACTATCCGCCAACATAGAGAGACTACATCAGTCTATGTAACCCCACTTTTCCAGTTTCATGAATTTTAAACTATTTCTCATATTTTGATTAAACAATATTCAAGTTGTTTAATATTTATAATTCCTAATATTATTTTGAATTATTTTATCATTATTCTTGGGAATAACTAAATTGGAGTATGGTCCAAGTTTCCAACTAACTATGAGTAGTCCTAAGATTCTAACTACCTCTCTAACAACTTTTGAGTATGTCTTGTAAATATTAAATTGTTGAAGATCAACTTACAAATTAACTACCATTTTCCTCAATTTCTATTTAAAGCAGCTCTCTCTCTCTCTCCATTTTTATTTTCCTTTCTCCATCCCTTCCACAGAGTAGAGCAGAGCACTGCTCGAGAACTCTCCCTCCCATTCTTTCCTCTTCCCTAAATTCGAATTAAGCCCTAACCCTAATTTCTTCCCGATCAGCCATGGCGGACAACACCAACCCTCCGTTGAGCTTCATCCTTTAAACGACGAGCGGTACATAGTCCAAGCGACGGCGGCAGTGGAGAGTTCTTGGCTTTGAACGATCGACATCCTTCCGTCGACTGGGCGGTTTACGAAGGGTTCTTTCGGCGATCTCCTTCCTCCTTCCCACCAGTTCGACGTCTTCCCGATCAAGTAAACTCGGGCATGATTTGGTCAATTCTCTTAAGATTGTTCTGAATCTGAATACTAGATCGAGTTGATCATATTCGATCGGTTCTTCTTTTACGAGGCAATCAGATCTGGAGTTGCGGATCGGTGAATGATTTGATCGGCTTACTTGTCTCCATCAAGCACGATATTGTCGAGGTGAGTTCATTAGAAATTTTCTCGGCGCTCTGTTCCTTTCTATGGGTTCTCTACTCATTTGTGGACATATTGGTGTTTCGATCGAATTCACGAACGAATTGGTCCAATTTTCTTCTTAGGCGATTCAAAGAGTTTGTCGAGATCAATTGACCGGCCTCAACTCATTGGTTTGATCCAGACTTCGTCAAATATTATTCGGGGGCAAGCAGACCATTTTGATGTTGATTACTATTGGAGTTTGATCGAACTTGGGTAAGTATTTTGATCGTTTCATTTAAATTTTGAGATCTGGAAATTCCTCTTGATTCGTCACTGTTGCTTGCATATCGGGTCTCAGGATTTGTGAGTCGAGTCGCATGGACACTCCGATTTGATCATGGTTCTTTGGAAGACGAAACAAGGGTGAGTACTTGAATCTCTGAATCTTCAGTTTTGGGAATTTTCATGATTTAATAGGAGTAGATTATGCACTATTCCATGTTGTGGCTTTCTCTGTTTTTGATTGCACAACTGCTCGACACATGGTTTCAGAGGACTTGGATCAGGCCAGACACGGAGAGCTCGTGCCCTAATATGAAGTGTGTCAACTACACACCAGAATTCACTCCATCCGATAATCTCTCATTGCATATGAATTCATTGTTGTACACTCACATATGAGTGTTGTGATAAGGAAACGTATATCAGAGAGTATCGAAACGCAAGGTATGGGTTTAGCTCTGTTGTTAGCTAAGTAATAGAAAGAGGATGGAGTGAAGCAGTAATAATTTTAGATTAAGCCTAACTTGTTTCAAGGGATGGGGTAGATGTTGAGACTTAATAACATTTGGTTGGACTGAATTACCTGAAAAATTGTGTATCAGTGATTACTGATACCAATGGCAGTAGAGATAACAAGTTATCTTTTAAGGATTGGACTATTTTGATACTAGGACTGGGTATCAGAAATGAAAGGTTCCTTATGTTAGTTATCAGTCTTTTGGTTTAAGTTCACTTTGTACCACTCCATCATATATTAGTCATTATATTATTCTACTTTATAAGTGATCTTGGATGATTTCCTCAACTTGATGTTTAGTTAACAAGTTGATTTTGGTTCTAAATTGCTTAACAGATAAGAACATTGGTTAGGTTGTTCAGGGAACAGTGAACTTACAATAGGTAGATTGGACTGGGAACTTGTAGGGCTTGGCAAAGTAATTGGTCAAGTGTGGGCTGCAGGATGGTTAGTAGAAGTTTGGGCAGCATGCCAAATATTAGCGATAGAGTAGTTGACTGATGTTAGCTTCTATATAAAGCATATGGTAGCATTCAGGACTATTGTTATGACTATCTTATAGGTATTTTTCCTTTCACTAAGCTATACTATTTAAGCAATGTTACTAATGGTGTTTAAAGAAAATTGCTTGGTGTACTACCCTATAACTAGTAAGCCTATAAGATAGATAGCAAGTATATAGTTAAATCAGGATTTTGATTAAGAGTTTAGTTGGAAATGTATTGATTTAGAGCTTAACCAATTTGTACCTACTATCAGGTGTACATAGAGATTATCTTCCTATTTCCGATCTTCCAGAGCAAGGTAAGTATACTACTCGGACTTGTCCATTACTTCATGTCTTGTATTCATGCTTGTATCTTCTTGTTGACACGATATTTCACGGGATTGTCTTATATCTTGTTACATGAGTTTACTTGTGTCTGGGAGGAAAAATACTACAGATGTGTGATCAAAGCTGAGTTACAATTTATGTGAATAGGCCCCGCATCGTGCATGCGGGACCGAAGCCGTACCATTTCATGTTCCCTGTTCTACCCAAACCGATCACACACTCTGGATATATTTTGATATATTACACACGTCAGGTTCATTGTATATTTCATGTTCAGGTTTCATTTTATGTTCCCTATATTTACTTTTCAGTATTCATGTTCTTGTTTCCCGTACTTTGTATTTTTTTCTGTACGCATTTCCATACCATGATGTTCTTGTTCATTTTCCTGGATATACTTAGCTCCGCTCCTGACTAGGTTATGTTGCAGGTGTACTTGCAAAATATTGTTTTACCTTATGGGCCAAAGCCTGGGATCTTAGCTGAGCAGGATGGAGTCATGACTTAGCTTAAGGTTTCAGGTTTAGATTGTTTTAGCTCTTCCTCTAGATATTGTATGTTGTGAGTTCATAGTGTTTTTCTTCTTGTTGACTCTAGTACTTTTATGATATTATGAACGGTGGATTATGGTGATCATTCTGGGAACGTTTTATAGATGCTGTGATTGTACACATTCATACTTATCTGGTTAGATTTCCCTAGCTTGGTACAGCTTACTTCGTCGTGTCTAACGACGAAGGCTGGACGTGTCTGACTCGTGTCCGATTATTCGGGAGCGGATCGTGACAGTCTAAATCTCTTGATTTCTAACACATGTCATGGTCCAACATTCTGATCGCATCCAACAAGCCAACCAAATATCTCGTGCGGAGCGGAACATTACAATCTTTCTTTTTATTTTTCATAGAACTTCTTACATTAGTAACAAGTCCATTTTTTCTAATTCTTTATTTTAACTTGTATGTGCATTAACTAAAATTTCTTTAAAGTATGAATGTTTTTAACAACAAATTTATCCACACCTCCTTTACCATTTTTGTTAATTCGTCCTCTCTTCTTTTTTTCTTTTTTCATTTTTGAGATCTCGACGATTATTTTTTAGGAAGTATTTTTAGAGATTATAAATTAACAATATGTAGTCAAAAACCAAGTAAATAACCAATTTATCTCAACTAATTCAGTATGCAAATAATATGGAAATATATCACCAGATTTGAGCCTTTTATTCTCCAAAATAATCTGACTATAAGAAGGTGAAGTAGAAATTAAGAACTGATAAAAGAAAATGATTAAAGTAAAAAAATGAATTTATATTATTTATTGAAGTATAACACATATTTTAGAAAAGTTGTCTCTCTCAAAGTTTGAGCAAAAAATTGAGACATTATACTTTTGTTTATATGTGATCTGTGGGTAATTGAGAGATTAAGAATAGATCAGTTTTGAGACATTAGGAGAGAGATACGAGAGGGAGGGGTAGTGAGAGTGTATAACGACTTGGATGGAATTTTTTTTGTTGTTGTGATTTGTGGGTAATTGAGAGTAGGGGTGGGCACGGGTCGGGGCGGGCCCAAATTTGTTGGACCCGGACCGGATCTGTTACTTCGCGGGACGGGTCCAAAAAATATTGGACCCGGACCGGACCCGACCCGTTTGAAACGGATCCGAAACGGGTCGACCCGCGGGTCCAAACGAGTCCAAAAAAAGTTTAAAAAATTCTATAATAGTAAACATTTACATATGTTATATTGTCTATAAGAACAAAACAAGTCTAATGTCTTCCCAAACTTCTAGAATTTTTTTAGTAAACAATAAGATATTCTATTATGTATGGACTATAATAACAAAAAATGCTAAAAATTGATATAAAAAAATATATACTCCTAGAAACTGGTCGGGCCGGGACCCGTTTATTATGAAAATAGGACCCACCCCGACCCGTTAATGTCACACGATCCGCCCCGGCCAGTCCCGTTTAAATTTCAAATTTTAGGAACCGGCTTGTTTAGACATTTTACGGTTCGGACCGGATCGAAACCGCGGGTCTTAGAACCGTATGCCCACCCCTAATTGAGAGAGTAAGAGAGGATCAATTTTGAGATGTGAGGAGAGAGAGAGAGAGAGAGAGAGAGAGAGAGAGAGAGAGAGAGACGTGGGGATGAGAGCGTTAGATGACATCCAAGAGATTTAAAATATGCAAACTATAGAATATCTGTAATTGTCAACATTATTGTAATTATCACCTTTATGATTATAAAAAAGTTGCCATTATAGAAGATTTGACTATATATATATTCTAATTATCACCTACATGATTATAGAAGATCTGCCAAATATTGTATTTATACACATGAAAAATACTCATAAATCAATCAAAGAAGATATTCAAAAGCATATTTCAAATTTCTTGGTTGTTATCTAACACAGGGCTGGAGAGAGAGAGAGAGAGAGTATCACGTTATTAATTGTTTAGAGAATATGAAGAATTTTAGTGTTTGGAAACTGATATTCTAAAATATGTTGAATTTTTTGTTGTTTTGTAAGTCAAACTCTTCTAATGAATTGATCTTCTAAATGGAGTAAAACTATAGGACCACACCTTTAGGGGGCGGTTGGTATGCAGTATTTTTTTATTCCTAAAAAAATTAGTATGAGAATCTATTACCATGTTTGGGGCTACAAATAATATATTCCCGGAAATTAGAAAAATTCGGATAAATAGTTTACCCATAAAACATGAGAATCCTATCCCTTAAAAATAGGTGGGTATATATTTTTTTGTCTGGGCAAAAAAAATTGCTTAAATTTTTATTCTTCTTTTTTTTTTATCATTTTTGAGCTTTATTCTCCTTTTTATATTTTTCCCCTTTTTTATCGTTTCTTGCCGCTTTTTGGTTTTTTTTATGGTTTTTTTTGTCCCTTTTGTAGTATTTTGTCATTTTTTGTCCCTTTTGTCGTCTTTTGCTAGTTTTTTAAATCTTTTTTGGTCATTTTTTGTCGTTTTTGTCATTTTATATAATTTTTGTTATTTTTGATCACTTTTTGTCGTTTTTTGGACTTTTTTGTCGTTTCTATCGTTTTTTTGCCACTTTTGGTTTTTTTTTGTCGTTTTGTCGCCTTTTTGTCTTTTTTTTCATTTTTAGTATTTTTTTGTATTTTTTTGTTCTCTTTGTCGTTTTTTGTCGCTTTTGTAGTTTATTATTTATTTTTATTTTTTTTATCTTTTTTGCTTTTTTGTCGTTTTGTCTTTTTTTTCTTTTTTGTCGTTTTTGGTTTTTTTTCTTTTTGTCGTTTTTGGTCATTTTTTAGTTTTGTCTTTTTTTTTGTTGTTTTTGTCTTTTTTTTAGCTTTTTGTCGCTTTTGTCGTTTTTGAGTCGTTTTGGTCTTTTTTTCGTTTTTTTGTCCTTTTTGGAATTTTTATGGTCGTTTTATTTGATTTTTTGTTTTTTGTTTTTGTTATTTTTTTGTCGTTTTTTTTCTTTAGATCGTTTTTGTCGTTTTTACTTTTTTTTTCTTTTCCTTTTTGACGTTATTTCGTTTTTGGGTTTTTTTTTTTTTTCTTTTTTTTTTTTTTATTTTTTTCAGGAAATATTTATATAGTCACCGAACATGAAAATATAATGTTTCAAAGAATTTAATTACTTGAAATTTAATTTTCGAAATATATAATTTTTGTCTATATAGTGTTCCGCCTACCAAATGTCTACTTAAAATCTACTACTAGTATATCATGAATCCCAAAATTATGTACTAGTATACCAAAATTATGCCACTAACCATTGCCCATTTGACATATGGCCAGGAGGGCCCTGATGTTTACTATGAGAATTAAAAAGGACATGATGTAATTGCAAAGGCATAAAGTGTATCCAAGTTAGCACTGTCACAATCCAAAATCAAATATCAAACAAAAGAGTAGCTGTCCATAATAAAAGGAAAGAAAAATTACCAAGAGAATGAATGGCAAATCCATATTGCAGAAAAAAAAAAATGCAATAAGCATCCCATCAGTTAGTTGCACAGTCCAAATATATTTATTTATATGAGATGTTTACTTGGACTTCACCTCAAAGTCTTCAATGCTCAATCCAGATTAGATAAGATCATATTTACTAAACTTTTTGTTTGTTTGGCTGGTTTCTCTTGCTGTTTACTTACCAATCAGTGTTGTAAGAACTGGTTCGGACCGACGTTAGACCGTGTCTAACCGATTTATGTCAAAAAATTAGTCCGATTCGACTAAAATTGAATATTTTAAAAAATTGTCGATTTTTTCTAAAATCAGCATTCAACCGGTGAACCGGTCAAACAGGTTCATAATTCAACCGGCAAATTTTAAATTTTTTTTTTGAAAACAAATTTAAAAAATAAAATTATCATGTAAAATTTTGAACATTTGATTCTTACTTTGGTTTTGATAGATCTTATAGTTGTAAAATTAAACCAAACTAATATATTAAGAACCAAACTAAACCAAATCCAATAAGTAACTATAGATATCATACATGAACCAAAACAAATCAAGTTTGAATCATGGTTGAACTCCGATTTGATATATACCAAAAAAAAAAATTGGGTTCGGTGATGGGTCCGATTTTTAAAATATTGCTTCCAATGCACACGTTGAGCAAAAGAGAAAAAAAAAAAAATAACGTTGAGCAAAAGGGAAAAAAAAACGTTGAGCAAGTCTCTGTCTTCGGTTTACGCACCCACCCCCCTTCGCGCCAGCCAACTTAGATTCCGTGGCCCTCTTCCTCAACAGAAGAATCGTACCATAGTTAACAACTCCCATTTCCTCTCTATGTCAACTACCACCGCCCTCACGACTTGATTGTAGATTTTGAGAAACAAGAACATGACACCCTTGATCAAAATATTAGCCGGCGTCGTCCCCGGCGTAGCCCTGCTCTCCCTATCCATACTCCTCTTCTGGTGGCGCAGGCGCCGGCAACAGCCTCGACCCCAACAGCAACTCATCTCGAGCGCGAACGCGGCGGGTTTGGCCGTACCGTCCCCGAGCCAGGATGGCTTCCAGTCCGCCATCGACAAGTTCCGGAATAGGTCCAACAAGAACAGCCTCCACTTTCAACAGCTCAACCCGAAACAAAATATTCAGCAGCAGCAGCAGCAGGAGGAGGTTCCTCCTCATTTCAGTTGGGACGCCCATCCGAGGCTTATATCCGAGGTGGTCGACCACGGCTGGTCCCAGTTCGTATTCGCAGACCGCTCATCTGTCCCCCGGTCGTCCCCTCTCTGGAGCCTCTGCGCCTCCTGCGACTCCGGCTGGCCGCAGGAGTCGCAGCAGATCAGCTGGGAGGTGCAGGCCAATACGTCCGAATTCATGCAGACCGCCAGGATCAGTCCCCTCAGGACCAAGAAAACCGCCAGCAGCAGCACCAACAGCAGCCCTCTTTTCCCTATCGACAGCTCCGCAACCTCTTGCACCAGGATGAGCCTGCCTCTGCCGGGACCGCCCCTGATAGGCTCGTCCTTCCCCCAGGAAGCCTACTTCGAGATCTCAATCACACAATTACAGCCGCCGAATCAGCCGTCTGGTCCGCGGAGGCGACTGAAGGACGGGGATGCTAGCGACGGAGACGACGACCGGTTGAAGCTGATCGATCAGAATCCATCCAAAGTCCACTCTGACGGCCGAATTGAGTCGAATTACAGTCCGACGACGACGGAGGTCAAGCCCAACAAGCCCCTGATCTGCTTGGGGTTGACAAGAGGAGGTTCTACTGAGACCAGGTTGATCCCTGGCACCTATCCAGGCTCAATTGGGTTTCAATCCAATGGTTCCGTCTACCTCGACGGTAACAAAATCTTCTGAAAAACTTGTACTAATTGTATTGGTTTTGATCAATCAAGTTGGATTGTAAACTTGAACATAATTTTGCATCAATTCTGCAGGGTTGCATTTGGTGTCTGAATCAAACAAGACGGAATGGGCAACCGTTGACAAGGTGATCGGTTGCGGGTTCAGTCCGAGCAGGAAGAAGGTCTACTTCACCATAGACTCCGAACTAGTCCATGTAATCCGATGCAATTCCGAGGTGTACAAGAGCCCCCTCTACCCAATTTTGGCATCAAATTCGGACGTGACGATCGTAGTCAATCTGGGTCAAGTGGCGTTCAAATACGTGCCGGCTAACTCCCATCGAACGGCCAATCCGTGCTTCCTCCAGTCATCCCCGAGCTACAGCTGCCACTCCGTTGGAGCCTACGAGGACAGCCGCGAGTTCTTCTCTGTTGGAATGCAGGATGCCGAGTGCTCGGATTATGCCGCGGCTAATGGCAAGAGCAACAGCAAGGGCAGCACCAAGAGCAGCAAGAGGATCAAGTACAATTGGGACGAGGAAAGTGTCAATTTGGATGTTGATAAAGACTCTGATCTGTTTGAAATAGTCTTGAACTACTAATTCTGCTCTTATAGAAACACATTTGTTAGGCAGACAGAGTATAGAAGAAGTATCAGGAAACAACATACATACTGACCAGACAGAGCTAGATTTTCAGTTTTGGAGGTACAAAGAAAGAGAGGACTACCAGAAGATCAACATGTTTTCTTTCTTTTGTCGAACCTATGATTTTTTTAGTAATTTTTTCCTTCTTCCTGTACAGTCTTCTGAATTCAATTGTCCATTATATGTGGTCTTCCTGTACAGTCTTCTGAATTCAATTGTCCATTATATGTGGTATATAGTGTTGTAATGTCATTGTTTTTCAAATAATTGAAGATCTATTGGGATTGATCGACCATTAGAATTTGCACTAATATTGAGTATATATATTAGGAGAGCCTACTCAATATTATTTCTAACCTTAATTTAGGTACATTGAGTAAAGTTTTAAGGAATTTTTGCTTGTGATTGTGCTAAAATGTCCTACGGAAATTAAAAGAATGAGGAAGAGAGATCGTTGGAGATCTCATAAGAGAGGGTATGTACAATAAGGTATTATTGTACCAACTTTATAAAAAATATTCTTGATTCAATAAAAAAAAATTATTCCCTTATCCCATGGAGATAGTCCAACTTTCGGCCAAACAACGTTATATCTTGTGTTCTTGTATTTGCTATTAATTTTGATTATTTGTTCTTTGTTTATTAGTTGGCAAAAATGGACGTTATGTGTCATCCGGATTCATAGAATTGGTATAAAAGCGTAATAGATCGCCTGCATTCGCACCAACAGTGGATCAATATTCTTCTTTTCTCTTTCTCCTATAATTCAATATGAATGCATAAATCGATGAATACAATAATGAAAACCATCGAAAACGTCCAAGAAAATACATTCATAAAACCAACATAGAAAACGAATCGTATAATTGTTTTAAGGAAGGAAATCTTATGGAGCTCTTCTACAAGATACGATCCAATGCATATGGGACATAATTTCGAAGAGCTAATCCAAATAGAGAAAGAATCTTAATTCAATATGTCCTGAATCAATCGATATCGATATGGTCGCCTATATAGTGCCTTCGACTGGGGAGCGAGGCACTACATGGATGATGTTACAATGACATTTCTGAATAATGAGATTATTAGAATGCCCGATCGATTGGAGTAGTCCTGAGGGTTGTTGCTTGCGAAAATGAGAAGTCGAAGAGTAAGATGGAGGTAAGAGAAAAAAAGGGAAATCTAAAATTTTCAGGCCAAGATGATGACGAGTGATATTTCTACAAGAAGTCAGGTCATATAAAGAAGTAATGTCCAAAGTATAAGTAGTAGAAAAAAAGGTAAAAGTGTGAGTAAAAGCAATACTAATAAAGTTAGTGTCACAACGAAAGCTGATAAGGAGTTACTGTGTTACCTAACATATCAAGAAAAATGTTTTTCACTGAAGTTTGGATCTTAGACTCGGGATGTTCATATCGTATGTGTCCAAACCTGGAGTAGTTTGTCACCTATAACGAGTTCGGTAACGACATTGTCCTCACATGGATAAGCATCATGGAAAACCGTTTCATACGGAACATTAAAACTTCATATATTTGATGGTGTGGTGTGGACATCCATGGACATGAGGCACGTTCCAAAAAAGCTTTCTTTGGGTGTGTTGGACGTGATATGATGCAAGTTTGTTGTCCATGATTCAATATTTAACATAGTTAAAGGTAATATGTGTTGGTATTGGATGAAGTTCTCAACCTATGTAGAAAACACTTCGGAGTGCATCCGTGTGTCAGAGAATTTCAGGGAGTCGAATAAGACATAGATGGCATGATTTGAACATGTCATATTTTGGACAAAGTTGTACCAATACAAGCGGTATATCGCCACTATCGGTGTATCACTGGTATACTGATGATAAATATTGTATCCCAGAAAGGTTCTGCTATAAAGTGCCTACTTTTTTTGTATACCATCAATATATCATTGCCGGTATATAGCTAGTATACCGGTGTCGTGGCTAAAAGTAAATTTGCATGTTTTATTAACACCGTTGGATTATGATCTAATTGTCCAGATCTTTTCGGGAGTTGGATATTTTAAATAGATATTTTCTAACCCTAAACTCATTGAATTATAATTTATGGAGACAATTTCTCAAAGGGTGCAATTTTCTAAGGTGAGGAAGAGGTGATTTGGAGTTTCGGGGTTGATTTGAAAAGAGAGATCATTTTGCGGAGTTCTTCATTGGTTCTTTCTCATATTCTCGTCTTCGGGAATCCTTTTGTACTCATTGTATTCTATTTCAATCTATTTGAAGTATTACGGTGAACCGTGTGGATCGCTTGAGGAGTTTGTAAATGAGTCGCTATATATTTTTTTATTCCATTAGCGGAGGCTTTTTCGGGTTGGACTTCGATTGTCGTCTAGTTTTCTTCCATCATGGTTTTCCATGTAAAAATTATTGTGTTTGCGTTGTGCTCTTATGCATAAATTTTTGGTATATTTGGTTGGTGCGATTTTCTTCCGTCCTCACCAAGTTCTTTCGGTTTGGAGAACAATTTTTTGTGTTCTTTCTCAACAACCTGATGGTCGTGAAGGGACCAAAAATATCATCAAACTTGTATCGGAAGGACGAAAGCACGATTAATGGTGGTTAAACGATTGTTATAGAGAAATAGGAGGATAAATAATATTGTGACATATACGTCTTGACCACATGAATGAAAGAGGCTTTCATGAGTTGGACATAAGAAAATTGCTTAACATTTTTAAGGAGTGCAACTTGAATTTCTGCAAGTATTGAAGAAGGAAAATAAACATAAAATAGGCTTCAAGTAGACAGTGTACAAGATCGAAGGACTTCTCGACTATATATATCTAATAGAACACACAAGGGCTATTGAAGGAAAATGTCCAAAAATAGGCCCATGACCTTTTTTGACCATATATATGGTAATCCTATATAAGATTGGATTTGACCATATATATTGTTATCCAACATTGTATTGGATTTCCAATATATAATCCTACATAAGCTTAGATTTTAAGTCTACATAGGATGGAATTCCTATGGAATATAAAGGGATCTAAAGGTTCTCCACAAAAAAATACACCTCCAAGAGTGCTCAATGTAAGTTGTTGAATAAGTTCAACACAAGTATCTCATTGTACTCAAGTTGTTGAATAAGTTCAACACAAGAGAGCTAAAGTTGTTGAATAAGTTCAACACAATAGTTTGAGAGATTTCTTTTTTATCTTTGTGATAGAGAGTTCTTGTCATGACCCGTACCCTGTTTAGAGGCACGAGGACGTGGGTACGTCCAGCCTACGTCGTAGTGTCGAAGGTAGAACGATGTATAGGTCGTTTACAATATCTAGCATCTAATAATATGAAATATAACCCTATCATCTCCGCATGAAGGAATAATATGACATAAACTATGTAATCTCAATCACTAGTCTAAAGGAAGATAGAGCACGATATTGGAATGAAGATAAAGGAGATTAATTGAATAAATAATAAAGTCATCACAACACATGAGTCTAGATGTCTAACATAATAAATATATATCATGAATATAATAATAAGTCTCAAGTCCCACAGCCGGAACAATCCGATACAACATGATATGAATGCTAAAACTCTAAATTATATCTAGGGCACTCTCTACTGAGCAGGATCCTCCTCAGACTCCTGTGTGCATCACTCGTATATCCCTTCTCATAGTAGGTAGAACAATCATCTACACCATCTAAAAAATATTATTCAGTCAGGATTGGAGCGAAGTACAACTCAAATAGCAGTTCCAATTAATTAAAAATCACTATAAAAATGTAAATAATAATGAAATACTTGATGAACAATTTGTAGAGACAATGGACAATGGAAGAGACAATGGAATATAGAGTACTAGATATGTGGGGAGATCATGTGAAATGTAAAAGCAGACATATATGTAATAAAAGGAAAACCTGTCATGCAAGGTACACAACTAGCAAGTCTAGAATATCTGTGTCTAAAATCAGTGTTTTGAAATACTAAGTTGACATGTGAACTACTAGAGTGTAATATCCGGCAAACCATATACGTCATGTATGGCCGCTATTATTCCAGTAAGACAATGGGGGTAGAAAGGGTATGTTCACATGTCTGCTAGGTATTTCTCCGTCCGACCAGTATACATGGATCCCGGTCTCGACACGTATCCCAATAATCCAGAGTAGTACATTAGTCCAGTAATTCATTAGTCCAGTAAAAAGTTAATAGACATGAAACTACATATCTCAAGTCAAGGAATCCATACAATACCAATCCGTGTGTCTATGGTGTCAGAGTCAAGATAGAACACTAGTATAAATATGCATCATAGAAAATATCAAATAATAAAAACTATCAGAGAATGTACTTGCCTGGCGTCCTGAGTAGTAAATATGATTCGAGGTCCAAAGTGAAGTCACAAGAACCTATATATGAGTTATCAGAGTTAATTGGTGTTTAAATAGATTTAAACATGAATATTCTTGGTGAAACATAATTTCTTGGTTAATTCTAGGTCACACTAGTCAACTGATAGTCAACCTAGTCAAACTGGTCAATCTTGTCAACCTCTAGGCATACTAGTCTATTTTAGTCAATATCTAGTTAAGGCTAGTTAATTAGCTAATACTAGTTTATACGCTATATAATGTATCTTACACTTATATTAATACTCATATTATCCTAGCCATGTAAATATATTACTCATATCACACAATCAAGGTATTCCTAACACCTTACCTATCCTACATTACCCTACTTCAAGGTAGACTCAATTTACATAACCAATAGGCTTTGCCTATCCTATACCTCTATCCTATCCATATATATATATATATATATATATATATATATATATATTTATATATATATATATATATATATATATATATATATATATATATATATATATATATATATATATACCTTTCACACTGTATACCCTCATCCTTCTCTCACTCACTCAAAGGAACTAATACTCACACACTATATATATATATATATATATATATATATATATATATATATATATATATATATATATATATATATATATATATATATATATATATATATATACCTAAAAATATATATATATATATATATATATATATATATATATATATATATATATATATATATATATATATATATACCTTTCACACTGTATACCCTCATCCTTCTCTCACTCAAAGGAACTAATACTCAAACTATACACACACACACACACTCTAATACACTCACAACCTAATCTATTCTCCCTAACATACAACACATACAAATCCTAATTGATACTCCTAGATATCTTAACTGATACTAACAAGACACTAACACTACTCCTAGACACCGCTCATCTACTAGATACCCCCTTCTGCTAAACACTAAATACTAGATATATATAGGCTCATGGCCAATTTGGCCAGTTAACTAAGTGGCTGCTCTACATAGCACCTCATATGGCCCATGGCCTTCTCACCATGCCTGCCCTGCAGTGGCTTATTTTGGCCCTGCACAACTTGTCTGTTGCTAATGCAGGCAAGGTATTCCCTACTGCTAATGCAGCTGCTGCTGCTGCTGCATTTACTAAGCCACATTGTTGCCAATATAGCTGCAGCCAAGTGATGCACTGCAAATGCCCTGCCATTGATACATACACCTAATGTCGGATACTAACTAATATCCTAACCAAAACACCCTTCTTAGCACTAGGACTGAACACATCAACATTCTCCTAAAACTTCTCTAACTTACACTCCTCATACTGACACACACAACATTACTGATATATTGATGTATCTAACTGATACTAACTTAGGATACTTAACAATTGATACCCTCACATTTTCTTATATATCCTAATACCACTGCCTATGGTGTGTTGGCCAAACAACACTCATGGCCAAATACCTTACTGACACCAGAACCAACTAAACTTCTGACACTAACCCTCTCCTTTTGTTACTAACAAAACCCAAGTCCAATCTAACACTCGACCAACATGGCCAAGTGGCCAAGTCTCCAATCCCTCACTCACATATCAACACACTAATGTACACCCCTCCATAAAATATATACATTCCCAGGTTACATGGAACACATATATCATACACACCCTTATCTATATGTATATACCTACATACATATTTACATTCTCACTTGGGTATTCCATAACTAAATCCACATATCCTCTCCTAACACACCAATACATATATATGCAGTCCCTATATAGATAGGCAACCATATCCACACCCTCATCTGGATCACTGCCAATATATATACATATGTATACAAGGCATTCCTATAGATACTCTCCAACTGCTACCTTCCCCTAACTCCAATATCTGAACATAGACATTTAAAACCACACATGCAACTAATCACCCTAACTGATACCATATCCTATATGTTTTTACATATCACATTTCCCCTTTCACTCTGCCAAGGCCTATGGCCATGAAGTTATGGCCTAATGGCCAAGTTCCTGACCTGCTGCTAACACCCCTGGCCCTGCAAGCCAATAGAGCCGTGGCTAATACCCCTGCCATTCATATACATGTTTGATACGAATAATGTTCATTCATCCTTACTATGTTAATACACTAGGATACAAATCTAATTTTCTCCAACTCCTCTATAACCTGAACAGTAGACAAAACCCCCTATATTCGAGCCCTCTATACCTCTATTACTGCTATCCACTTGCTCGAGAAAGTTGCTGTTGCACCTATCTCCCTTTCCTGTCCTATTTGCCAATACTATACTCACTTGTCACTCCTAACACTCTCACATGAACACCATGACCAAGGTAACCTGCTAAATTATAAAAGAACCAAAGGAAAGAAATACATGATAATCTCTCATTATAAACCCCAAAAGAAGAACCTAAACTTCAAAATAAGAACAGAGTTGGCATCAAGAGATTGATACATTAGCAACCATTTCTGATGCAATGTGGCCAAATCTCCGTACTAATCTCTGGCCATTGGCTGCACAGAGAGGGAAACTCCCTCACCAAGATGTTGCTAAGAGCAGCCAACTTCTTCCCTCTGATACACTGAAACAACATAGGCCATATCCATATTATATATACAATGAATGTAATACTCTAATATATATAACATACACTTCTCTCGATCACATATCCACTCATACCATATGTACACTGTCACTTAATGGCAGTTAACTCCATGAAGTCCAACATAGGACACAACTAAGCCTATGCAAGCCACTCTCAAATATATATATATATATATATATATATATATATATATATATATATATATATATAGGTCTGGATCGGGAGCCCCGCCGAAGCCCCGCGATCCTTAGCTATTGGATCGTGCGGCATCGCGCGGGCCCCGCTCGATCCTATGGTACAGGGGGGGGGGGGGTTCGGCGGTGCTCTGCGAACGGGTATCTTGATCCGGATGCATATATATATATATATATATATATATATATATATATATATATATATATATATATATATATATATATATATATATATATATAGACACACACACACACATTAGATGAGGTATACTTTGAAATCAAATGAACACATATCAAATGAATAACCAAGCAATATCCAAGCAATACAACTGAAAAACAGAACCTAAATATCCACTTAGACATTCGAACAAACACTTGGGGGACAAAACTTGTAGTCTCCCTCTAATGGACACTAAACTCGTTGTAACTATCACAATAGGGCTCATTAGGACCTCAATCTACTTCCTATTAGTCATGGAAGGGGTCTCCTATATGAATTAATTAATTTTAACCATGGAAATGGTAGTTTAGAGGGTTATACCTATGTGGAAAGAAGCCTACACAATACTCCATGAATATAGGGAAGATGGATGAAGAAGGGGCTCTACAATCCTTGCTAGAGCCTCCACCAAGCCTTCTTGAGCTCTCCCAAGCCCTAGCACAACAAAGGGAAGAAAGATGAGGCAATTTGGAAGAGTATGGAAGGAATGGGTAGAAACCCTAATGGAATGGTGGTTGCCATTTTGGGGTTTGTGGAAATAGATTCTTGCCAAGTCCTAAACTCTTCATTACACTTAGTATTAGGAAGGTCCTTAAGGGGGCTAAGTGGTTTGGCTCTAATTAATGCTTGTAGTCAATCTAGCCATGACTAGAGTCTAATTAATCAACCTATTTGTCAAGTCAAATTAAATGGGATCCACCATGTCTAATGAATAAGCTAGTCTACTAATAATTACAACCATCATATTAAATAAAAAAATATACACAAAATATGAAATGACAGAAATATCCTTGTTCTAGAAAGACAGTTGTTGAGTGCAAGGATAGAAGTGTTAAGAGATATTATAATTCATTTTCTTATTCATAGTGGAACTAAATCACTTTCGTTTGTGGAAGTAGGCATCTTGGCCGAACCACGTAAATCATTATCTTTGTGATTGTAAAACTTTGGGAGTCTAAAAAGGTGTCCGATAAAGTTTTTAAAGAAACTTAATTGGGTAGATTCTTGATATGGCTCCGTCAAGTAGAATCAGGAAGTATGAAATTAAGAAGTTCAATGGGAAGAATGATTTTAGCTTTTGGAAAAGCCAGATGAATGACGTTCTCATATCTCAAAAGCTTCACAAAGCGTTACGGAGAAAATCTAAGAAGCCCACTGACATAACCGATGATGATTGGGATGACATGGATCTCGAAGCATGTACCGCTATTCGCCTGTGTTTGAAAAGGGATGTCGTGTACTCTGTGAAGGACGAAACCACCGTCAGTGGGCTCTGGTTAAAGTTGGAATCACTCTATATGACGAAGAATCTTACCAACCGACTTTATATGTTAAAGTCGCTCTACAGACTAGTGATAGAGGAAGGTACATCAATTCGGGATCATATTTCAAAATTTAATCAAATTATTTCTGACTTGAAGGATGTTGAGATACATGAAGAAGATGATCGTTTGACACTAATCCTATTATTTTCTTTGTCCGATTCTTATGAGAATCTTATTCAAACATTACTATATGGGAATGACTCAATTTCCATAAAAGAGGCTATGAGTCCCTTATTGTCTAATAAGGTACGAAGGTTGGCTTCTAATTGCAAAAATAGTGGAGACCAAATCCAAGGTTTGACGACAAAAGAAAGGACAAACGATAGAGCATCTTATAGCAAAAGGTTAAGATCCAAGTCCAAGACACCTATTGAGAAAATGAAGTGCCAACTGCAATGAGAAAAGTCACTATACAAATAAGTGTCCTCATCCAAAGAAGAAGAATAAGAAAAAGAAGAATAAGATAGAGAGAGAGAGAGAGAGAAGGTGATGAAGCAAACTGTGCTTCAAAAGCTGACAGTAACGGGATCTATTTTTTGGTGGCACATGACAACATGAGTGACCGTTGGATTCTCGATTCTGGATGCTCGTACCATATGTGTCCAAAGAGGGAGTGGTTTTCTTCCTATATGACGGTAGATGGTGGTTCTATGTTGATAGACAACAACAACAACGCATGTCGAGCTGTTGGAATTGGGTCTATCAAGGTTAAAATGTATGATAGAATTGTGTGGACTTTGGCCGATGTCAAACATGTTTTCAACCTTAAGAAAAATCTTATTTCTTTTGGTATGCTTGACTCGAATGGTAACAAGTTCGTCGTCGAGGGTGGAGTCTTGCGGGTTGTTCGTAGTTCCTTAGTGGGGATGAAAGGTCACCGACAGGATAACCTTTATATCTTATTGGGAAGCACTGTGATTGGGACTTTAGCTGTCAGTACATATGATTTGTCTGATAGCACGCGTCTTTGGCATATATGGCTTGGGCATATGAGTGAGAAATTCCTGTCCTTACTAAGCAAGCAAAGGTTATTGAAGAACTTAAAGAAGCCAAGTATGGAATCTGTGAGCATTGCATTTACGGAAAACATCACAGAGTGACCTTCAGTACAAGCAATCAGAAGAAAAGAGGTATTCTTGATTATATGCATACAGATGTATAGGGACCTAGTAGGATTCCTTTCAAGAACGGAGCAAGGTACTATGTTATTTTTATTGATGATTATAAACGTTATGTTTGGTTGTATTTCATCAAAATCAAGGATCAAGTGTTCAAAAAATTCAAGTAGTGGAAAGTGATGGTGGAGAACAGAATGAGCAGAAAGGTTAAAGACATTGAGGTCTGATAATGGTACTGGATATACCTACAGACCTTTCAAAGATTTTTATGCTCAAGAAAGTATCGTTCGACATTATACTGTCAGGAACATACCGTAGCAGAATGGGTTAGCAGAGAGGATGAACCGAATCTTGCTTGAGAAAGCAAGATATAAGCTCTTTAATGCCGGTTTAGGCAAGAAATGGTGGGCTAATGCTATACACATGGCGCGGTACTTGGTTAATATATCACCAACTCTAGTTACAGATTGTAAGACTCCATATGAGGTGATGACTGGCAAACCAGCAGATTACAGCACTTTGCGCGTGTTTAGATGCAAAGCTTACTATCATGTCAATGAGGGTTAGTTGGATCCGAGAGCCAAGAAAGTCATATTCATGGAATATGCACAAGGAGTGAAGGGCTACCGTCTGTACTGCTTGGATGATAAGAAGTTCTTAATCAGCAAGGATGTCACATTTGATGAGTCTTCATTGTTGGCTTCAAGCAAGAAGAATGAGTCCGATCAGGATAGTGGTGTATCTAGCAAATCTTAAACAGTTGAGATTGAGTTGTTTGACGATGCATCAGATGAGGTGAAGGTTTCTGAAGATGTTCATCAAGCCCCACAAGAGCAACAACCAAAGGATGAGCAGCACCAACAACAAGTTGCTTGGTCACCACTAGGCCAAGGAGATCGGTCAAGTCAGTACACATGTATGGATTTGAGAAACCGGTAAAACACTATGGACAGTTAAATATGGTGGCATATACACTACCTGTGGAGGATGAAGAGTCTACCACATTCAGACATACTGTCAAAGATACTAGCAGCGAGAACTGGATAGTGGCTATGCAGGAAGAGATTGAGTCGATCTCTCCACAAGAACAGTCATAGAATTTGGTTCCATTGTCTAAAGGCAAGCCAGCTATAGGCTGCAAAAGAGTGTACAAGAAGAAGGAAGCTTCTCCAGAGCCAGGTGGAGAAGTTTTGCTTGAGATCCCTTAGGAACGGAATTGACGAGTGATTGATTTGGTGAAGCTATGCGGTAGAGATGTGTGTCGGCTCGATTTTGTGGCAAAACCTTATCGAGGTGGAGATATGAAAGAAAAATGTCCAAAAATAGGCCCATGACATTTTTTGGCCATATAAATGGTAATCTTATATAAGATTGGATTTGACAATATATATTGTTATCCTACATAAGATTGGATTTCCAATATATAATCCTGCATAATATTGGATCTAAAGCTTACATTGGATAGGATTTCTATGATATATAAAGGGGTCTAAAGTTCTCCACAAAAAATACACCTCCAAGGGTGCTCAATGAAAGTTGTTGAATAAGTTCAACACAAGTATCTCATTGTGCTCAAGTTGTTGAATAAGTTCAACACAAGAGAGCTAAACTTGTTGAATAAGTTCAACACAACAGTTTGAAAGATTTTTTTTTTTTTTTTTTTTTGCTTACGGAGGACTTCTTTATATTGTCAGCAAATGTTCCATTCCATCAGATGATGGTTTGTCATACCATATTCTATATTTTTTGCTTAATGCTTTGATGTTTATGGTCGACGAAGATGATTAGGTAGAATGATAAGATGAAAAATATTTCTTTATGGCCATGATAATGTATTATTCGGTATCGCAACTCATAACCTGTGTGTGGCAAACTAGTACGGCCCTTCCCTTTCTTAATGAATTTGATAAATTAACTAGTAAAGTATTCTGATCAGAAGGTATCAATTCATTAAGAACTTGCTTAACCACCTCCAATGTACTTTATGGTTGTCCCCTTGTAGAATGCACTTTGCTATTGGAGGTTTTCACTACTGTAGATGTCATCGATGACATGGATGAAGTCTTTGTTGCTGCAACTTTCCTGATCATCCATCGAATTGAATTGTTGTTTGACAACGAAATACGAAGGTTACATAGAAACAGAGGGTCAAAGGGAACGAGACTGGAATTTATGAGACTTGGCTTGATCCACACATTTTGCACAAAAATATGACAGGAAAACTTCGACAAGATTTGACAGGGTGCAATATTCTAGAAGGAAAGAAAATGAACTTCCCAGGAAATCAGGTTGCGAGACCATTGATAACAAAGAGAATTTCAGAAATAAATGTTCACTTAGATTAGACTAAATTATTCTAGTGGTACCCAACTATAGCACTTGTGCATTTTTGACACATTAACATTTTACTGCTCAATTTTTGATATCCAAATTCATAAATTATTCTTTTAAAATACCTTTTGTCCAATTTCAGTTGCACATAAGAGTTCATCATGAACAAAACAATATTGTTTTCATTTATTATAAAAACCAACATATCACCCAACAACAAACATAACTACTAATGACTAAAAAATTGACGAATTATGTTTCAAAAGATCAATTTATGAAGTTGGGATGCCAAAATTGAAAACCAAAAAGTTAAGGTGCTAAAAATGTTCAACACTACAAAATACTAAAGAATAACGACGGATCATAGTGACGGATTATATTCCGTCGATGAAGTAGCGATGGATAGCTGCTGGAACCGTGACAGATTTATTTGTATAAGATATATAAACTTTCGTCGCTATTCCGTTCCTACACGTCAGTGACGGACTAGCGATTGATGTATTCCGTTGCTACCAAACATTTAATTCCAGCGCCTTACTTTCATTTCCCCCCAAACTTTTTCATCTCTCTGTTTGTGCGGTCTAACCCCTTTACCCCCCTCGCAGACCCCCTTGCTCCGGCGACCCCCCTCCCGTGCAACGCTTGCTGTGCCCCTTGCTCCGGTGACCCCTCCTCGACCCCCCTCTCTAGCCTCCTTCTACCGCCCCCTCCTCAAACCACCTCTCCTCGACGCCCCACTTCGTCCGCCTCCATGCTCTGTCAGATCCCCTCCTCCTTCGTCGAAGGTAAACGCTAACCTTCATTGGCATTTGTTTAATTATTACATTTTGCTTTTGGGGGTTTATATAATTTTGGATTTGGATGTTGGACACGTATAGACACGATACGCTGGACAAGGAAACGAATGCTTTATGTTAAGCAGAGAGGAATAGAGAGTTGGGAAAAGGATGAAAGAAAAGAATGGGAAGTTGGGACACGGACACGAGAACACGGACATGGACAAGCAAAAGAGTTATTAGTTACTGTCTTTTTATTTTCTAGATGTAAAAATGGTATTAAATTGGAGTTTTGTATGTCATTCTAAAGAGAAAGGGGTTCCAAGATTGTCGTCGCTAGCGTATTGGATTATACAAAGATGAGCCCAAAAAATGTATCAGAAAAAGTTGCCTATACGGCGCTAAGATTGCGACTGAACTAATCCGTCACTAGGACATTGCTAAATAAGTCGCTAATTTATCGCTCTACCGACCGAGTAGTGACGAAAATTTGATGGCGACATATGATGTAGTGACAAGCCATTTCTGTCGCTATTCCATCGCAATTTATGATTAGGATGGATATTTTTGTCACTAAATTGCAATATTTTTGTAGTTCAAGTTATAATTAGGATGCCACTAGAATAATTTAGCCCTTGGATTAGGGTAGCCGACACAATTAAAAAGTACTAGACATTCACCATAGAAATTTGAATGAAGCAGCACTACAATTTAGACTCGATAAAGATGTCGAAAGTCAGCGATGTAGAAAACAAAGAAACATATGAGGAAGACAACAATGTTATTTATCATCTATGGTTTATAACCCAAATGGAGGACTACTAACTACAATATAGGTCAGATGTGTGGCCTCTGTTCACCAAAGGCTGCTGATTGGTTGTTTGCTCTCTTTTGTTAGGGTCTGGTTGGATTGAGGGTGAAGATAGTTAAGTAAGGGAGAGTTTACTGAGGAAAAAAAATCCACTTAGTTTGAGGGTGGGGTGGGGGTGAGGTGAGGTGGGGGGTTTAGGAGAGGGAGGATAGAGGATTATGTGAGGGGAAAATTTAACATTTTTTTCTCCATTTATCCCAAATCAAGGGGGTTAACAAGGAAAAGTAAGGACTTGCTATTTGAAAAGTTGTAAATACCCCTTATTTGGACAAGTTTTAATTAAAAAATCTAATCAAATCTAATTTTATGCCGCATGTAATAATGATATTTTGATAACTATTGAATTTCATTATTAATCATTCTCCCACTCAAAACCTCTAATCAAGGTAAGAATTATTAAATACACCCCACTTAACTCTTCCTCCAATACAAACATGGTTATATGTAATTACTTCCCTCCCTCTCACTTAACTTTCCTTCACTTAACGCCACTTAACTCCACTTAGAGGGTGTTTTTTTAACTTATAAGTGAATTTTACTTATTCTGTGTGGGGCTCACTTATAAGTGAATTTTGTCACAATAAGTGCATTCGTTTTTTGCACTTATAAGTGATTTTCACTTATAAGTGGCTCAAAAAAATAATTTTTTTCACTTATTGGATTACTTAAGTACTTATTGCATTCAAAAAGTCTTTCATGCCCCTGTACAAATTTAAAATTTTTATTTGTCCAAATTCTAATAGAAACTGGTTTTGTCACGACCCGCACCCAGTGTAGGGACACGAGAAGTGGGTACGTCCAGCCTACGCCGCAATGTCGACGGTAGAACGCTGTCCTAAGTGATGATCTCAACTAACCACAATATGATATAATCTCCAAACGGAGGCCAATCACAGAAGGTACAACTCAATCATAAGTTTAAAGATGGAAAATAGCACGATATGATAGACAATAAAATCCTCAAACTGAGGTACAAACAGAAGAGACATAAATCCAAGTTAACAACCACAAGTCTCAAAATCTCAAATATAATACAACTCTGAAACCATAAACAACAAATGCATGAAGAAAGGAAATAACAGTCTAACTATCTACTCTAGGCAATGGTAGGATCCTCAACAGCTGCCTGAACCTCCTGGGGGTCCAGGTTGCAAGTGTCATCTAAGCCTGCTCCGTAGTAGGTAGGGTAGAACTCCTCATCATCCTCTGTAATATTTTCAACAGGTCCAGTCAGGACAGGAACAAGCACAATACATCTCACGCAGTTCATATCATGGCAGAAAATATAAAGCAAGCAATAGAGTAAGGTACATAAAACGTTGTAAGAAGATGTACATAAAAATAGAAGAGATATTTGATAATTAGAAATATATACATGATAAGTAAGAACTGTAAGTGACTAGTGATATAGAGTACGATATGACATGTAATTGGCTTGAACATGATATAACATGGGTGTACATGAGGGACACTAGCCAAGAAGGCTGTGTTGTACATGATAACACATAAAAAGTAACAGAGTGAACATGATGGGTAAATCACTTGACCATTTATACTCACTCCTACCCACAATCAATACACAAGGATCCAGTTAAGTTACGTTACGAACATGATATTTGGTTATAAAATTCATCTCGATAAGAAAAATTCATCTCGATAAGAAAAATCAAAATCAACAACGATCCATCAAAATCAAATTTAAATATCAAGGAGTAAGGGTGAATCAAAATAAGAGAAAATGATTTCAAATTTGAAGTTCAAAATAAAATTCTCAAGGGTCATCCCATGAATCTCTCAAGGAATTCTAACTGTAATTGAGTATCCTCTCATTCTAATACCTTACTTCCTATATTCTATCGCAGGCGTGTAGCAGTACAACTAATCGTCGTACTACCACGACTTCGCATAAATACGAATCTAGACCTGTATGGGCTACCACTAAAAATGTGTCATGACCCGTACCAGTGTAGGGGCACGAGAAGTGGGTACGTCCAGCCTACGCCGCAGTATCGGCGGTAGAACGCTGTCCTAAGTCATGATCTCAACTAACCATAATATGATATACTCTCCAAACGGAGGCCAATCAAAGAAGGTACAACTCAATCACAAGTCTAAAGATGGAAAATAGCACAATATGATAGACAATGAAATCCTCAAACTGAGGTACAAACAGAAGAAAAATAAACCCAAGTTAACAACCACAAGTCTCAACATCTCAAATATAACACAACTCTGAAACCATAAATAACAAATGACATGAAGGAAGAAAATAACAGTATAACTATCTACTCTAGGCAATGGTAGGATCCTCAGCAGCTGCTTGAACCTCCTGGGAGTCCAAGTTGCAAGTGTCATCTAAGCCTGCTTCATAGTAGATAGGATAGAACTCCTCCTCATCTTTTGTAATATTTTTAACAGGTCCAGTCAGGACAGGAACGAGCATAATACATCTCACGCAGTTCATATCATGGTAGAAAATATAAAGCAAGCAATAGAGTAAGATACATGAAATGCTGTAAGAAGATATACATAAAAATAGGAGAGATATTTGATAACTGAAAATATATACATGATAAGTAAGAACTGTAAGTGACTAGTGATTTAGAGTACGAGATGGCATGTAATTGGCTTGGATTGAACATGATATAACATGGGTGTACATGAGGGACACTAGCCAAGAAGGCTATGTTGTACATGATAACACATGAAAAGTAATAGAGTGAACATGATGGATAAATCATATGACCATTTATACTCACCCCTACCCACAATCAATACACAAGGATCCAGTCAAGTTACGTTACGAACATGATTTTTGGTTACACATAAAGCACACGAGGAAACATAAACGTACATGAGAGCATATGAAAGTACATGAGCATATATAAAAGTACATAAGAGAATATGAGAGTACATGAATAACGCAAGAGCAAGGAATACATGATGTACATGAAACACATGACATAAAATATCCGATGCGCCCGCTAAGGGGGATAACATCCCATAAAAAGATCCATATACTACCAATCCATGATGATATCATGTCAGCATCAAGTAAAGTAATCTAGAGCCAGAATATAAATCCTAACAAGTATGAAACGATCAAAGAATGTACTCGCCTGCGATCTGAATGTCTGTGAGAATATACTGTCTAAAACGAGGTATCTGACTCCTATTTAGAGCAACACAAGTCATGATGTATACAGAGGGGTTATAAATGAAGTTAATAATGCTTTCTATATGATTTCTTGGTCATTCTAGGCTAAAGTCAACTCTGGTCAACTATACAGTCAACTAGGTCAACTATAGACAACTATGGTCAAACTATCTAGGGTTTGGTCAACAATGGTCAACTAGTCTAGGTTAGTCAATTCTAGGTCATTCTGGGTCAAAGTCAACTCTTGGTCAACTGTCTAGGGCTAACCCTATTAGCTATCTCAAACCAAAGCCTAGGATGCTAAGATACTATATACATAGTACTATCTATATATGATATTAAGATACAACCAGCTATATATATAGCATACAATTATACATATCCAATACATATAGAATACACTATATATATATCATTATGAACTTGTGAAGTAAACTCTTGAGCCCAAACCAAGCCTAACTATACTATACTACATAGCACATGGCCAATAGCCACATATCACATTACATTATAGCACATAGTAAATATCATATAAATTCAAGTACCATCTACACTAGCCTATACTACATAGCTACTTACCTCCATGTTATTGCCTACTGTTGCCATTATCTCATCCCAACCATATGTCAACATATTTACATATATATACCAATATACCTATCCTCATATAACATGTATCTAAAACCTCACATAACCCTACAACTCTCAAATCCCATAGTCCAAAGACCCCAAAACCTATATGGCTATATATAAATCCAATACATTCCCAACATCATACACAAACACGCCTCCTATGCCTTACCCATAACCAATACATATACCATATATACTCAATCATAACTCTAGATTTATATATAATCCCATATACATCCTCACATACATATACATAAATATCTACAAATCTATATACATATATATATATATATATATATATATATATATATATATATATATATATATATATATATATATACTAGACACATATGTACACACACACACACACACACACATATATATATATATATATATAAACATATATGTAAAGAAGGGAAGGAAGGGTGTGAGGTGTGTGGTCTCTGTGTGTGTGTGTGGTGGGGATAGAGGGTGTGTTTCATACAATTGTGTGTGTAAGTGTGTTTAGTCAGGGGTGTCAAATGTGTGTGTGTCTGATGTGTGTCAGGGGTGTAGTGAGGGTAAGGGTGTGTGTACACTGTGTCAGTGTCCAGCTACAACACAGACACAAAACTAAATATATATATTGACACACACACACACATACACATATACATATATATCTATTACACATATACATATATCCAAATCTCAGAAAATATCAAATCCTAATCATAAACAACAAAAACTGGAAAAAATATTGTTTACATGTTAAACCAAAAAATCGAAATCCATTTTCTAACCAAACCTCAAACATCAAATAAAATAGGTGTACAGAGGTGGAAGGCATATAATACGTGTCATGGGGGATGCATTCGTGTCCACACAAGTGGATACGAAGTGTGCAATTCACAAAAACAGGAAGTATCAGAGTTTCCTTGAACACAGTCTCGTGCGGCGTGTCATGGCCCTCGTGGACACGCCACGGGACACGACATGCCTCATGGTCATACCCACGTGTAGCCTAGCACTAGGGATACACACTGGAAATGACATGAGGTATCCAAATAGTGTCTGCACGTGTCAATCGATGCGTATTAGAGAGCAAAACTCGCACGTGTACAGTCAGTGCAAAAGCAGTGCACTCGTGTTTTCGTGTCTGACAGGACACGAGGTGTGGTGAAACTCGAGGGGGGTCTGTCAGTGATGGACCCCACCTCTGTGCTAAGTGGCACGTGTCCACGTATCCAAATGAGGGATAATTTAGGGTCGGGTAGTAGGGCACCCGTGCGGCTGTGTCGTGCAGCGTGTCCAGTCCAATTTTGGACACAAAAATGACACAAAATTCAACTCAGTCTATTAGGGTTGTGATCTACACACTAAGGGCTACACAATGATGTAATTATTTTTGAAAATCATTAACTATTATTTTTAAGTGGCATTTCACCAAACACATGTTTAAAAACACCGATACGTGTCCGACACGCATACCTAATGGATACGAATTCCTACCAAACTTGGGCTACACCTAGGGGATACCTAAATGAATGTAACTATGGAAAGAAAATTGAAATTTAAATAGGTTTTATGGCAATTACCTATTGAGAGGAAATCTTAATGAAAAATAAAAAAAGTGAAGGTGTTCTTCTCCAAATGTAATGGCCAATTCACTTCAAATTCTTGCTAGCTAGCCTCCCTTAGCATCCTACACTGTTGTGAATCCCAATGCAGTAGAATAACCTCAATTTGGGATCAATTTGGATAAAGGGGATGGAATTTGGGGAAGAACAAGTTAGGGTTCTTTGTAGGTGCCAAAAGAGGCAAGAAGCTACTAAAGGATACTTTATAGGATGGGATTTCTATTTGTGGCTGCCACAAAAATGAATTAGGGTTAGGTTTAGATGTAGATGAGTGGCTAAGGCTTCTCCACCTAATTTTAAGTCCTCCTATTGGTTCAATTAGTCCTAAGGCTTTCTTTTTACAAATATCCTAAGGAGAAAATATCATACTTAGAAATATCTAGATATTGCTAATCTTTTCTCTTAGTAGGTTATCCTAATCAAGATTCTAAGCTCAAGGCTAATCTAGATTAGGCTAAGATTCTTGGTCAAGTCTCAACTAAACAAATAACACATATTTAATTAATAAAATTCATTTTCTTTAAAAGTCAAAAATGACCAAAATACTCTTAGGCTAAAAATTGGTAATTTGAAATTCTAATTACATGACTAGGCTCCCATGGTCATGGTTAGTCTCTAGGCTTAGCAATTATAGGGTTACACTAGTTAACCATCAAAATCATAATTCAACATTTTAACTAGTTTTAAATTAATTAAAAATCTCTAAAAATCATAACATGAATTAAATCATAATATTGAATAATCAAAATTATAAAAGTTCAAAATTACCCTCATTTTAGAAAAGTGGGTGTTACAGGTTTTTCTATATATAAACCTAATCACCCTATCTCTCCCTTTCCCTTCCTAACAATCATGAATGTCTTCTCTTTCTCGTCCAAAACGGCCTCAAAATTCGTCCCAAAGATAGTCTCATTTTACAATATCTATCGCGACTTCGCGGGACCATATCTCCTAGCTCCGACGTTCAAATCGCTTCCAGTTACAAGTAAAAAAATTACTTACAAGTGAAAAAATCACTTACAACTGGAAAAAAGAACATGTTTTATAAGTGCACTCACAAGTGAAATAGTATAAGTGACACTTATAAGTGAAAAAGAACACCCCCTTATTTATCCCTTAATCCAAAAAGAGCCTTAGTCCCATATGTTGGCCCATAAGGCAACTTGATTTTGATTAACTATCACTCGGCACACGTCGTTCAATAAGACTTTCCAATCTTTGTTGCTAATACTTGGTCACAAGATGGTCTTCGTTAATGTGCTACTTGAGTTTCTTGTTTTAATATATTTTTCTCTTTATTTTTAGGAAAAATTGTATATCGACTATGTACTGGTACTAGGAAAGCTTTAAACCCGTCTACTATCCTACTGAAACCCAAAAGCAAACCAAATTGAACTAAACCACAACTACCAAACAAAACCTAGTTTAGCAAACTTTCTGGCTGAGTTCAACCTAACTCGAGCCGTAGTTGGTCGGCTACTGACGTAAAGGTTATGTTTGGAAATAGGTGAATTCGTATCGAATTCGGTCCTGAGATGAACACAGATCGAATTCGGTCCCATATGACCCACTTTAAAGTTTTACACATTTTATCCTTGAGAAATGGTCTCCAAGGTTCAAAATTTGAATATTAAGGCTAACCAAACTCATTCCAAATTCGGTCAACTTGAGCACAATTCAAACTCTATAAATAGCCCTATGTTTCTTATTCATTTTCATCAATTCTAACTTGTTAAATTCTTATGCTCTGAGCATACAACCTTCAAATCCCCACGTGAAAACTACTTACCCTTCTAGGTGCAAGTCGTGGTTCGATTAGAAGTCTATCGAGTTGTAAAAGCTTGGATTTCCAAGTTTGCTTTTTTATTTTGTTGTTTGAAGTTGGCTAACTCTTTAGATCAAAGGTCATCGTTGTAAGAAGTCGGCGAGCCATTTAGACCAAAGCTCGTAGTGTACTGCTATTTTACAATAGTAGAATAACACCAGACAAGAGTTTTCGGGACTGGATTGCCTTCCACGAAGAACACCAATATACATTATTGTGTTTGCGTTCTTAAAATTTATCTCTGTCATTTAATTTACTGTTGCTATTTTTCTGATTATGTAAATGTTTTTTATTTGGATAATTTAGTCTTCACCATATTTACCCCCTTTCTAGGTTTGTCTACAATTAGTATCAGATCAAGAATTCTTATTTTTTGGTTTTAAATCCTAAGAGTAGATCCTAACAACCATACCTTTTGTCAACACTAAATATGATGATTAATCCACAAATAGGCCACCTCTGTTTGATAGGACAAATTACACATAGTAAAAATACACGTATGAGTATCTATCTAAGATCACTCGATTTTGATTTATGGTATTGTGTCATAAATGGTTAGAAAAATCCAAGTATGACTACTAATATTACTGATACAATAGTTGAAAAACCATATGCTAGATACATGGAGACTGAAAAGAAGGAAGCCAACCTTGATGCAAAGGTAATGAATGCTTTACTGTGCTTCAGAAAATGAATTCAATCTCATCTCTACTTGTACAACATCGCACATGATCTGGAAACTTCTTGAGATCATCATGAAGGTACTTCACAAATGAAGGAATCCAAGATCAGCAGATTAACACAAAAATATGATGCCTTCAAAATGAAGTCTAATGAGACTATCACTCAAATGTTTACTAGATTTCTTGATGTTATTAATATCCTTTGATCTCGTGGCAAAGAAAACTTAAATCATGAGAAGATTCGCAAAGTGCTTATAGGACTTACAAAGAGCTGGAGTCCCAAAGCAACAACAATTATAAAAGAAAACGACTTCGTCATCAAGACTCTTGAACACTCATAGATAAACTAATGACTCGTGAGCTCGATCTCAAAGAGTTTAAGGAATCAACAACCAAGGAAAAACCATAGCACTCAAGTTGCATCACAAGAACATCTCTGAAGATGAACCTGAGGATGATGATTCAGACGATGAAGAGCTGTCCTTGATTTATAAGGACTTCAAAAGATTCTTGAAGTTTGAGAAATTAAACAAAAAGAAAAAAGAGTTCCAAGAAGAAGAACCTGTGTGTTACAACTACAAGAAAATCAGCCATATAAAGACTGATTACCCTACATTGAAAATGGGAAATCACTATGAACGATCCAACAAAAGAGGATCTTCATCTCGCAAATTTGCAAATAAAAGCATATAACATGAAAACGAAGCGAACGACTCTGAAAACAGATGTCCTCATCAAGCAACAAATGTATGCCTTATGGCTTTAACAAATTAGGTACAAAATAATCTCCTTTATGAAGATTTCTCTTACAATGAATTATCAAATACTTTAAATGATCTTTTTGAAAATAGCAAGAAGCTTATAGACGAATACAAGCATGATAGAAAAGAGATTTAAATTCACAAGATTGAGAATGAGAAACTCTCTTTTCTGGTAAAAGAAGTAAGAGAAATACCTTGCTCAAGTGATATGACATATATTTTCTCACTAAAATTAAGTTTGCATGATGCCCTTTAATGTATTGAAAAGAATACACAATATTATATAAAAATTAAGGAGGATTATGAATTAAAGGAAAAAAATCTTATTGTTGTACAATGGTTAGATGCACTCACCACAAAGAACAATAATCTTATTACAAGCTTTAAAAAGTTAGAGATTAGATCGGTAAAACATGTAATACAACCTATGACTCCAACATAAGACACGTGACTCAACATAAAGTCACTCATAACATGTCATTGGTAAAAGAAGAAAACAAAGTTATGCCTTCACACAATCATGCCTTTTATTACAAGTCCACGAAATGTATCTGGTACTATAGTACCATGCATCACATTTATCCTGCTACACCTAGAACAAATATTTATGCTACTTGTCAATATTGTGGACTAAAAGGACACATCTCACACCAATGCAAGATTAGAAAAAAGGTTAATATAAATTTTTTAATATGGGTTCCAAAGACTAACACTGAAGGACCCTCAAAGAAATGGGAACCGAAGGTTTCATCTTCATCTTGTATAGGTGGACCGACCTTCACATGCTAAAAGCAAATGGATCCTCGTTAATGGGTGCTCATGATATATGACTGGTGATGCTGCTCTATTTGCAATGCTATTGATGAAAGAATGATACGTTATAATGCCCCACTCCGCATGGTGTATTATGCTGATTCGTTGACTTGAAGACTTGTATGGACCCGATTGAGTGCGAATCGATACGAGAGATTCATTGACCCGAGAAATGCATCGAGTTGGATCGATGCAAAGAGTTATGTTGACCCGAGAACGCATCAAGTAAGATCAATGCAAGTGTTAAGTTGGTCCGAGAGAAAGCATTGAGTCGGTTCGAAGATTCTAAGAAATCGAACCGACGCAAGGCATAAGTCCGATTCGGACAAGTATTGATTTTAGTTGGTTTCATATGCAGGCTATACGTTTACGCTAAAATATAAGAGATCGACATTTTAACTTATTTATAATGGTGTCCACAAAACCAAATCATCACCTTGCAAAGGACTAAAGCATAGGCACGGTAGACCAAATCACTTGGATAATTCAACGTAGCATGAAGTGCTTGAATGGACAAGTCAGAAGACTTGGCCGTACAACAAAGTTATGAAATCGAGCCGTATCAGCTCGAGAAAACAACAAGACGTATCAGGTTAAGGTGGGAGGACTTTGACTCTTCTTTCTTACTCCGTCATGCCTAACTAAAATGTATCATTGTATTCAAAGTTAACCTATCAAGACCACGAGCGTGGCTCGATCGAGAGATGAACATAGTGTGTGTCGAATACTAGATAGTATAATTGAAATAAAACATACATCAAATGTACGAGTCGCTATTATACTTGAATATCGCAAAGGCGAGCACCTCGTTACGCAAGCCATAAGAACATGGAATAACTGTATCGACGAGTGCCTCGGCGCACAGGTCATTCATGTCCCCGTACATGAGTTAGTATGCTAGAATATTGAAAGACTATATCGGTGTGAGTACCTTAGTGCACGAGCTATAGAACAATGAATATCCTATCGAGGCCTGCCTCAGTTGCACGAGTCGAAGAAAAAGAACATAAGTCAAACATATTGAACACTACGACGTAGAATATAAAAATACTGAATCGAGGCATGCATCGAATGCACGAAACAAGGAATGGAGAATAACTATATCAAAGCATGCTTACGTGCACGAGATTTACAAACGATAGCTTTATTGCAAAGAGAACAGTTGTGGCATGAATGTTACAGAACTGTCGAATGTGGCATAGTACTTTAGAAATGTTCGGGACCTTCGGCTCGTTCATTTGACGGACATTGAGTTGGGGCATAGTGCCATTGAACATTGAAACAAAGAATGAAGTGAGAAAATAATTGAAAGAATAGAGATGTATAAGACGACGTAAAGTATGAGTTTCAGACTTAAGACTATGTTTGGTTGTATGAGTTTGACGCGCGCATTGCATGGTCGAATGAACTTAAGATATTGCCTGTGCATGGGTTTCGTGAGATATTCCCTCGAATGAGTTAAATGCTGGGTCACCGGGATCGTTCGGCCGAGGAGGGACGTGAATCATTGTTGGTGCACATCTTTTGGGCATGACTTACGATCTGCTACTAATGTGATAAGTCATAATTGATGGTAAGTTTGGCGTCCTTCGGATATTGGGCTAGTAAACCCGTACGGGGAGGACGCCGGGTTATCCAATTTTAGAAAGGAGAATCAAGTTAGTCCATTCGGTTCGGATACGCTAACGACCTTCATATAGTTAAGAAACGATGGGCCGAAAGTGCAGGAATATAGAGATCCTACATAGAGCACTTATAACATGACATGGAAGGAATGAGGCATATTTACCTTGCGGCAGTACAAGGGCGAGTACGTAGTGTTGGTAAGAAGTCACAAAATAATATGAGATTGCTATTGGTTGCCTACTTGCTTATGCGAATCGAAATAACATGCTTGCCATGATAACATGCTTTACTACTTTCGAATATGCCATAAAATCGATCCTATAGAGAACATAGAAACATAACTAAATTGTATGCTGCATGAATGTAAGCCCACTTTCCAAATTTTTAATTTTTTAATTTTATTTGTTTATGATTAATTTTATGGTCATTGTGAGTCATGCCAAAGCTTGTAGGTGGGCTATGACCATATTAAGGTTATATGACCTCTAGATAGCCTATATATGTATTATTTAGCTATTTTATATTTTTATACAATTTTTGGATATTTTTAGGTATTTAATATTTAAGGTTTTATTATTTTTAAGGACTTTCAGGATTTACTGTAGGGTTATACGGGGGTATTTCTGGACCAAATATTTTTATTTGGCCTCTAAATAACTAAAAATATTTTCTAGAATATTTTAGAAATTTTTTGAATTTTTTAGAATTTTTGGGAATTTTTATATAATTAAAATATATAGAATTTATATTTTACAGGTTTTTGGAATTTACTGCGAGGTCAAACGATGATATTTTGTGTTAAAATATTTTATTTATATTCTAGATACTTAGAAATATTTTGTAGAATTTTCTAGAATTTTTCTGGATTTTTCTGCAATTTATTTTAATTTATTTGGACTTAAAATGATTTTTAAATATTTTTCTGAATTAAATAAATAAATATCCAGAAATCCACCCAAGAGGGGCCCACCTGTCGGCGCCAACTGCTACAGTGACCGCCTCTCTCTCTCTCTCCTATATATATTATTATATTCGCCTATCCTAATTAAATTCCAGCAGCCTTTTGTGGGAGAATTCATCTAGGGTTTCCGACTTTCCGAAGCGATTACCCCCCAACCCCGACGTGCTTTTTGTGCGCTATTTTTTGTTGGAAGCGTACTGAGGTATAGTTTCTGAATATATAATTTATTTTCGTAATTTCTGAACCTAAATTTCTGAAAAATTCGTAGAGTGCTAGTTGTCCGAAATTTGACACGTTTTGGTGTTTTCGAGATTCTGGGAGAATCAGAAATCGAAATCCCGAACCGTTTGAAGTTTCGGACAGCAAACACAGAGGTCTACGACATATAATTTTTCTAAAAATTATTTCGTTCATATAGTATTTTAGTTATTCTGTTGAACTCAAAATTGATCGGTTAATCACCGTTTTGGTCACTATTAGCTATAACGGTGATATCTTTTGACCAAAACGTAATTTTGTAGCATGGTTGATTCCAGAGCACTCGTGGCACTTAAATCTACCAAGGTGTACTTTCAAAATCTAGAGTTCATGATATTTGACCAGATAGTCAATGATACGCCTCGATTTGCGTGCCATGGTTTCCAAAATTAGAAACATGACTTTGATGGCCAAAATTGCATGTTTAGATTATATTTAGATTATTATTAGGTTAAATAATGTTTTTAAGTAATTTATTCCAGAATTAACTATTATTAGATTAGTAACCCAACTAGCCACTATTCCATGAATTTAGAACTAGAACATTAGAATTGATTTATGGTTTTCGTGCACGGTTCGTGGTGCGATATGTGTTATAGGTTGACAGCTTCTAGATCGGCAAAATCTCTCGTCCTTGACTTGTGAATACGGTTTGTACAAGGATTCATGCAAGTACAGTATTAGATTTATGTTTTAGTTCATTATAACGTTTCCTCTATCGTTTTCTTGTTTGATATCCCGTTGAGACATTGCTTGATATTTCGTTGAGACACGATTGTGACACCATAGTTATTGTATCCTTCTTAGTGTAACATTGGCCGTTATTGATTGTTAGAGAGTTGGAAGGGGAAATACTTAGTAAGTACGTGAACAAATCCAAATATTTTGATTGTGGATAGCTAAGTCATACACCTCACGTATGAGTTAGCCGTATCATATTATTGTGGATAGCCATCGTATGATGTACCGTATTTGCCCAGCCGTTCACATATTAAAAGGTATTTCACACACAAATAGTGGTTCATATTTTTCCTTTATCTAGTCCATTATCTTGTTAGTTCATATCTTACTAGTTTACATCTTATCAGTTTATATCTTATTAGATCCCGTCTTGCTAGTTTACAATTTGCTAGTTCATATCTTGATCGTTCATACCTTGCTAGTACTAGTTCTTTATATACTCTTTACCATCATTGTTTCTCGTTGTTCTAACTTATTTTGGAATAACAACATTAATTGCAATATGGTTGTACTCTGCTCCTTTCCTGACTGGATCGTTGTTATAGGTGAGGATGACGTGTCTACTTTTACGTTATGGACCATATAAGGGGGAGATAGAGACTCGAAGGCCGAACCATAGAAGACTAGTTAGATGTGTGATAGTTTTCTATAATTGTAAAAGCTTACATTCTTCAAATATAAAACTTCTATATTTTGTAAAGTTGATTTAGTTGTTGTGAATGAGCAGTTAGTATTTATGAGCACTTTGTTTATTACGGTCTAGACAACATACTACCGCTGACACTGCGGCGTAGGCTGGGCTTGGACACGTCTCGTATCCGAAAAGCGGGTGCGGGTCGTGACAAGTTTTTTTGGTGGCCCATGCAGGTCATTTTCGTAAAAGATTGCGAACTTGTGGTGGTACTTAATTTAGTTGTACTACTACAAGCCTGCGACTAGAAAATTGCTCATTCACAATTATGATTGATTTAATTTTAGGGAATGACTAGGACTAGGAGTCCCTTATTCAATTTGACCCTTGGGTAGTTAAGGTTGCTAATTAGGCCATGTGATTTAGCCAATAATTTATTGAATTTTAAACCCTATTAGATATTTGATACGATGTTAGGATCAAAGGTGGGTAGACTATTCGCTTGGTTAGTTAGGCCTTCATAGAATTTAATTCCTAATTTTGATCATTTTTGTGCCATTTGATCTTCTGCCTTCTCTAAACCACGTTTTGTTTTCAAAACTATTTTCTGATCGTTTTGTTTTCAAAACTGACACTTTTATTCAAGGACATATACCTACATTTTTATCATGATCGACTTGTTTGAATTTATGGAAGCTCCTTAAAATTCTTATGGATATAGTTGAAATAGTTTTTGATGACTTACAATGGTAAGACAGATGCGCACTGTCTTCATTTATTTGAATTATGGAGACTGCGGGTTTACTGGAGTCAGCAGCGCACTGGCGTGACATGACCCCTAAGTTGAAATAATTTCAAGTAAGCGTAGGTTGTCGAATATTACTAAAACAATATCCTAGCTAGTTGTATTATTGATCTTTTGATTTATTATATCAATATTGGGTAGAGTTGATAAAGTGTTCGATAACATATTATACTTGAGTCACGAAACCAAGGGTTCACGACAGCCAGATGTACACTGGCGAGGCATGGATTATCGGTTAAATGACTTCGGATATACTTATGATTTTCGAATATCATAGCGACTATATCTTTTTTTGGCATACGACTATTACATTTTTTTCTTTCAAATTTATTTGATGTCTTATTTTTTGTTACCACCTTCTCTACAACTAGTAGTTCTTTATTTTTCTCATATTTTTCTATTTTCGAATTGTCATCTTTTAAACCTATTTTGATTTCCTTCCACTATATTTCTAAAAAGTATTTAGATTTTGATTCTATATGCATGATCAATTTCGATCATTCATCACATTATTTTCTTGATTATATTCTTTGTCGTGCTTATTCATATCGATTGGTCATGACATATTTTGATGATATTCTTGGTTGTGTCTATTTGCATCTTTTGAAATTTCGAGGACGAAATTTTTCTAAGATGGGTAGATTTGTAAGCCCACTTTCCAAATTTTTAATTTTTTTTAATTTTATTTGGTTATGATTAATTTTATGGTCATTGTGAGTCATGCCAAAGCTTGTAGGTGGGCTATGACCATATTAAGGTCATATGACCTCTAGATAACCTATATATGTATTATTTAGCTATTTTATATTTTTATACAATTTTTGGATATTTTTAGGTATTTAATATTTAAGGTTTTATTATTTTTAAGGACTTTCAGGATTTACTGTAGGGTTATACGGGGGTATTTCTGGACCAAATGTTTTTATTTGGGATCTAAATGACTAAAAATATTTTCTAGAATATTTTAGAATTTTTTTGAATTTTTTTGAATTTTTGGGAATTTTTATATAATTAAAATATATAGAATTTATATTTTACAGGTTTTTAGAATTTACTGCGAGGTCAAACGATGATATTTTGTGTTAAAATATTTTATTTATATTCTAGACACTTAGAAATATTTTGTAGAATTTTCTAGAATTTTTCTGCAATTTATTTTAATTTATTTGGACTTAAAATAATTTTTAAATATTTTTCTGAATTAAATAAATAAATACCCAGAAATCCACCCAAGAGGGGCCCACCTGTCGGCGCCAACTGCTACAGTGACCGCCTCTCTCTCTCTCTCTCTCCTATATATATTATTATATTCGCCTACCCTAATTAAATTCCAGCAGCCTTTTGTGGGAGAACTCATCTAGGGTTTTCGACTTCCCGAAGCGATTACCCCCCAACCCCGACGTGCTTTTTGTGCGCTGTTTTTTGTTGGAAGCGTACTGAGGTATAGTTTCTGAATATATAATTTATTTTCGTAATTTCTGAACCTAAATTTCTGAAAAATTCGTAGAGTGCTAGTTGTCCGAAATTTGACACGTTTCGGTGTTTTCGAGATTCTGGGAGAATCAGAAATCGAAATCACGAACCGTTTGAAGTTTCGGACAACAAACACAGAGTTCAACAACATATTATTTTTCCAAAAATTATTTCGTTCATCTAGTATTTTAGTTATTCTGTTGAACTCAAAATTGATCGGTTGATCACCGTTTTGGTCACGATTAGCTATAACGGTGATATCTTTTGACCAAAACATGATTTTGTAGCACGGTTGATTCCAGCGCACTCGTGGAACTTAAATCTACCAAGGTGCACTTTCAAAATTCAGAATTCATGATATTTGACCAGATAGTCAATGACACGCCTCGATTTGCGTGCCATGGTTTCCAAAATTAGAAACATGACTTTTGATGGCCAAAATTTCATGTTTAGATTATATTTAGATTATTATTAGGTTAAATAATGTTTTTAAGTAATTTATTCTAGAATTAACTATTATTAGATTAGTAACCCAACTAGCCACTATTCCATGAATTTAGAACTAGAACATTAGAATTGATTTATGGTTTTCGTGCACGGTTCATGGTGCGATATGTATTATAGGTTGACAACTTCTAGATCGGCAAACTCTCTCGTCTTTGACTTGTGAATACGGTTTGTACAAGGATTCATGCAAGTACAGTATTAGATTTATGTTTTAGTTCATTATAACGTTTCCTCTATCGTTTTCTTGTTTGATATCCCGTTGAGACATTGCTTGATATTTCGTTGAGACACGATTGTGACACCATAGTTATTGTATCCTTCTTAGTGTAACATTGGCCGTTATTGATTGTTAGAGAGTTGGGAGGGGAATACTTAGTAAGTACGTGAACAAATCCAAATATTTTGATTGTGGATAGCTAAGTCATACACCTCACATTTGAGTTAGCCGTATCGTATTATTGTGGATAGACATCGTATGATGTACCGTATTAGCCCAGCCGTTCACGTATTAAAAGGTATTTCACACACAAATAGTGGTTCATATTTTTCCTTTATCTAGTCCATTATCTTGTTAGTTCATATCTTGCTAGTTTACATCTTGTCAGTTTATATCTTATTAGATCCCATCTTGCTAGTTTATATTTTGCTAGTTCATATCTTGATCGTTCATACCTTGCTAGTACTAGTTCTTTATATACTCTTTACCATCATTGTTTCTCGTTGTTCTAACTTATTTTGGAATAACAACATTAATTGCAATATGGTTGTACTCTGCTCCTTTCCTGACTGGATCGTTGTTATAGGTGAGGATGATGTGTCTACTTTTACATTATGGACCATATGAGGGGAAGATAGAGACTCGAAGGCCAAACCATAGAAGACTAGTTAGATGTGTGGTAGTTTTCTATAATTGTAAAAGCTTACATTCTTCAAATGTAAAACTTCTATATTTTGTAAAGTTGATTTAGTTGTTGTGAATGAGCAGTTAGTATTTATGAGCACTTTGTTTATTGCGGTCTAGACAACATACTACCGCTGACACTGCGGCGTAGGCTGGGCTTGGACACGTCTCGTATCCGAAAAGCGGGGTGCGGGTCGTGACAAGTTTTTTTGGTGGCCCATGCAGGTCATTTTCGTAAAAAATTGCGAACTTGTGGTGGTACTTAATTTAGTCGTACTACTGCAAGCCTGCGACTAGAAAATTGCTCATTCACAATTATGATTGATTTAATTTTAGGGAATGACTAGGACTAGGAGTCCCTTATTCAATTTGACCCTTGGGTAGTTAAGGTTGCTAATTAGGCCTTGTGATTTAGCCAATAATTTATTGAATTTTAAACCCTATTAGATATTTGATACGATGTTAGGATCAAAGGTGGGTAGACTATTCGCTTGGTTAGTTAGGCCTTCATAGAATTCAATTCCTAATTTTGATCATTTTTGTGCCATTTGATCTTCTGCCTTCTCTAAACCACGTTTTGTTTTCAAAACTATTTTCTGATCGTTTTGTTTTCAAAACTGACACTTTTATTCAAGGACATATACCTACATTTTTATCATGATCGACTTGTTTGAATTTATGGAAGCTCCTTAAAATTCTTATGGATATAGTTAAAATAATTTTCGATGACTTACAATGGTAAGGCAGATGCGCACTGTTCCCATTTATTTGAATTATGGAGATTGCGGGTTCAATGCAGTCAGCAGCGCACTGGCGTGGCATGACCCCTAACTTGAAATAATTTCAAGTAAGCGTAGGTTGTCGAATATTACTAAAACAATATCCTAGCTAGTTGTATTATTGATCTTTTGATTTATTATATCAATATTGGGTAGAGTTGATAAAGTGTTCGATAACATATTATACTTGAGTCACGAAACCAAGGGTTCACGGCAGCCAGATGTACACTGGTGAGGCATGGATTATCGGTTAAATGACTTCAATATACTTATGATTTTCGAATATCATAGCGACTATATCTTTTATTGGCATACGACTATTACATTTTTTTTTCTTTCAAATTTATTTGATGTCTTATTTTTTGTTACCATCTTCTCTACAACTAGTAGTTCTTTATTTCTCTCATATTTTTCTATTTTCGAATTGTCATCTTTTAAACCTATTTTGATTTCCTTCCACTATATTTCTAAAAAGTATTTAGATTTTGATTCTATATGCCAGATCAATTTCGATCATTCATTACATTATTTTCTTGATTATATTCTTTGTCGTGCTTATTCATATCGATTGGTCATGTCATATTTTGATGATACTCTTGGTTGTGTCTATTTGCATCTTTTGAAATTTTGAGGACGAAATTTTTCTAAGATGGGTAGATTTGTAAGCCCACTTCCCAAATTTTTAATTTTTTTTGTTTATGGTTAATTTTATGGTCATTGTGAGTCATGCCAAAGCTTGTAGGTGGGCTATGACCATATTAAGGTCATATGACCTCTAGATAGCCTATATATGTATTATTTAGCTATTTTATATTTTTCTACAATTTTTGAATATTTTTAGGTATTTAATATTTAAGATTTTATTATTTGTAAGGTCTTTCAGGATTTACTGTAAGGTCATACGGGGGTATTTCTGGACCAAATATTTTTATTTGGGCTCTAAATGACTAAAAATATTTTCTAGAATATTTTAGAAATTTTTTGGATTTTTTAGAATTTTTGGAAATTTTTATATAATTAAAGCATATAGAATTTATATTTTATATGTTTTTGGAATTTACTGCGAGGTCACACGATGATATTTTGTGTTAAAATATTTTATTTATATTCTGGACACTTAGAAATATTTTCTAGAATTTCTAAAATTTTTCTGCAAATTATTTTGATTTATTTGGACTTAAAATAATTTTTAAATAATTTTCTGAATTAAATAAATAAATACCCAGAAATCAACCCAGGAGGGGCCCACCTGTTGGTGCCAACTGATACAGTGACCGCCTCTCTCTCTCATATATATATATTATTAAATTCGTCCACCCTAATTAAATTTCAGCAGCCTTTTGTGGGAGAACTCATCTAAGGTTTCTGACTTCCCGAAGCGATTTCCGCCAACCACGACGTGCTTTTTGTGCGCCATTTTTTTTGTTGGAAGAGTATTGAGGTATAGTTTCTGAATATGTAATTTAATTTTGTAATTTCTGAACCTAAATTTCTGAAAAATTCATAGAGTGCTAGTTGTCCGAAATTTAACACGTTTTGGTGTTTTCGAAATTTCGAGAGAACCAGAAATCGAAATCATGAACCGTTTGAAGTTTCAGAAAGCTTACACAGAGCTCTACGAGATATAATTTTTCCAAAAATTATTTTGTTCATCTAGTATTTTAGTTATTATGTTGAACTCAAAATTGATCGGTTGATCACCATTTTGGTCACGATTAGTCATAACGGCGATATCTTTTGACCAAAACCTGATTTTACGGCACGGTTGATTCTGGCGCACTCATGGCACTAAAATCTACCAAGGTGCACTTTCAAAATCTATAGTTCATAATATTTAACCAGATAGTCAATGGCACGCCTCGATTTGCGTGCCATGGTTTCCAAAATTAGAAATATGACTTTTGATGGCCAAACTTGCATGTTTAAATTATATTTAGATTAGGTTAAATAATATTTTTAAGTAGTTTATTCCAGAATTAACTATTATTAGATTAGTAATCCAACTAGCCACTATTCCATGAATTTAGAACTAGAACATTAGAATTGATTTGTGGTTTTCGTGCACGGTTCGTGGTGCGATATGTGTTATAGGTTGACAGCTTCTAGATCGGCAAACTCTCTCGTCCTCGACTTATGACTATGGTTTGTGCAAGGATTCAGACAAGTACAGTATTGGATTTATGTTTTAGTTCATTATAATGTTTTCTCTAGCGTTTCCTTGTTTGATATCCCGTTGAGACATTGCTTGATATTTCGTTGAGACACGATTGTGACACCATAGTTATTGTATCCTTCTTAGTGTAACATTGACCGTTATTGATTGGTAGAGAGTCAGGAGGGAAAATACTTAGTAAGTACGTGAACAAACCCAAATATTTTGATTGTGGATAGCTAAGTCATACATCTCACGTATGAGTTAGCCGTATCGTATTATTGTGGATAACCATCGTATGATATGCCATATTAGCCCAGCCGTTCACGTATTAAAAGGTATTTCACACACACTGTCACGACCCGCACCCTAGAGTAAGGGCACGAGACATGGGTACGTCCAGCCTACGCCGCAGTGTCGGCGGTAGAACGCTGTCCTAGGTCACAACATCTAGTAGTAATATACTAAACAGTTTATACTCCCCGAATGGGGGTGACATAGCAGTAAATAAACTCAATCACAACTAAGGAAGAGATAGCACGATATGAAATAGAACTCAAAGAAAAATAGATGATAAAGTAGTCTAAGATAATCCCAGCAAATATTCAGAGGTACATGGTCTCAGCTACTGAATGAAAGAATATATACAACTCCAAAATCTCTGAACAGAAGTAAATTCTAGCTAAACAGTCTTATGACAACATGAAATAAGATAAGCCTAACTAAACTAGTCTAGGCAATGGGGGGTGATGTCCTCAGCTAGAGCTGGGTCCTCCTGAGGGTCCAGCTCGCAAGTGTCATCTAAGGCTGCCCCATAGAAAGTATCCACACAGGCCTCCTCCTCGTCCTCTGTAATATTTTCAACAGGTCCAGTCAGGACAGGAACGAGTACAGTACATCTCAACAGTTCATAGCAGGTTAGAAAATATAATCATACAGTAAAGTAAGATACAAGTACTGAAAGAAGTGCAGTATGTAAACAGAGAGAGAGAGAGCTGTAATAGAAATATCTACTATAAATAGAGACTAACAGTGGCTAGTGAGTCAGAGTACAATATAGACATGTAAATGGCATAGGAGATTCTGATAAGACACTATGAAAGAGATTCTGATAAGATACTACTTGGGTATTATTCACATGTCTACTTCTACTCCCCCGTACCCCCAATCAATACACAAGGATTCAACCAGGTTATGTTATGATTCCATGCAAAGGCCCCCGAAGGGTGATACATGGATGTCCCATAAATGGGGATTCTAGGAGATTCTAGGATACCCAGTAAATGGGATAAGAGATTCTAGGAGACTCTGTGATCATAAGAGTATATGTCACAAGTGATCAAAGAACCAGTGAAGCATAGTGATACGCCATGTAAGTGAAACGCACAGAACATGTAGTACCCGATGCTCCCTAAGGATAACATCTCAAGAAGGGTTCCATATAGTACCAATCCGTGTGACCAACGTGACAGTACAAGTAAAGTAATTTAATACAGAAAATAATTCTAAGCAGGATATGAAATGATCAGAGAATGTACTCGCCTGGTATCTGAGTGTCCAATATGAAGGTACTGTCCGAGGAGTGGTGTCTGGCTCCTAATTAGAACAGCACAAGTCACAACAAGTCTAAAATGGTAAAACAAAGTTCTACTATGCATTCTACATGAGTCTAGGTCAATCTAGGCCAAAGTCAACTCTTGGTCAACTCTGGTCAACCCTAGAAGTCAAACTTGGTCAACTATGGTAAAACTAGGTCTAACAAGTCTAAACTAGGTCAATCTAATCTATACTAGTCTAACAAGTCTATTCTATGTCTAAACAAAGCTATACAAGCCCAATCTAGGCTCACTAGTCAAACAGACACACACAGGCCATAGGCTATATCATGCCTATTAGCCAACCCATAATACAAGACAACATGACATTACCTATATCTATAATACTACACATATTGATATATTTACCTAATCTAATACATAACACATGTATATATATTACACAACCATAATATATATATATACACATTACATGATACTAGTATATATGCCAATATATCTGTTCATCCAATGCATGAATCCATACTAAATACTTATATATAAAACACAAACTTACATTATATATATAGATACATATATTAGAGTTTACATTACATATATACTTTACATATTAGCATATATGCACATAGAAAATAGGGTACATATAGAGAGGAAGTGTGTAAGAGAACATGAATGTTTGTGTGTGTAGGAGGAACAAAGTGTGTCTAACAAAGAGTGTGAGGGTGTGAAATATGTGTGTGTGAGTGAGGAAAAATAGTGAGCAGTGAGTGAAGAGTGTAAAATGTGTATGTATGTGTATGAAAGAGTGAGGGTGTGGCATGTGTTGTTAATACAAGAGTGTGATAGCTAATATGTGTGAGAGAGTGCACTGGACTGAACAGGAATTGGAAGGGAAAAAAATTATTGTGTGTAAACTGTATCAAGAAACCTGTATGTGTGGTTAAGTAGCTATGTGTCATGTGCAAAATGGAAAGAAAAACCAAATCAGTTTGAGTTTTGGAAGGGCAAAACAGTTCATTGGACCCTCATTCAATCTCAGATTGAAAACACAACCATCTGATATCACCCACTTCAAATCTCAGGTTCATAACAACCCAGATTTCAGGTTTCTAAAAAACCCAAACATCATTTTACAACAGTTCACAATTTCAATTTTTCAGTCTAACCTTCAATCTCAGTTTTATGAATCAAAACACCCCCAAACAACCCCAAATCTCACACACAATTAGTTTACCTATAGGAGAACCAATATAGAAATTAAAACCAACATATTAACAGCATTACATAGGCTAAAACAACTGGCAAATTTCATATTTGAAAACTGGAAAGTTTGACAGAAAATACATGTATAGTTGATTAGGGGTAAATGAGAATTCAATAAGAAATTAAGCTAAAACACGAACCCATTGGTTGGTAATCAAAATATATATATTACATATGTGTCCTACAATGTCATTGTGTCCAAGCACGAGGACAAAATGTGTCAAAACAAATCAAAACACAAAACAGTGCAATAACTGTGCCATTCCTCGTGTACGTGTTCACGGGTTTCGTGTGCACGACACGACACGACACAACCCACGTGGTTGGGTCCCAGTATCGACTAGGTCTAGGTCTAGGACTAGGACACCCTGATATGGGTCCACGACACGCGTGTTAGTGACACGACACGCGTATCAGTGCACGAAAACAACTGAACCCAGTTCAGTGCAAAAGTAATGCACGTGTTCGTGCGTGTCCGACACGATACGTGGGGGTCTGAGACTCGACACACGTCGTATCAGTCACGTGGACGACCCGTGTGTCAAGTGTCGCGTGTCGACGTGGCGTGTCCTGAGAGCTGTGGCCCCCGAACAGCAGGGGATCAAACCTGAGCGCGCGCGCTTGCATGCACCGCGTGTCCACGCATCGATTTCGACACGACACGACACAAACACCACCTCAGAGAAACAGAAATCAATAAGCAATAACAAAGCCTAGATTCCTATTCAAAACTCCCTAGAAATTAGGTTGAAATGTCCTTTGGGACATTTCAACAAACACCTACTGTGGGTTCCTGATACGTGTCCAAAACGGACACGAAACCTATGAAACTCGACACGAAACCAATGCAACCACTTAGGGGACTCCTAGGGCTTCCTAAATATATAAAGAAATTGAAATTTCAATGAGTAATGAAGAAGTTACCTATAGATGAACTTTCTAGAAAATCCTCCTTTGTTGAGCTCCTCTCCTTGATATCCCAATCCAACAAATCAATACCAAACTGAAATAAAACTCCAATAATAGCAAGTATAGGTATATTAAAACCTAATTGAAGAGATTTGAATGAAAAAGGACATGTGAAGGAATTTCTATGGGTTAAATGAAGTAGGAACAAATCTCTTTCTAAACTTGAGCTTTCCTAAAAAGAGGCAACCTAAAATTAAGAGAGTATTTATAGAGTTGGGTTCCCAAGGAGGATATGGTGGCCGGCCAAATAACCTAGGGCTAGGGTTTTGAAATTCTTGGGCTTTGGGCCAATCTACAAGGCTATGACTTAAGTTGATTTATCAAAGGTTCTAAATCATAAGTCACGACTTATGACTTTCTAATTCCTATTGCTAACTAGAGTCTATTGACCAAACCAAGGGTTAGCTTAGGTTAGACTAGAGTCATATAACCTAACCAAGTCCATACTAACTAGGGTTAGCTTCTAGGTTGGTCTACAAGGGTCAAACTAGTCAAAGTCAACATAGTCCAAACAATTCCAAAATAATTCCTAAAAATTCCCATAAATTCAAATAAATTCTAATAAATTCAAATAACCCCAAAAATGACAAAAATACCCTCAAACTAAAAATGATAAACAAAATACCCTAATCACAAGGCTAGGCTCTAGGTCAACCAGTCTCCAAGGTTACACTATCAAACATCAAAATCATAAGTCATGTTTAAAATAGTTTTAAATGATTAAAATCACCAAAAATTATATCATAATTTAAATATCATTATTAAAAGACTAAAATTACAAAATTTTAAAATTACCCGCTTCTGGAAAACTAGGTGTTACACACACATAGTGGTTCCTATTTTTTCCTTTATCTAGTCCATTATCTTGTTAGTTCATATCTTGCTAGTTTACATCTTGTCAGTTTATATCTTGTTAGATCCTATCTTGCTAGTTTACATTTTGCTAGTTCATATCTTGATCGTTCATACCTTGCTAGTAATAGTTCTTTATATACTCTTTGCCATCATCGTTTCTCGTTGTTCTAACTTATTTTGGACTAACAACATTAATTGCAATATGGTTGTACTCTGCTCCTTTCCTGACTGGATCGTTGTTATAGGTGAGGATGACGTGTCTACTTTTGCGCTATAGACCATATGAGGAGGAGATAGAGACTCGAAGGCCAAACCATAGAAGACTAGTTAAATGTGTGGTAGTTTTCTAAAATTGTAAAAGCTTACATTCTTCTTCAAATTTAAAACTTCTATATTTTGTAAAGTTGATTTAGTTGTTGAGAATGAGCAGTTAGTATTTATGAGCACTTTGTTTATTGCGGTCTAGATAGCGTACTACCGCCGACACTACGGCGTAGGCTGGGCTTGGATACGTCTCGTATCCGAAAAGCGGGTGCGGGACAATGAATCAATATATTACTTAATGTCAGTTTAGTTAAGTGGGTCTTTGATCTGTACAACGAGAACAAAAGTAGTAATCCCCTATTAGATTGCTCGCATGTTCTGGATATGTTCTACTCATGGTAGAGCTTTACTTGATCGCATTGAGGCATAGAATGCTGTAGCGTTTGAAGTGTGCGATCGCATTGACGCTCGGACTTGCAAAAGAATTGATGCGGTCGAGATATAGAGGGCATGATGTATGGAACAGTAAAATCCTTTCTGGGAAAGAGAGAACTTGAGTGTTGTAGCCAATCTGGCAAATTCAGTTAAGCTATTGAAAGCCATTGTAAATCTAAGTTCAATCATCAATAAAGAGAATTGTTTTGTATACTATGTTTTCGTTTGTTGCTAATATCAAATCAAAGATAACCATTTGAGAATTTGTCATCTGGCCTTGTACGAGTGCAACTCTAGACTCATACAACATCATGTCCCAGCAAGGACGATGATTTGGTTAAATCGATGCGAGGATGAACGATTTTTTGGGTCAGGGTATGACAAATTGGTATCAGAGCCAAGGCTCAATTTCATCAGGATACTTGCTTCGTTTCAATTCCAAAGAGTTGTCCACCACTAATCTAATCTCTCTTGACTCTACTCGATGCCGCACTGGATATTCCATACAATAAGTCTAATACAAATCATGTAATTTTAGCGCATATATTTTGGAAATTACATGATATTTGCTGGAAAAGTCATGAAATGTTTGTAGCTGCAAGTGCATCACATCGTGAATGGTGAATTGAGATCTTCGTTGTTTCAATGCAACAGTTGATATAAGAAAATTGGTTGCATCGATATAATGAAATTCATGAAATGTTGCGGTATCAAATGCAACGAGTTGTGAATGATGCGTTGTAATGCACATGAAAGTTGATATCGAATGTGTTGAACGAATTTGAACATTGACTTTGAATGTCAGAAATAAATTGTTGCACGAGTTACAACAGATGTCGGGATTAAATCGTTACATAATGTGCAACAGAAGTCGAAAATAAATTGTTACAAGAGGTGCAACGGATGTCGGAAAATGAATCGTTGCACAAGGTACAACGGACGAAACTAAATCCTAAGTCGATAAAAATGAATTGTTCGGTTGTGCACCGAACTTGTATTGGCAGATGAAAACATTAGCCAACTTGTGTCAATTTTTGATTTATCAAAAGTTATGGTTGTGATCGGCATGATCACTGTGGAAATCATAAGTTGGAATAAATAGTTGTTTCATACCGAGTATGATACGAGGGAAATAACTTGATTTCTAAGTGGTATATGATATACCATGCAATGGATGGCTCGATTCTTAGTGGTATATGTAATACCACTTGTGTGATGGATTCCATCGACACATTGCATAATTTGCGAAAGCTTTGTCCACAACGGACGGAAGAGTACTGATACTTGATTGAAAATTTGTATGACGGTATATTGATGCAAGTATTCTTCGATAATCGGTTGGAACGATAGGACGGGGACTCGTATCAATGAATGATACATTGGACAAAAATTTGTAAGTCGGTCGAACGACTGAGACTAACAAAATGATTATGCCTTGATGCAATAATCGGATCGAAGAGATAGGAAACTTGAACTTATAATCAAATTGCACGACTTGCGATCTCGATAGAAATATTGGACGAGACAAATCGTAATCGAATTGCACGACTTGTGATCTCGATAGAAATATTGGGCGAGGTGAATCGTAATCGAATAGCACGACTTGTAATATCGATAGATGGGCGAGGCAAATCGTAATCGAATCGCATGACTTGCAATCTTGATAGAAATGTTGGATGATGTGAATTATAATCAGATCGCATGATGTGCGACTTTGGTGAAGAATTGGTTGATGCGGGTAAATAGTGCCTAAGAGATAGTTGGTTACGTTTTGACGAAACTCATTTGAGTATGACTGTAACACGCAAAACTTAAAGGGTATGATCGTATAACTCAAGGGTTCGATGTTGGTTAACTCGGTTACGCAACCAAAGTAAAGCGGGATACGGCGAATAAAAAATAAGTTGATGCGTATGGAAAAATTTTAGTGAACTTGGAGGTATGCAATATGAACTAAAGTCTACGTTGATATGCATATCCAAAGATGACCCTTGTGTTGTTGAAATTGATATGACCTATCGAAATTGATATACAAGGAAACGTAAGCACGATGTGAGAACACAAAGTAGAGTGGGCCTACGATATTATAACTTTTGGAAATAGTAATGCGAGAAGGTCGAACTGGTTGATTGAAAACTTTGCGATTGATCAGTCGAGACCATAAAGTCATCAACAATTGTTTTGATGCGTATAGCATCTCGGATGTCGACAGTGGGTCTATCTCAATACGAGTAGATGTTTCATGAATTTTGGAATCATCGACGGTAGTGCATGACTTTACTCGGAGGATAGTTGTACCTCACTTGCACAAATGGAAATAATTGTCCGAATTTGGATAGTCGTATAGAAATCGTCAGAACGTGATTTGGCTCTAAAATAATATAGCATGGTTCGTAGTAACTGTCCTTCGTTAATAATCCACAATTATTGAGCGTAGCTTCAGGGCAGCTGACCCTAGAGGACTTGACTGTCAAATCAAATTAAATGTTGTAGACCCGTAAGATGACCCGTGCGATATCACATATAGAATTACGTCGGTAACAAATATAATGTGGTGCATGTTGATGATAAGTCTAGGAAATTTTTGAGAATCATGCTATGCACGATAGCGAGCGGTAAGAGAATGAATTACAAGTTATGTCGTTCGATTTGGATTCACCTTGCAATTAAGCTTGCGTGAATCAAACTTATATTCGATGTTGCGAGACGGCAAGTTAGAAATTTGGCTAGTAAATTCCTACTTGATAGAAATCGAACATAAGACACGTCATAAAGGCCTTTGTGTCAAAACGATTGTTTCCTTTAAGCATTGTTGCCTTGAGTTAAACTTTGTATCGAAAAGATTGTTGCCTTTGAGTATCGTAGATTTGAGTTGATCGGAAAAGAGTTTGAGCACGGCGTCTAGGTAAGTCACCTAGAGGACGTAGCCCTGAATGTTGATGAATTTACAAGTCAACAAAGAAAAAAATCGTATTGAGATGAGTCGCATAGCCAGACTTTGGAAATAGTTGGACATCGACTTCGAATGCAAAGGTTGCGGAGGATTGTTGTGATCGGATGTGCGACGGCTTGCGCAACGCTTGGTATTGATGGTCAGTGTGAAGACTTACGAAAATGAGAAATACGATTTTTGAATTATCGCATGCGGTAACTTTGTTGAATGAATCACGTATGTATCGAATATACAGATGCGATAAAATTTTGAGAACAGTTGCTAAAGATAAGTCTGATCGAGGGTACGAGATGACAAGCATACGATTGAAATTTACCTGTCAGCTTTGTTCTAATTTTCTACCACTAGGCTTGGCTGAAGTACACATATTTTTGGGATGCCTTAAATAAGTGTAACGATCCAAATCAAGTTGTATACTGAACTCAAATTGAGCTGCAAGAAAGATTGAAAGTTAATGAAAGCTTGTACGAGTGTTTGAAACGGAACAACGATAGTTGGACAAGATGGTAAAACGATCTAGAAAACACTTGAACTTAGTGTTGGTTTCAGTTCGAGGACGAACCTTGTTTTATGTGGTATATTATATAATGCCCCGCTTCGCATGGTAGATTATGCTGAGTCATTAAATCGAAGAGTTGCGTGGATCCGATTATGTATCGATGCGAATCGATACGAGAGATTCATTGACCTGAGAAATATATCGAGTCGGATCGATGCAGAGAGTTACGTTGACCCGAGAACACATTGAGTAAGATCAATGCAAGTGTTAAGTTGGTCCGAAAGAAAGCATTGAGTTGGTTCAAAGATTCTAAGAAATTGAACCGACACAAAGTATAAGTCCGATTCGAACAAGTATTAATTTTAGTTGGTTTCATTTGAAGGCTATACGTTTACGCTGAAGTATAAGAGGTCGAAATTTTATCTTATTTACAATAGTGTCCGCAAAACTAAATCTATGCCTTGCCAGGAATTGAAGCATAAGCACGGTAGGCCAAATCGCTTGGATAATTCAACATAGCACGAAGTGCTTGAATGGTCAAGTCAGAAGAGTTGGCCGTGCAACAAAGTTATAAAATCGAGCCGCATCGGCTCAACAAAACGATAAGGCGTATCGACTTAAGGTGAACGGACTTTGACACTTCTTCCTTACTCCGTCGTGCCTAACTAAAATGTATCATTGTATGCTAAGTTAACCTATCGAGACCACGAGGGTGGCTCGATCGAGAGATAAATATAGTGTGTGTCGAACACTAGATAGAATAATTGAAATAAAACATACATCAAATTTACGAGTCGTTATTGAATATTGAATATCACAAACGCAAAAGCCTCGTGTCACGACCCGCACCCACCGTGAGGGTACGAGTACGTAACAACGCCCAGCCTACGCTGCAGTGTCGACGGTAGAATGCTGTTCTAGGTCATGAACTATAACTAGCATAATACGAATACTCTCCATAAGGAGGCAACACAGAGGTACAACTCAATCACAATTTAAGGTAGAATATAGCACGATGAAATAGATAAGAAATCCTCAACTGAGGTACAACAGAAATGAAATACAAGTCTTATCATCTCTAAAAATATACAACTCTAAAAATAAGACAACAGCTAAACATGAAAAGAAAGGACAGTCTAAGCTATCTACACTATACAAGGTATCATCCTGAGCAGCTGCCTGAACCTTCCCAGGGGTCCAGGTCGCGAGTGTCAACTAGGCAAACTCCAAGTAAGGGTGCAGGGTTCCTCATTATCCTCTGTAAAATTTTTAACAGGTCCAGTCAGGACAGGAGCGAGCACAAAACATCTTACGCAGTTCATATCATGTTAGGAAATATAAAGCATGCAATAGAGTAAGGTACATGAAATACTGAAAGAAGAATGTATATACAATCAGCAGATATTTAATAATGGGAAATATCTATATATGATAAGTAAGAACTGTAAGCAACATGTGATTTAGAGCACAATATGGTTATGTAAACGGGTTAGGTTATACAATAAAATGGGACTCCTTTGTACGTGGGTGTACAATGGACATATACAATTTCTTATACAATATGATTGATCACATAACCAATTTTACTCTCCCTTCCCAATCAATACACAAGGATCCAATTCAGTTACGTTACCTTATACAATGGCTTGTACAATGGCTTGTACAATAGCTTGTACAATGGCTTGTACAATAGCTCAATGTGATAATGAGAGTACAATATGCACAATGAGTGTACAATGATAAGGGTATTCAATAAATACAATATGTAAGTGAAACGCACATCACAATATGTATTTAGTGAATACAAGGAGATAACATCTCAGAAGAAGATCCACATAGTACCAATCTGTGATAATGATCGTGTCAGCATTAAGTACAGTAATCTAGAGTAAGAATGTAAATCCAGACAAGTATGAAATGGTCAGAGAATGTACTCGCCTCGTATCTGAATGTCTGAAGTAAATGTACCGTCCGAGATGAGGTACCTGACTCCTATTTAGTGCAACACAAGTCAAGATATATACAAGAGATGATAAATGTAATCTACAATGCATCTGCATGCTGTCTAGGTCAAACTAGACTAAAGTCAACACTTGGTCAACTCCAGTCAACTAGACTAGTCAAACTAGGTCAACTAGGTCAAATCCTAGCCCAACAAGTCTAATAAGTCTCACTTGGCCTAACCAAGCCTAGTCTAGCAATCACACACCAATCACAAGGCTATACAAGCCAAACACAAGCCATCACATTCAATATTATACATAAGAGAAAGGAAGCTAACATGTAAAGCTATGTGTGTGTGTGAACATAGAGGTGTACATGAAAAGAGAATTCAACACTAGGCCCTATATCACATATATGTATATATAACTATAGGAAAACTCTATTTACCACATTAACACATTTAGCCATGTATAGTATATATATATATATATATATATATAGAGAGAGAGAGAGAGAAGAGCATGTGTATGTGTTCATGGGTGTGTGTGTGTCATAAAAGTGCACAAGAACATGTGTGTGTTATCATGGAATGAGTGTTAGGCAATGTGTGAGTGAGAGTGTCAATGAGTAAGGGTGTGAGGGTTATATAGTATAGTGTGCATTGTGTGTGGAGTGATAGGGAGGCATGACAGTTGTGTAGCAAAGTGTCAATAGGAAGTTAACATTCACATATATGAGTTCTCATGTATCTCTTATTTAGTGAAACAAAACTAAATTCCAGTTTTATTTCTAACAAGGCTACATATACTACATCTATTATTACATTACATTCATGCTTGCATTCATTCATCATTCATTTATTCTCTTGCACCACTATATGCACCATACATTACATACTATGGAACCTACATATTCATTACAAGCCATACTTATACATGCTTACATTAGATATGATACTTACACCTCATACATCATTTATTTAAACATATACTCATGCTTGCATTCTCTATTTAATTATATAATGTATATACATTAACATGGGTTAAAATCAAATAGAACATTATATTACACACAAGGGTGCACAAAATGCATATGCCGAATAGTAACTCCTACTAATAATCAATACTGTACCATCTCAACATGAATTAAAATCTAGGATTAAAGTATGTTATAGATCTATGTGTTAGCTTTCCGAAACTTTAAACGGATCGCATTTTCGTTTCCGGAAACTCCCGGAATCGCGAAAACACCGAGAACGCGTTTGTCTTTCATACAGCTGACACTCAAATAATTCTCCAGAAAGTTACATAAAGAATTAGGCCTATTAATATATGTTTTTGGAAATCTAACTTCAATACGTTTTTTTTAAAAAAAACGGAAGATTAAACCGAGCTTTGAGCTAGAAGTTATGACATTTCTAAGTTAGGGCTGAAATTAAAAACGTGGATAAAAATCATGACGGATTTGGGTAGTTTGAGACAAAAGAACACAAGTATATAACATAATATATCAAGAACTCACTCTCTACACTAATATATATATATATATATATATATATATGAGACACTATAGAACACATCTCCAATACAAAAATATGAGATTAAACATGCAATAATTCATTCATACATAACAACACATAGTGTGTCCAAATTTGGAATTTTCCCACATGGATACAACCACAACACAAAGGACACTCCTATGACCTCCAAATAGATACGAAATGGACACAAATGGAGATGCAACCATGGGGGTCATTCCTATGGGTTCAAAATAGACCTATATGTATGAGAAAATAAAAAGGAGAAGGGATTTATACCTCCCGGTAGATCGAATCAAAGAGAAGCCTTCCCGGAGCGACACCGACACGTAGAGATTCCAAAAGGACACGAACGAGCTCCGAATCCTCCCAAACTTGGGTAGCTTCCTCCTTGCTAGAATGGAGAAGGAAAGAAGAAGATTTGGTGGCGAAAAGGAAGAATTTGGTGGAGAAATTGCTAGGGATTGCTCTCTAGAAATTTGGGGAAGAACAAGAGAGAGAGAGTGTGGATGAGAATAATGAAATAAACTTGTGCCTATCCTCTCCCAAAGTGGCTGGCCATATGGGGCTATTTGTCCTATTATGGTAAGGTCCAAAATGCCCCCACTAACCTATTCTATGAGTATTAGGAAAGGGCTAATTGGTTGGGGCTAAATTAGTCATTCTAAAGTCTCTAATCACACTAACCTTATCCATAATAATTAGTCTAACCTCTAACTAAAATATTTCTATCATATGGACTAAATTTAATATCATGTGGGCCATGCCTAACTACTGTGTGGGTCCCACTAGAGTCAAACTACCCCCGGGTCCCTGTTTCAAGTCGGATTGAGTTGAAATTCGAACCCGACTCAAATAACCCCAAAACAATATCATAAATAATAAAATGATATCAAAATAATTCAAAGAGGTCAAATACAAAAATATCCTTAGGCCAAAAATGACATTAAAATATTATAATCACATGGTTAGGCTCTAGGTCAAACAGTCTCTAGGGTTTCACTAGCAAAACGTTAAAACCATAAGTCATGAACTTAAATAGTTTAAAATAATTTAAAAATCACTAAAAATTATAATATAAAATAAATATCATTAAATAATAATTATAATTATAAAATTTCAAAATTACCCTCATCTGAAAAATTGGGTGTTATAATCCTACCCACCTTATAAAAATTTTGTACTCAAAATTAAGATGATCGCACCCTTTTCTAGGCCGAACATAGACAAGGGTCAATCACTAGTCAATTTTCTCAACATCCTAGTACTTGGTCATCAGCTGGTCAACTTCTTAGGACTTTTACCTATGCTAGCTACCTAGTGTTGGCAACTAGGGATTAGCAAAGAAAACTCTATAATAGACTAGCTCTTAACTTCCAAATCCTATCAAGTCACTCATAACTAATTACCCACAAGCTAAGCACACCAATCCCAAATACCACACATATATATATATATATATATATATATATATATATATATATATATATATGAACAACAACCCATCACATATATCCTAAGTATATCATCTATATATATAGACCTCTTAGTCCTAGGTGAAACTACAACTATGCTCAAGGGCAGGCTCTGGTTACTGGGTGCCTTACTGGAAGGGTAAAGGAAAACAATAAATAATCATCAAGGTTGTAAGGCATACTAACATCCTATGTGTAACTGGTTGGTATTATAGATAACAAGAGAATTATTAGCAATGGGTTGCTATTCTAACACCAATGCTAACTATCACCTCTAGGGTACAGACACTCTACAAGTCATCATACCATTATACTATGAAGGAACTACCTATGAATAAGCTCTACAAAACTAAATATCCCTACCCCTAAGTTATTTATAACAATCAAAAGGGTATGATGTTTAAACCTTCTCAAGATACAATCTGTTAATCATATGCATCTGCCCAAAATTATGTTGTCCAGAGTCTTCATCATGCTAGTAAGCAAGGCTATGATAATCACAGAGTCCTTGACTAAGGTACGTACCTCTAGGTTCATGGTATTTAAAATTTTTGCACTGCCGCATGCGACGGCAAAAACCTTAAATTCCCATACCCGAGAATACATCCAAAATCTGACTACATGTCCTCACTATGCCAACTAACACGACTATCGAGGATTCTAGATCCCATGATTTAGGAGACCTAGCCCATATGATTTTCTCAGAAAAGAACAAACACAACAAAAGAGTAATATGACAAAATTAATCAATCAACAAGGAACAGATGGAATCGGATTTCAAGGTAATTATAAAAGACAATTGCGGGAATGGAATTGAGAAGAACGAAACTTGCAGCAAGATCTCCAACGGTCTGTGCATCCTCGACTGTCCTGACGATAGCTCGCCATGCTGGTTTCCTCCAGCCTGATGCTGATAATGCATAAATCTCTACTGCTGATGCTGCATGAATCGCTGCTGCTGAGAGAAACTAGAAATGAAGGGAAAAGTCTTTGTACAGACGGAGGTGCACCTCCAATATAGCAGAAACGCCAACCTGAGTCGGCACAACAGAAGCTGCGGTCTCGAGGCCCTGATGAACAGGACGAGAGGTGGCCAGGCTCTCGATAGTATCCCCCGAACCGAAGCGATGAGATCGTGTCTTTATAACCAACATGAAGACAGATCAAAACAAGAAACAATTTCTGAGAATGAAGCAAAAATTCAAAGAAGAACAGTTTATATTCAAGGGAAGTCAATAAGCAACAATTTTAGACAAAAGGAATCGGATTAAGAGTTTTTCCTAATATGATTGAGTACCTCCAAAAATATCCTAATCCTACTGCAGGCTGTAGTGATACTCTAGTTCGAACACCACTACATAAACTCGACCTGCATTGGCCACCACTAAAAACGTGTCACGACCCGCACCCACCGTGAGAGTACGAGTACGTAACAATGCCCAGCCTACGCCGCAGTGTCGGCGGTAGAACGCTGTTCTAGGTCATGAACTATAACTAGCATAATACGAATACTCTCCATAAGGAGGCCAACACAGAGGTACAACTTAATCACAATTTAAGGTAGAATGTAGCACGATGAAATAGATAAGAAATCCTCAACTGAGGTACAACAGAAATGAAATACAAGTCTTATCATCTCTAAAAATATACAACTCTGAAAATAAGACAACAGCTAAACATGAAAAGAAAAGACAGTCTAAGCTATCTACACTATACAAGGTATCATCCTGAGCAGCTGCCTGAACCTCCCCAGGGGTCCAGGTCGCGAGTGTCAACTAGGCAAACTCCAAGTAAGGGTGCAGGGTTCCTCATCATCCTCTGTAAAATTTTTAACAGGTCCAGTCAGGACGGGAGCGAGCACAAAACATCTCACACAGTTCATATCATGTTAGAAAATATAAAGCATGCAATAGAGTAAGGTACATGAAACGCTGAAAGAAGAATGTATATGAAAACAGCAGAGATTTGATAATGAGAAATATCTATATATGATAAGTAAGAACTGTAAGCAACATGTAATTTAGAGCACAATATGGTTATGTAAACGGGTTAGGTTATACAATAAAATGGGACTCCATTGTACGTGGGTGTACAATGGACATATACAATTTCTTATACAATAGGATTGATCACATAACCAATTTTACTCTCCCTCCCCAATCAATACACAAGGATCCAATTCAGTTACGTTACCTTATACAATGGCTTGTACAATGGCTTATACAATGGCTTGTACAATGGCTTGTACAATGGATTATACAATGGCTCAATGTGATAATGAGAGTACAATATGCACAATGAGTGTACAATGATAAGGGTATTCAATAAATATAATATGTAAGTGAAACGCACATCACAATATGTATTTAGTGAATACAAGGAGATAACATCTCAGAAGAAGATCCACATAGTACCAATCTGTGATAATGATCGTGTCAGCATCAAGTACAGTAATCTAGAGCAAGAATGTAAATCCAGACAAGTATGAAACGGTCAGAGAATATACTCGCCTCGTATCTGAATGTCTGAAGTAAATGTACCGTCCGAGATGAGGTACCTGACTCCTATTTAGAGCAACACAAGTCAAGATGTATACAGGAGATGATAAATGTAATCTACAATGCATCTGCATGCTGTCTAGATCAAACTAGACTAAAGTCAACACTTGGTCAACTCCAGTCAACTAGACTAGTCAAACTAGGTCAACTAGGTCAAATCCTAGCCCAACAAGTCTAATAAGTCTCACTTGGCCTAACCAAGCCTAGTCTAGCAATCACACACCAATCACAAGGCTATACAAGCCAAACATAAGCCATCACATTCAATATTATACATAAGAGAAAGGAAGCTAACATGTAAAGCTATGTGTGTGTGTAAACATGGAGGTGTACATGAAAAGAGAATTCAATACTAGGCCCTATATCATATATATGTATATATAACTATAGGAAAACTCTATTTACCACATTAACACATTTAGCCATGTATAGTATATATATATATATATATATAGAGAGAGAGAGAGAGAGAGAAGAGCATGTGTATGTGTTCATGGGTGTGTGTGTATGTCATGAAAGTGCACAAGAACATGTGTGTTTTATCATAGAATGAGTGTTAGGCAATGTGTGAGTGAGAGTGTCAATGAGTGAGGGTGTGAGGGTTATATAGTGTAGTGTGCATTGTGTGTGGAGTGATAGTGAGGCATGACAGTTATGTAGCAAAGTGTCAATAGGAAGTTAACATTCACATATATGAGTTCTCATGTATCTCTTATTTAGTGAAACAAAACTAAATTCCAGTTATATTCCTAACAAGGCTACATATACTACATCTATTATTACATTACATTCATGCTTGCATTCATTCATCATTCATTTATTTTCTTGCACCACTATATGCACCATACATTACATACTATGGAACCAACATATTCATTACAAGCCATACTTATACATGCTTACATTAGATAGGATACTTACACCTCATACATCATTTATTTAAACATATACTCATGCTTGCATTCTCTATTTAATTACATAATATATATACATTAACATGGGTTAAAATCAAATGGAACATTATATTACACACAAGGGTACACAAAATGCATATGCCGAATAGTAACTCCTACTAATAATCAATACTGTACCATCTCAGCATGAATTAAAATCTAGTATTAAAGTATGTTATAGATCTATGTGTTAGCTTTCCGAAACTTCAAACGGATCGCGTTTTCGTTTCCGAAAACTCTCGAAATCGCAAAAACACCGAGAATGCGTTTGTCTTTCGTACAGCTGACACTCAAATAATTCTCTAGAAAGTTACAGAAAGAATTAGGCCTATTAATACATGTTTTTGGAAAGCTAACTTCAATACGCTTCTTTTAAAAAAAACGGAAGATTAAACCGAGCTTTCAGCTAGAAGTTATGACATTTCGAAATTAGGGCTGAAATTAAAAACGTGGATAAAAATCATGACGGATTTGGGTAATTTGAGACAAAAGAACACAAGTATATAACATAATATATCAAGAACTCACTCTCTACACTAATATATATATAAGAGACACTATAGAACACATCTCCAATACAAAAAATGAGATTAAACATGTAATAATTCATTCATACATAACAACACATAGTGTGTCCAAATTTGGGATTTTCCCACATGGACACAACCACAACACAAATGACACTCCTATGACCTCCAAATAGACACGAAATGGACACAAATGGAGATGCAACCATAGGGGTCATTCCTATGGGTTCAAAATAGATCTATATGCATGAGGAAATAAAAAGAAGAAAGGGATTTATACCTCCCGGTAGATCGAATCAAAGAGAAGCCTTCCCGGAGCGACACCGACACGTAGAGATTCCAAAAGGACACGAACGAGCTCCGAATCCTCCCAAACTTGGGTAGCTTCCTCCTTGGCTAGAATGGAGAAGGAAAGAAGAAGATTTGGTGGCGAAATGGAAGGATTTAGTGGAGAAATTGCTAGGGATTGCTCTCTAGGAATTTGGGGAAGAACAAGAGAGAGAGTGTGGATGAGAATAATGAAATGAACTTGAGCCTATCCTCTCCCAAAGTGGCTGGCCATATGGGGCTATTTGTCCTATTATGGTAAGGTCTAAAATGCCCCCACTAATCTATTCTATGAGTATTAGGAAAGGGCTAATTGGTTGGGGCTAAATTAGTCATTCTAAAGTCTCTAATCACACTAATCTTATCCATAATAATTAGTCTAACCTCTAACTAAAATATTTTTATCATGTGGACTAAATTTAATATCATGTGGGCCATGCCTAACTAGTGTATGGGTCCCACTAGAGTCAAACTACCCCCGGGTCCCCGTTTCAAGTCGGATTGAGTTGAAATTCGAACCCGACTCAAATAACCCCTAAACAATATCATAAATAATAAAATGATATCAAAATAATTCAAAAAGGTCAAATGCAAAAATATCCTTAGGCCAAAAATGACATTAAAATATTATAATCACATGGTTAGGCTCTAGGTCAAACAGTCTCTAGGGTTTCACTAGCAAAACGTCAAAACCACAAGTCATGAATTTAAATAGTTTAAAATAATTTAAAAATCACTAAAAATTATAATATAAAATAAATATCATTAAATAATAATTATAATTATAAAATTTCAAAATTACTCTCATCTGAAAAACTGGGTGTTACACCTCGGTACACAAGCCATAAGAACATAGGATAACTGTATCGACGAGTGCCTCGACGCACAAGTCATTCGTGCCTCCGTGCACGAGTTAGTATGGTAGAACATTGAAAGACTATATCGGCACGAGTGCCTCAGTACACGAGCTATAGAACATTGATTACCCTATCGAGGCGTGCCTCAGTTGCACGAGTCGGAAGGAAAAAACATAAGTCTAATGCATTAAACACTAAGGCATATAATATGGAAATACGGAATCGAGGCGTGCATCGAATGCATGAAGCAAGGAATAGAGAATAACTATATCAAAGCGTGCTTACATGCACGAGACTTACGAACGTTGGCTTCGTTGTGAAGAGAACAGTTGTGGCATAAATGTGACAGAACTGTCGAATGTAGCACGGTGCCTTGGAAATGTTCAGGACCATCGGATCATTCGTTTAACGATCATTGAGTTGGGGCATAGTGCCATTGAACATTGAAACACATAATAAAGTGAAAAAATCATAGAAAGAATAGAGAAATACAAGATGACGTAAAGTCTGAGTTTTAGACTCAAGACTATGTTTGGTTGTATGAGTTTGATGCGCACGTTGCATGGTCGAATGGATTTAAGATATTGCCTATGCACAGGTTTGGTGAGATATTCCTTCGAACGAGTTAAATGCTGGGGCACCGGAACCGTTCAGCCTAGGAGGGACATGAATCATTTTTGGTGCACATCTTTTAGGACCGATGTGATAAGCTACAATTGGTGGAAAGTTCGACGTCCTATGGATATTGGGTCAGCAAACTCGTACGGAAAGGATGCCAGGTTATCCAATTTGAGAAAAGAGAATCAAGTTAGTCCAGTCCGGCACGGATACGGTAATGACCTTCATAAAGTTAAGAAACGATGGACCAAAAGTGCAGAAACATAGAGATCCTACACAGAGCACTTATAACATGATAGGGAGTAATGCGACATATTCACCTTGCATCGGTGCAAGGGCGAGTGCGTCAGTGTTGGTAAGAAGTCATAAAATAACACAAGATTGCTATTGGTTGCCTGCTTGCTTATGCAAATCGAAATAACATGCTTACCATGATAACATGCCTTACTACATTCGAATATGCCATGAAATTGATCCTAAGGAGAACATAAAAAGATAACTAAATTGTATGCTGCATGAATCATTACATTACTTAATATCGGTTTAGTTAAGTAGGTCATTAACCAGTATAGCAAGGACAAAAGTACTAATCCCCCTACTAGATTGCTCACAGGTTCAGGATATGTTATGCTCGCGGCGGAGCTTCGCTTAATCGCGCTGAGGCATGGAATGCGTAGCATTTGAAGCGTACGATCGCATTGACGCTCGAACTTGTAACATGTTTGATGATACCGAGATATAGAGGGCATGATATATAGAATAGTGAAATCCTTTGTGGGTATGAGAGAACTTGAGTGTTATAGCCAATCTGGCAAATTCAGTTAGGCTATTGAAAGCCTTTGTAAATCTCAGTTCATTCATCAACAAAGAGAATTGTTTCGTATACTTTGTTTTCTTCAGTTGCTAATATCAAATCAAAGATAACCATTTGAGAACTTGTCATCTTGTCTTGTATGAGTGCAACTCCAGACTCGTACGATATTACGCCCCAGCGAGAATGATGGCTCGGATAAATCGATGCGAGGACGAACGATTTTCTAGGTCGGGACATGACATACATCTCCTTGGGTAATAATTTAAAAGGTTATTTTATTGGTAACAGTAATACTGGTATCTTTTTTTCTATTATATATACAAATATATATATATATATATATATATATATATATATATATATATATATATATATATATATATACATAAGAATGTAAAGGATGCAAAACATATATTCAATGGAGGGAAGTTAGCTGCTAAGGTCTAGTCAGCCTATCAATGTAGATTAGGCATTGCTAGTCAAGCTACCTCATTGAGGACTCGATTCCAATTATGGTGGAGGCGACGCAACAAACATCTCAAAAAATTGTCGTTGGAGCTATAGTATGGGCTCTTTGGAAGAACCGCAACAAATAGAGGTACGAGGAATATATATTCAGTGAGAAGAAGTTTGTGTTTGAAGTGAACAGGCAGGTGGGAAATCCCTGGTCGGATGCAAGCATGTGAAGGACGCTAATAGCTTCATTTTTGTGATAGGTTGTTAGCAGTTTTTTTGATTGTAATGTTTTGATACTCTAGTCAAGATGCATAAAAGGAGCGTTTTAAATATATATATATATATTATTTATTTTATATATATATATATATATAAAATAAATAATATATATATATTTTTTTATATATATATATATATAAAATAATATATATATATATATATATATATACATATATATATATATATATATATATATATATTATATATATATATATATATATATATATATAAGGTGATATGTAGAGATTATGGCAAACTGAATAAAAATCACAGAACCACAAGTATAGAGGTTGTCACAGAATATATAATCAAAACAAAAAGTGCATAACTTAACTACAACTGATAGTGATAATGTTCATAACTGAAGTAAAATAAAACGTAATTGATCAACACAAAGTGCATAGTGAAACTAGAACATCAATCCAACGACAAACTGAACTAAAAATTGAATTATGCTAAAAACTAAAAAAAATAAGTCATCTCCAGACGAAGGATCATCAGCAGAATGGTCGGATCAAAGTTGGCAGCTGTTGGATCAAAGTATCACTGAATCATAGCATTAACTACATGATATCCAGCTTGTTCAGGATGAATCAATGGAATAGGGCCATCAAGAGCATGTGCCATACTCCACTGAAGATCTGACAAGGTGTTTCCAATAGCTTCCAGGATGGAGCGATAATAACCTCCCGAAAATAAGCATCATCCAGATGGAATTGATCTCGTAGCATATTTAAGATATAGTCTAGAGTAGCTAGTGGATGAGCTGGAGGCTGGACATCATTGTCAGTATTTAGAGCTTGAAGTAGAGGTGGTGGTAGATGAGCAGTCATATGGGCCCTTTTTAAGAAAGGAGGGGCATTTATGAAATGGCAGTTATCTAGAGGAATAAAAAGACACAAAAATTAAGGGCAAATACATAGCGAAAAGAAGATTGCCTCCTCTCTTTCTTACACGAATCATACAATCCATCATCGTACAAGAAAAATTGAACAGAACAATATAGTGTAAATGATATAGAGGAGTAATTTCCATATAGGTAATTTCATCAGATGAGCTTGTCTTAGATAAGATATAGGAGAAAACAATGCGATACAACTCATAGAATCTCTGGTTTAAGCACCTAGCACAGATTGTACCAGAAGGGCAAGGACTGGATTTACACATCACATTCTTGAAACTTTTAAGGGTAACGTCGTCATCATATTAAAATACACAAGCATCGACTAAGGCATATCCATATGGAGGTGGGAGGTTTAGAATCTCTGCCAAGTCGTTGTTATCGAATTCAATAAGTAGACCACAAACACGTGAATAAATATTTGTAGAATCGTGTGTAAAATTGCAATAAAATATTCTTATCGCATTAAGGTAAACACGATTTTAGGTGGATCTCATCTAAACATAGATCCGTAAATATGTGTTGGAATTCACCAAACACAATAAAATTGATAGGGGCACCAAAGCAAATATTCCTAGCAAAAAAAAAATCTTCAAACCATTCATTGGAAGAGTCCAAAGAGATGAACAGAATGCCATCAAATTCACCCTCATTTAGATAAGATGGACTGAACAATGAGAATGGAACATCCTTAAGTGGAGGATTTGAGGATAAAGCCTCATCTGATCTTCTCTTTTGTCTAGAGAAGTTTAGGAGCCATGGAGGTTAGGAGAGAAGGGGAGTTATACCTTAAAGTAGATAGAAAATGGAGTTGATATCCTCAAAATAGATCCAGATCCTTGAGAAGAGCACCCACATCAACTAGGTGAAGGAGATCTAAAAACTAGGGTTTGCTATTTTGAGGAAAGAAGATGGGAGAAAGATGACAAGGAGGCAATTTTTTGGGATACTAGTTGTAAAATTGAGGCTGCTGGTTTAAAAAAATAGGGTTTTCCGTAATAAGAATGGATGGCTTAGATTGCTTCTTACTTTTAAAAACTTAGGGACCGCGTTCGACCCTATACTATGTTTAGGTCGAGTTAGGTTTTTTAAGTTTTGAGAACTCAAATGCCAGGAGGAGAAAAAAATGAATAGTCTAGATTTTTTTTGAGAAATAATATTTGTTGATAAAGAAAATTGCATAAAGTTCTTTAACAAATAATTAATCTATACAGTTTACAATATCTTAGGTTAGCTGTAGGGGCCAACCTCAGCTAGTGGTTTAGTAAAGATGTCTGCAAGTTGATGTTCAGTGTCAACAAATTCTAAGCACATATCTCCATATTGTTGACGAGCATGTAGAAAATGATGTTTTATCTCTCTATATGTTTTGTGCGTGAGCGACATATTAAATTTTTAGTCAAGTTAATGGCCCTAAAGTTATCACTACAAATAGGAATATTTTTGTAAAAAATATTATAATCTTCTAAGGTTTGTTTTATCTATAAAATCTGTGCACAACAACGTTCCGCTGCGATATACTCAGCTTCGGTAGTTGACGATGCGACAGAGTTTTGTTTCTTACTAAACCAAGAGGTTAAAGCTTTTCCCAAGAAATAACAAGTGTCAATGTTAATTTTTCGATCAACTTTGCATCCGGCAAAATTAGTATCTGAATAACCGAATACGTCAAAAGATATTGTTTTGGGATACCATAAGCCTACCGAAGAAGTACCTTTAATGTATCGAAAGATACGGTTAACTGCACACAAATATGATTCCTTATGGTTAGCTTGATTTCTAGGACAAAGACAAACATTAAACATAATATCGGGACGACTAGCATTTAAATATAATAAACTACTTATCATGCCTCAATACTTATGTTGATTAACTAGTTTGCTGATTTTATCTAAATAAAGCTTTGTTGATGTAGCCATTGGACTGCCGATCGGTTTTACATTATTGAATCGAATTTCTTCAATAATTCTTTTGTGTACTTTGCTTGATTGATAAATATTCCTTGTGAATTTTGCCTAATTTGTAATCAAAGGAAGAAGTTGAGTTCTCCCATCATGTTTATCGTGAATTCACTCTGCGCATACTAAGCAAACACTTTGTACAGCAGTTCATTAGTAGAGCCAAATATAATATCGTCAACATATATTTGCACTAATAAATTGTGCCATCTTGTGTTTTTATAGATAATGTCGTGTCAACTTTTCTTTTTGAAAAACTATTTTCAAGTAGAAAGGAACTGAGGCAGTCATACCAAGCACGTGGGGATTGTTTGAGTCCATACTGAGCCTTATATAACTTGAAAATATGATCTTGAAATCTAAATCTTCAAAACCAAGAGGTTGAGCTACAAAAACTTCTTCTTTTATAAAACTATTTAAAAGACACTTTTAACAACCATTTGAAATAGTTTAAAATTATGAAATTTGCAAAAGCACAAAGCATTCAAATGGACTCAAGTATAACAATAGGAGCATATGTCTCGCCATAATCAATTCTTTTTTGATTATAACCCTGAGCAACGAGATGCGCTTTGTTACGAACGACTTTTCCAATCTCATTAAATTTATTTTAGAATACCTATTTCATACCAATTATAAAAGAACCATTAGGTCTAGGAACTAATTTCCAGACTTGGTTTATCTCAAATTGGTTAAGTTGCTCTTGTATTGTCGAAATCCAAAACTCATAAGAAAAATCCTCCATAATATTCTTAGGTTCTATTGAGAAATAATTTGCAATAACATCTCTAGTTGCATAATAAGTACTTACTTCTTTTGTTATCTCACCTATCACTAAGTCTTCTGAATGATCAGCCATGGACCTCATCTCCTTTGGCAAACTTTCCAGGAAGCTTGTGCTGGTTGTAATGTCTTCAGGTGCTTTGCAGGATGTTACGACGATATCTTCATCATCAATGTTACTAGGTATTTTGAGCGTTTATTGATTTGAAAGAAGATTTGGTAGCCTTATTCTTTTAACAGTCAGTGCATACCATATCTTTCTTGAATGTTATGTCCGGTAGACCTTTTAGCAATTTTTTTGAGGAGAATCTTGCAATAATGTTCATGTTGGCATGTCCTAGACGCATATGCCATAGCCAGATTTTGTCTTTGCTAGCATAAAGGTATCTTTCTGTATTATTAGTATCTTATTGCGTATAAAAAACATAAATATATTTTCCCTAGTACCTTGAAAGATAACATTACAAGATGATCTTTCATAGATGGAACATTTGACTTACATAAAATTAATACCATAGCCATGGTCACCAGATGACTAATGCTGAGTAGGTTATATTCTAGTTAAGTTATTGGACAAACATCTTTTATTATATGACAAAGAGAGATACTAATATTATCGTTACCTGTAATGTACCCTTTCAGATTGTCTCTGATGGAGACATATCCTTCTTTCTTCATCAATAGTGTTGCAAAAAGGCTGGCATCACTGGTCATATGTCGCGAGCAATCACTATCGAGAATTCACTTACTCTTAGCATAAGAGGGTTGGCCTACCTACAATACTAGTTGAAGATGTGACCTTTGGTACCCACTTCTTTTAGGGTCCTACGATGTTAGCTTTTGATACCTATATAAGTATATTCATATCTACCAATCTTCTAACTCTGTACTGTCATGAGATATGCCCTTGTCGACCACAATAGTGACAAGTCACAAAGGAGTTGGTATTTGATGTAGAAGTGTAAGTAGTAGTATGAGTATGTCGTGCCTTCCATGTATATTTATAGAAGAAAGCATGACTATGTGTACTATGTGTCTTGCTTGCTTTCTTGGGCATCAATTTGTGTGTGATATTTTGACTTGTGTTAGAGTGAGTAGTAGGTTGCATTACCTGCTTTTTCGATCTAATTTCTAACGTTTTAGAAGTGTCATACACTTTTAATATCCAGTTGTGAGTGTATCTATTCTTTATACAACTAGATTGTATTTCTTCTTTTCTGCATCATATATTTCGTTGAGTTTTGCAGTCTTCTTTATCACATTTTCAACATTTTCCAAAGCTTCATGCAATCTCAATTTCAATGTAGATGTGTCTTTCTTGTCACTAGTAGATGATGGTTCCTTTATCTCAATCAACAAGGAAGATAATCTCTCAACCTCAAGCTTATAGATTTTGGTTTCCTTCTTGGTATGCTTCTATTTATCTAGGACCTTTTTATAATCATTAAGAAGATAACTAAAGGCATCAAAAAGCTCATCAAAGGAAAAAATCTTCATAAGGGATTAGTCATCAGCTTATCTGTAAGTGTCATTAAGCAGATTTTTACTACATAATGATTTTCTTCTTCTTCATCGGAGTCGCTGGCTTCACTTTCATTCTATTGCTTGTATTTGTATATTTTTGTGAAGATGGTCTTTTGCTTGAGCTTTCATACCAGTTCGTTTTCCTTATAGCTGGACAGTCCATATTTATTTGGCCTATCTTCTTGCAGCCATAACATACTGGATCTTTGTCTTTGTTGTCTTAATGGCTTTTCTTCTTTCGATTAAACTTTCAGAATTTCTTGAAGTTATTGATCATTAGTGTTTGTTCCTCGTTATTAGAATCTTCGTCTTCAGTATTGTCATTCAAGACCTTCTTGTCTTGTGCCTTAAATACAATGATCTTCTCTTTGGAAGTTAACTCTTCAAGATCCTTAAGATCTAACTCATGTGTCATCAATTTTCCTATGAGAGTCTCAATTGTCATTGTTGTTAGGTCTACACTAGTCTCCCTCTGAGAGGACTATTCTAGTCCCAAGAAATCTCTTAGAAAGGTCTACACTAGTCTCCCTCTGAGAGGACTATTCTAGTCCCAAGAAATCTTGTTCGGTGTTGAATCCACTCACATGAAACCCAAGCTTTGATCCGAAGACTTGAATTTTCTTACAACTCGTGTTTTGATTTGAAGAGCACACCGACTTCACAATTCTTTAAAGAAAGAATGATCTTGGAATTTTTTAAAACTTTGTACAACTCGAACAACTTCTAACCGACTCGAACATGGCACGCAGAGGCTTGAAAGTTTTTTCTTGGTAGATGAAGAAGATTATAGCTCAGAAGGAAAGATATAAAAGTTTGATAGAAGATTGAGAATGAATTGATTGATGAAAATGAAGAGGAATGATGGTTTATTTATAGGATACTGGGGAGACCGAGTTCGGTCCCCAACTTTCATAAATTCGAATGTTGAGCTCCTGGTAAGGTGTAAGACCAAGTTTTTGGGAAGACCAAATCTGGCTGATCGATTTCAGTCCCATTTCGGTCCTAGACCGAGTTTGGCCTGAGTTCAGTTGGCCTATTTCCAGAATATTAGGCTATTTTGGTTTCGCAGTTGGGATATTTGGATTTATGTTTTTGGATTATTTGGATTAGGGTTTGTGGACTGGTTTAAAGTGGCAAGGGAAGGACATGGTGGAGTCTCTATTTGCCAAGTACGACTCGATGTATATCATTTTCTAGATCCATCAAATAAAAGATTACAAACATAAACTAATACTTTCTTGAATCCAAATTCCTGACTTAGGTAATGTGACAACGATGTAGCAATCTTCAGCTTGTGAGCCATTTTGAGTCATATCTGATTATTGTTTTGTTGATTATTAAAAGTAGGTTCGATGTCACCATTTTGGTCCAACAGTTTTCATGATTTCAAACTTTTTCAAATGAACGTAAAAGTGCTTTTCTAAATGGGTTTAAAAAGAAGCAGTTTATGTTGGACAACCACCTATTTTTTAAGATTTTAAATTTTGTGATCAAGTTTTTAAACTGCATAAGGATCTATATAGATCAAACAAACTCCTCATTCTTGGTATAAGCACCTTAGCTCTTTATAGTTGATAATGTTTTTTCAAAATAGAAGGTTGATACGATACTTTTTATTCTATTGACAATGCTCTTTTATTGCAAATCTACGTAGATGGAATTATTTTTCAGTCTACTAACAAGATGCTATGTGAGGAATTTACTAAGTGTATGCAGAGTAATTTGAGATGCGTATAATGGAAAAACTCACCCTCTTCCATAGATTGTAAATCAAATCGAGCTCGCAAGGTACGTTTATAAATCAAGCTAAAAGAGATTTGCCAAAACTCTTTGACATGGACAATGTCAAATCTATAGGTACATTGTCACGTCCTAGTCCCAAAATACATAGGACTAGGAATGCATATGATAGGAGAACTCACCCTTTTCCACAAATTGTAAATCAAATCGAGCTCGCAAGGTACATTCATAAATCAAGCCAACTACAAAAGAGATTTGCCGAAACTCTTTGACATGGACATTATCAAATCTATATGTACACTATCACACCAGCTATGTATCAAGTAGACTTCAGTCCAACATAAATACGTCTACTGCTATCAAGACTATAGTATTATGTCTAATATGGCAAGCCAAACTAAATCTCAATCCACATAAAGAATAAATCTATCAAGATTAACAATATATAATACAATCACTCGTCCTGTAATACACATGTTCGATCAAGCTCAAAAAGAAGAATAAAGCTTACAAAATCTAGGTTGTAACAACAGTAAAGTCATGGTGATAAACAAATACACGGAAGAACAACAATGAAGTACACAATGATACTGAATACTACAAAAGCACACACCAACCCAAGCCTACTAGCAGATCTCAGCAAATACATGGAAAGATCACCAGGTCTCAGCAAATATCTGGAGAGATCACTAGGTCCTCAAAAAGGACGTAGAAGAAACGTAATATACATGCCTAATGTAACAGTATAAAACATGCAGAAAGAGAGACAAGTAAAAGACGTAACACTATATACTTGTCATATGTTCAATAATGAACCAAAATACCATAACACCATAGGATTCATGTTATGGACAATCCAAATACCGTAACACCATGGGACATTTCCGATCTCGAGACAGGAATAACAAGTCTCTAATACGGTCAATCTCAATACCGTAATGCTATAGGACATTTTTGATCTCGATATGGAATAACATGTCTCTAATATGACCAATATCTAGCATTTGATCTCGATTACAGGTTAAGTCAAGTCAAACTCAAGGGAACGAAAATTCACGTAGAACATAAATCGAGAAGAAAGCAACTATATCACGACAAGTAAAAAAAGGTGACTAATAAACATATGAAGCAAGTAATAGACACGTGTCATGGTAAGTGTACAAGAGGCATATAATAAACATGACATGACATGACAAGCAAGAAACAAGTAAGAATAGATCAACAGAAAATAGGCATGCATGAAATAAACTGTACAAGTTGGTAAGATATACTTGCCTGAGGTCCAATGTTGGGTTTTGGTTGCGGATCCCCAAGGTCTATACTTCGATGGATAAGCATATAACCAATATTCTTAATTTGCTTAAGAAAACATGTTACAATTTCTCATATACAATCCCTATATATATATTTTTTAAAAAATTATTGTTCTTGATTATTCTTACTAGTCTATATGTACGTGCATTGCACTTATTTTAATTAGAATATCATAAAGTTAATTGTCGTCTTTTCATCTTTTCCAGGCGATTATTCATGTGTGTATGTTTTCTTTTTACAATGTTAAGAGATTCAAAGTACAAATTTTGTTTTTTTTTAATTTTCTATTGAGATAGTAATCTTCGGAAAATGGTAAGGATAGAAATTTTTTACCTTTGGAACATGAAAAGTTGTTGGAAAAAGAAAACTTGCATACAAACTTTATTACTTTGACTCTTAAACATAAATGACATGCAAGTTGACATAATAACATCATGTTTATAAAAACTAAAGAGTATTTTATGAATTCAAGAGTTTTTACCGCCAAGTTTTCCTATTATATAGTAATTGATTGTATAAGAATCACTTAATTACTTAAGAAAACTTACTAGTTTACTATAATATCTAGCTGACCAAATAAATTGCATATATATATATATATATATATACTAAAATCATTGTTAAAGTTTCTTAATTTAAGATATAATAGGCAAGGTAGTTTATAACTTGAAAGATGAATAAGGAAGGGGTTTATTATAATTTTAACTAATTAATTCAGTCAATTTGAATTTATCAAATTATTGAGGGGTTATCTAGAAAGTTACCTATGCAACCAATATATTCTTTCCAAGAGAGAGCGGGAGTGTCTGTGAGTTGTGGCCTAGTGGTAGCAACGGATCTCCCGTACGGAAGGCGCAGGTTCAAATCCCCCTTGGCATTTGTCAAGCCAGAGAAAGGACACATAAAAACAGAGAAGCGAGAGTTTATCTGGCTTCTTCACTACTAAAATACAACGACTTAGCAACGGTCCGTATCCGTCGAAAATTCGTCGGTAATTCCCATTACCGACGGATTTTTGACGGATACGGGCTGAAAAAATCCGTCGGGAATAACCTCGTCGCTAAAACTAGCTCGTCGCTAGTCCGCCGCTCTGCGACTAATTAGCGACAGATTTTTGCTGGCAAAATAAAAATTTTAGCGACGATAAGCCGACGGTTTCCTGTCAACATCGACAGGTTAAATTTTTAATATATTCATATAAATAGCGACGGACAATACGTCGCTAACTCGTCGCTAACCGCATATCAGAGGGTTTCTGATACGCAATATTCGTCGCTAAAGCGTCGCTAACGTCGACGGATTTGCGACGGATAATACGTCGCCACACTTCTGGAAATCTTCCATATTTCCAGAACATGATCGACGGGAACTCCGTCGCCATTGTGCAGTGCACCTTAAAAAAATATATAATGATTGAAATTAATGTTATTAAAATAGGATCGGACCGGCAGTTCAATCGGCCAACCGAGATAGTGAAGGTTTTCGGTTCAGTTCAATTTGAACCATCATTTTTTAAGAACTGACTATTTTTAGAAAAAATCGGGTCCAACCGTTTAATTGCATGAACTGGTAGGTGTGAACCGAACAAGTTCAACTCATTAATTCATATTAACCCATGCATTTATTGTAATTATAAAAAAATCCAGCCTTATTATTCATAGGGAAAATGTGAGAGCTATAATAAATGTATTGAATATCAAATAAATGCTTTCCTTATAAACTTAAATGCCAAAATAAAATAGCATGTGCATTACTTTTTTTCCCAATCTACAGCCATAGTAAGCATTGGATGTAGGGATTCATAAAAGAGTATTGAATATTTAATTTTCTAGGAGATTGTGGTCAATAATATTTACAACCAGCCATGCATGTTCTTTTGCATGTCAATTATGGCAGAGTAAATATTTTATAGCCAAACACTTTATATTTGACGAAGAGTTAAGTATTTTTCTTCATACTAATAAAAAAATGTTACAAAAATTGGGTTATCGATTTCACCAGTGTTCGACCATGGTCCAACCTAATTGATGAAATTTTGGTTCGATCATTGCTCCGATTTTTAAAACATTGATTTAAACTGCCAAGTCTAGACTAATGGGATGGAAACAAAGATGCCTATCCCATGTGGTTGAACAACATTGATTAAATTGACTCTATCTTCCATCTCCACTTATTACCTATCTTTTTATCTAATCCCTATAATAGTTTTGAAACAGTTAACTCAAATTCAGAGACAATTTTGGTGGGGTAGAAGTGGCCACAAAAAAAGTTCTGCTTAAAATCTTGGAAGTTATGTTTAAAACCTAAAACTCAGGAGGGGTTGGGTTTCAAGGATCCGGAGATATCCAATCTTGCCCTCATCTTAAAACATATATTGAGATTTTTAACTGAACCGTTAACTGGTTGGGTTGAGGTATTGAGAGATAAATGCCTCAAAGTCAATAACTTTTGGACTACTATTGCCAAACCAAGATAATCTACCATATCGAAAGGTATATAAATTGTAGAGAATTTCTTCTCGATAATGTCTTCTGGTCTATTGGGGATGGACAATGTGTCAATATTTGGCATGACCACTGGGTGGTGGGTAGGCCTGATCGATATAGAGTTTGTGGGAAACCAGGAGTACACTAGCAGGTACGAAAAGTTTGTGAACTGATCTTGCCGACCACTAATTACTGGAACATAGAGCTTATCATTGGCTTATTCCCACATGATGAAGCTGCAGCAATTTTGAATCTTCCTCTTCATTCAAACTAACATAGACCCCTACTCATCTGTTTATAAAGTTATAAATGATCGAAGGGCTCAAGATCCTATGGATACTACAAATGTAGTTTTTAAAGAGTGGAAGTGTCTTTGGCGAATGCATAATATTTGTTATTCCCGAGGCGTAATTTTCAATAGAAAACTGATAAATGAAACGATTGTAAAAATAACGTTTCGTAGCAACTCTTCAAAGAAGGTGCACTACCGAGATCTTTGAAAGATTTTGGGTAACGAAGATCTAAAAAGATTTTTTAGCATAGCAAACGAATGTAATGCTTCTAAAAAGAAGGTACAAATCGAATTGCTAGCAGCAACAGCGACAAAACCCCATAAGGAGTTTCTGATTAGATCAGAGAAGAAAAGAAGGAGAAGAAAAGAGAAAGGCAACTTTGTTGGGGTGATCAGATCACCGTTGCTCAAAGCAAGATTTTTCTATATACGATCCGCTTCCAGAACCAGCAAGTTCTTTGAGAACTTCTGGAACGCTCGTCAGTCAATTTTTTTGACTTGAACGGGCTTCCTGAACTTTACGAACTCCTTTAACTCTCTTCTTTGGTGCATCTTAGAAAGGAGTTCAGGGGGCTCTATTTATAGAGTGGAGTGAGACTTCACCATCTCTCCTATCCGATGTGGGACTAAAATACCAATACTCTAAAATAGAGTTTGATGTTTTACATCATCCCATAATCAACATAGTCGAGTGCTAGCCCATGCCTACCCCCCGAACACACGATCGGGCATACACGAGAGATCCTGGAGTCCGAGTCCGAGTCCGATCAACAAAAATTAACTTACATCAATTTTAGATTAATCCTTTTTTCCTTCTAGGAAAATACTTCCATATGGCACACACTTGTGCCTCATTACACCTCATATGCACAGCTGAACACAATTGCATATTGAGATACTTATCATTTGGTGTAGCCGATGTGGAACTATCTTTCCTAGTCTAAAGGCAAAAATACCAACAATCTCCCATATCTCAATATATGGGTTGAGCGTTCCATATTGACTGTCCATCATGCATTATGAGAGATGTCGCTACGACTTGAATCTTCCCGCATAGGTTAAATAACAACATGATACAAGAATGTACTAAGCCTTGAATTCTGCAACATAACTGTAATTCTTTTTACTCACATAATGACATCAACTGTGCTTCTGGCTGCACATTAAAGGCCTTGTGCCAGCCTGGTTTTGGTGTATGTATGTTAGGTGTCTACAAAGTTCCCCTCAAGAGACAGCCTACATCTCTATCCATACAGTCTAGGTGAGTTCTTTTAAAGAGTCTTGGCATGAAGCCTTTTGCTTCCTTGTGGTGCTACTCAGCTATGACATGGCCCAAAGCTAAGGCACTGCCTAATGTGGTGTCATACCACCTGTAGCAGGAAGCCTAGCATCTTTGTATGCCAAACTACCCAGCATCAAGCCTTTCGCTTCCTTGCGGTTATGTCGCCGTGATGTGGCTTGCAAAGCCGAGGCACTACCTCATGTGGTGTCACACCACTGTAACATGAGGCTCATCCTCTTTGTAGGCTGCCTACCACTCTTCATTCTATAACATTAGGCCCACTTGCCTATATGCGGTGCTACGCCACTGTGATTTGGCCCGAAGCCGAGGCTTTACCCTCACTAGGTACCTCATGTGGTGTCACCCTACTGTAGCATAGAGTATTACGCTCCTTTGTAGTGCTGTGCTACCCGTGCTTCTTGTAAAGCATGCCAGACATCCCAAATGCCCTAGAACTCATTAAGGCTTCCAAGTCATCCTCTTACAGGACTTTGTTCTCTACAATGAACAAATAGTAGACAACAGTGGTTATGGATTCACAATCCTGCAAGGTCCCAAAGGATTGCCTACTTACAATAGTTCTGGGTCTGAAACCCCATAATATCCTAAGCGATTGCCCACTAACAGTGGTTCTGGGTACATGATCGCATAATATCCAGAGTACTGCCCACTAACAGTTGTTCTAGGTCCGTGACCCCGCAGTATACCAATGGATTACCCACTGCACCTGATATTCTTCCAGTCAATGGTCCTTCCTTGAATCAAAAGCTAGATGCCCAGTAGATTTCTTTTTGGACTAATAGCATAAAACTTTATGGTAGGATTGCAGAGACACATTATTAGAACGTCTTCAAGCCTATTTTTCTTGCTAAATCCTCGACCAGCAGACGCTTGAGACCTTTGGTGATTTGATCCGCCAGATTCTCTTGGCTCTGAAGATCCACCATAGCAATGACTCTTTTTTAATAAGATTATTGACCGACCTGTGCCTTAATCGCACAGTCCTCTTCTTACCATTTAAGAGGTCATTTGATGCCACCACTGTAGTCGCCTGGTTGTCACAGTAAATTGGCATTGCCAGAATCTGCGTACCAATAGTAGGAAGATCATACATAAGCTTCAGAAGCCATTCTGCTTTATCTGCTGCAGCTGCTAGTGCATAAAACTCAGATTCCATAGACGAGTGTGAGAGCATAGACTGCTTCTTCGACTTCCACATATAGCAGCTCCACTCATTTAGAATATGTATCCTCCTGTGGACCTTTCACTCTCTACTTCTGAACACCAGCTTGCATCACTGAAGCCTTCTACTACTGTTGGGTCTCCGTAGTAATACATACTTTCGAGTCCTTTTGAGGTATCTCATACCCTCTTCACAGCTTTCTAGTGCTCCACACCTGGATTACCCGTAAACCGACTCAGCATCTTTACGACAAAAGCTATGTCAGGTCTTGTGGCAGTAGTCGCATACATCAAACTCCCGATGATGCGTGAATACTCCAACTGTCTAATGCTTTCCCTTAGATTTGGCTTCAGCTTCTTGTGACACCTATTCGGCGTATCTATCCCTGGAAGATCTTGATATCCATAGCGTGTGATCATATTCTCAATGTAATGAGACTGTGACAATGCCACTTTAGTTTTTGTTCGGATGATCTTTATCCCTAGGATAACATCAGCTTCCCTAAGTCCTTCATATTGAACTTAGACGAGGGAAACTTCTTTGTCTCAGTGACACTTGCTAGATTTGTACCCAAGATCAGCATGTCATCCACGTACAGACAAACGGCAACTCCTCTCCCGTCAGCAAACTTTATATCTATATATATTTGCCCGTCTCGCTGAGCCTGTAGCCGTTTGATCTTATGACTTTATCAAACTTCTCATGCTACATCTTAGGAGCCTGGTTCAGACCATAAAGAGATTTTACCAACTTACAGACTCTGTCTTCGAAGCCCTCGACAACGAATCCTTCTGGTTGTTGCATATAAATCTCTTCAGTCAACTCACCATTCAGGAAAGCAGTTTTAAACATCCATTTGATGAATAACTAGCTTGTAAATTGCACTTAGAGCAATCAACATCCTGATCATGGTCGTCATCCGTGCTATTGGAGCATAAGTGTCAAATTATCAATCCCCTACTTTTAAGAAAACCCTTTGGCTACCAACCTAGCCTTGAACTTATCAACAGTTCCATCGGATTTTATCTTCTTCTTGAAGATCTATTTACATCCGATTGGTTTTGCTCCTTCAGGCAGATCGACCAACACCTACGTGCTATTGGAGGTTATCGAGTCATACTCATCATTAATAGCCTTATTCCAGAGGACAGCATCTCCGGTCTTCATAGCCTCATCAAAGGTAAGCAGATCTGCTTCCACATGATAGGTGATAATATTCTCTCCGAAGTCCTTCTGTCTCCTCATTCGCTTAGATACGGGTTATAAGAGTTCTGGTTCAATAGTTGTTCTTGCAACAACAACTTATTGGACTACATCGCTATAAGAAGCTTCAACCTCCTGTACACTCACACTTCCGGAATATCTACAAAAATAATGTTTCTTGTTCCTTGCAAATTTATCTTCAAAGAATTTTGCATCACGAGACTCAATGATATAATTAGATTCAATATCAAGGAAGATTGTCTTCGTAGTCCTTGTACCTAGCTTCTGAATCTTCAAATTCGAAAGCTTAACATACGCCAGACACCCCCATACTCGAATAACATTCAAGTTGGGTCTGACCTTGAACCAGAGTTCATGAGGAGTGGCATTGAAAGTTGCATACAATACTCTATACAGAATGAGAGTAGCAGTAAGCACTGCTTTACCCCAAAAGTAATTTAGAAGACCTACAGTCAACAATATTGAGTTCATCATCTCTGCTAACGTTCTGTTCTTCCTTTCTGCAACACCATTTGATTGATGGGAGTATGGAGCAGTCGTCTCATTAGCAATTCTATGTTCTCTGTAGAACGATGTGAATTCATAAGACCTATACTCTCTACCTCGATCACTTCTGAGTAGTTGTAGATCGGTTTAACGTTCAGCTTCAGCTTTAGCCCTGAAGTCTCTGAACTACTCGAATGCTGCATCCTTCTACTTAAGAAATCATGCTAACATGCACTTCGAAAAATACTTGGAACCGGCCTCTGTGGAGAATTGATAAAAGTCACAGATATCTGAGTGTACTAACTCCAGATGATCAGTACTTTAGTTCAATCGTCTGAGCAGCTTCCTGACAGTCTTGTATCTGTATAGACCTTAAATCCCTCTACCTCCTTACCCCCATATTCTAAAGATAAGGTCCCGATAGGATAGCTTGAGTCTGCTTCTTCCATAGAATAACTCTCAGTCCCTTCAATAAAGTAACTTCATCGCCATCAGTAGAAGTTCGAACATCCCTTCAGCACCGAACATCTTTTCGAAGTATGTTTTTTGCCAAAAAATTATCATCTGGCTAGTACGAACGTCCATTTTTCAAGTCTGCATCAAATAACAGACTTCCTGAGATCAGATCTTAAGAAATCTCTAGTACGTGTAACACGCATTCCAGTGTCCTTGTCGGTGGTTCATTACCACTATCTCGATCTTCAGATATTCTGTTAGGTACATGTTCACCATCGAGACCTTCATCATAACACGGCTCGTCCTTGGTGAATAGCTCCTTCGAGAGCACACGTGGTCTGATACACTAGTGTTAGGCTACTAGTCAGCTACCACACTAGATAACTCAACCTGAACAACAATAACAACCAAATTAAGTAATCAAAATAGCCAAGTTTGCCATACCTGCTATTTTGGTTTGGACTTGGCCCTACAATCCTTCTTGAAGTGATCCTTCTTGCCACGGTTGAAGCAAGCACCATCGCCCTTAGGTCTTTGGCTTGAATGGAGCTGACTTCACCTATAGCTGGTGAGAGTCCTTAGCTCGTCTTCAACATGAATCCAGTACAAAAGGCGTTCAAGATCCACCTCCATCTTCTTGCGGTGCAAGTCCGCAATAAAATGCTCCACCTAGGTGGAAGCTTGGCGACAATGCCCTAACGACAAATGCATTGACAAAGATATGCTGTCATCCTCATGTTTCTGACGTAACTTGAGAAACTCTTTGACTCAAGGTAACATCATATTGTCATCCTCAAATCGCATCTTTCAGACCTTTTTGGTCACGTGAATCTTGTTCCTGTTCTCATCTGCCTTGTAGAGATTCTCTACAGACTTCCAGATGTCCTTAGCATGGACCATCTTACTGTATGACTCTGCCAGAGTCTTTCATAGAGTTTAAGATAAGCAATTTGCAAAGGTTGTTATTTCTCCTCTATTTGTATTGCAGAGCAGTGGCCTCAAAGCATTTTTACCTTCTAGACTTAAAGACTTAGGATCTGTCAATACGTAGTCAATGCTCACGAGTTGAAGATTAAGGCTGACCTTTCTCTTCCAGACGTTGTGATGCTCCCCGTCAAACTTCTCAAGTTTGTTAAAACTTGTGTCGAAATGGTTTATATGGTTGTTTTCCATCGAATATAAATCTTTCTTTGAGATTGTTA
>JANAVB010029815.1:15439169-15541669 GCA_029216955.1 Iris pallida | reverse complement strand
GCTCTCCTGATGGGTCCATCCCCCCCGCGGTCCCCCACCCTACCGCCCCTCCCCCTCCGCGCCCGTCTGACCCCGTCCCCGCCACCCCCTTCTCACTGACGCTTTTACTCCTATCGGTCCTCCGACCACCTCCCGTTGGTGCGTCCCGCAGTTCCCTCTCGGGCAACCCCTTGCTGGATCAGGCCCCGGTTCCCTAGGCTGTTGCCTGCGAGGTTTTCTCCCCCCCACAGACTTTTGTCTGCTCGGGGCCTTCCTTGGCGCAAGCCTCCATTCCCCCGGTAGTTGCCGGTATGGACATACAGGCCGGCGAGCGCTTCCCACCCCCGCCCTCCAGCAGTGCTATCCGCCCTCCGAGGCAGATGCCCCCCACCCCAGTCCCTGCCTGATGTAGCCCCCTCCTCGAGACGCTGTTCGCCTTCGCCCTCCGGCCTGGACCCCTCTATATCTAGACCCCTCCCCAGCTCCCTCTCCTTCGCGGATGTCCTGAGGCCTGATCGGATTCAGTCTGGCCCCATACCGGCCGCGAAAGTGGTCCTGCAGGACGTCACTCTGATGCCACCGCCGGACGGATACCCTATTCGGGTCTCCTTCTCCCGCGAGGAGATCCGCTCCCTATCCTCCCCCTTCCTCAGGACTTTGGTCCTCAAGTTCGGATCCGGATGCCCCAAAATTTCTATCGTTCAGGAGACCGTCACTGGATGGGGTCTCTCGGCGACATACCGGATTGCCCCTCTCGACCCCAAACACCTGTTTCTCTACCTTTCCTCTGACCAGGACTTTAGCAAAGTGTGGGCGAAAGGCACGACCAAAATTGACACTCAGTTTGCCAAGATTGTCAAATGGTTACCGAACTTCAATCCCAAAATTGATTCGACCATCATCGCCTCCTGGATCACCCTTCCCAATCTTCCCCTAGTGTGCTTTCCAGCAGCAGCCCTCAAGAGGATCGCCAGCTCCTTCGGAGTCCTTGTGGCCATCACCGATGAAACAAGAAACCTCTCTAAATGTAACTACGCAAAGATTTGCGTTGAGCTGGACCTCGCAAACGAACCACCCAAAGTAATCGAGATAGAACTCGGAGATCAGTCATTCATCCAAGCGCTGGTTTACGACAACAGCATAATTTCTGTCAACACTGCCAGATGTGCAGCCACTCTCTACAATACTGCTTCCGCGAACACCCAGAACTTAAGAAACCTGCCCCCAGGAAATCGTGCGAGACAGGCACAGCACCCTCATCCCGTCCTACTTCGCAGATCCCGCCCCACAACCTCTCTTCCCCCGCTAGAAGTTCCCCCACCCAAACCGTTTCTGTCTCCGCACCACCCCCCTTCTCTCGCCATCACTCTCCATAATTCTTCCGGTGCGCTGGAATTGGATCCAACTGATGGTGCTTCAGAATCGCCAGTATCCGATCGCCTACCTAACCCCCATCTCCTCCTCTCGCCATCACTCTTTATAATTTCTTCGGAGCTCTAGACTCTGACCCGGCTGATTGCTCCCCAGAGACGCCCACCTCCGGTGGCCTCCCTAATCCTCCACCCTCTCCCCCTAACGACCTCGCCATCATTCCCCTCCAAATCCCCTCCATCACCCCTATCTCCCTCGCTTCCCCCCAAGCCTCCTCCTCTGACGTTGTGATTCCCAGTGTTCAGTCTCCGGCCGATCTCTCCCCCGGTGTGGAAGCTGGGACGAAGTCCTCAGCCGATCCTTCTCCTCCCCTCTGTTCGGCCATCTTTTCGACTCGCCAGTCCTCACCTCTCACCGGTAGATTTTGGCAGGCTCAGAATGCGGGTTTCCTTGATCGCGATAATCCTCTTTGCGCTCTGGCGGAGTGTGAAGACTCTGACACTTCCTCTGCTGTTGCTATCTCGAGCTCGGATAGGGATCTTGAAGCGGTCAGCACCAGCCCCAAATACAACACTGTCAAACAAAAGAAGAAATCTAAGAAAAAAGACAGCGTACAGCGATGACTACGAGATCCACCGCGAAGCTGCAAAACACCCCCACCTCCTCCCTTAATGCCTAATATTCTTTCCTGGAACGTTCGTGGCATAGGGAATAAATAGACTTTGAATCGGATCATCAGCCTCACCAAATCCAATCGGATTGATTTACTTGTCATTATTGAACCCAAAATCCCCCACAAAAGAATGAAAGAAATCCAACTCAAGCTGGGATTCCCTTCCGCGATCTCCTGATGTCACGACATTTGGATCTTCTTCGCCGCTGAGTTCCGCTTCGGCATTTTGAACGACTCCCCTCAGGCCCTCTCCTGTTGGGTTGAGCATCCCGCCTTCAAGTCCCGCGTCCTTCTTTCGGCTATCCACGGTAGCCGCTTCATCCCGGAGCGTAGAGTTCTTTGGGAGCTTCTGTCGGGGACCTCCCTTCCCCACGACGATATGTCATGGCTTTGCATCGAGGATTTTAACACGGTATCATGCAGAGAAGAAAAATCTGGTGGTCAGGTCCCACCTCATTCGGCCATGGAGGACTTCAACAACTTTGCCTTAACCGCGCACATTTCCGCTATCCCCTTCTACGGCAACAAGTTCACTTGGTGTAACATGCAAGAAGGATCGCGTAGGCAGTTCTCCCGACTTGACCGTGCCATGGTCAATGACTGTTGGTCGGATTTGGGTCTGATCAGTTATCATTCACACCTGAACTCCACTGAATCAGACCATTCCCCTCTTTTTCTTGAGATCAAAAACACCCATAACCACATCAAAAAATCTTTTCGCTTCCTCGACTTCTGGCGCCACCACCCTCAGTTCATGCATATTTTGGAAGAGGCTTGGACTGCTGTCTCTCATCCGGATCCTCTGGTCAGAATTGGTACCAAACTAAAAGCCACCAGAAAATCCTTTACGGACTGGAGCAGAATTGCGTTCGGGGACATTTTCCAAGCCATTAAGGATGCTGAAGACGATGTTACCCGTGCGGAGATTGACTTTGCCGTCGTCAGTTCCCCGGAGAATCGCGCCTCTCTTAACCTCGCCAAGGCCATCCTTAAATCTAGAATCAAGGTGGAAACTGAATTTTGGAGACAAAAGGCTAGATTAAACTGGGACATGGAAGGGGACAAGAACTCTGGCTTCTTTCACAAATGCGTCAAAGGCCGTAGAATCTCTCTTAAGATCCATCGCATCGACGACGGGAATGGTCAAATTCTGGACGATCAGGAGAACATCCAGATAGCTGCCACGAACTATTTCTCCAACATGTTTACGAAAGAGGCCGTGGTTAAAGATGACGGATTCCTATCTGAGATCCCCTCCCTGATTGTGACAGAGATAACGAGCTCCTATGCGCTCCACCCTCGGTCGATGAGGTTAAGACCGCTGTGTGGTCCATTAATGCTAACAGCACTCCGGGCCCGGACGGGTTCAACGGGGTGTTTTTCCGAACATGCTGGAACATCATTCAGTCTGACCTCTGGGAGGCTACTACCGCATTTTTCAAGGAGCCACGTATCCGAAATCTATATCATCCGCCCACATCATCCTCATTCCTAAGAAAGATAACCCGGAGACATTTAAAGACTTCAGACCGATTAGCCTCTGCACTTTCACCAACAAAATCATTTCTAAAATCATCGCCTCCAGAATGTCGGACCTCCTCCCTAGAATCATCTCCGAAGAACAAAGCGGTTTCGTCAAAGGGCGTAATAGCATCGATAATATCCTCCTGGCACAAAAAATGATCACTTGCATGAAATTCCCGTCCAGAGGGGGGAATGTCGCCATCAAACTGGACATAGAAAAAGCATACGACCGTCTTGACTGGCAGTTCATGATCTGGGTGCTCAGAGCTTTTGGCTTTTCGGAAACTGTTATCGACATCATCTTTAGATCCATTAACAACTCCTGGTTTTCCATCGTCATCAACGGCCAAGCTCAGGGGTTCTTCAAAGCTACTCGCAGAGTCAGACAAGGAGACCCCCTCTCATCCATCATTTTCATCATCACGGCTGAAGCCCTGAGCAGAAACCTTAAAATCATGCCGCGATCCCCCGGATTGCAGCACTTTCACACAATGACAGGTTGCCCTCTCATAACTCATCTTGCGTACGCGGACGGCATCCTTATTTCTCTGCAGGCGCGATCGGAGCCATTGAGGTGGTTATTAGTACTGTTGCCAACTACACTAGATGCTCTGGCCAGAAAATTAACAATAGCAAGAGCGTGATCTACACTCATCACAAAGCCGATAGAACTCACTCGGCTGTGCTGTCCACCATGACCTCCTTCTCCACAGCTTACCCCCCTTTCCTTTACTTAGGCTGCCCGTTGGTGTACGGCAGAACGAACTCTGGCATTTTCGACAACATGCTGGGCAAGATTCGTCAAAAAATTGCGGGCTGGCACAATGCAACCCTCTCCCCCGGAGGGAAGTTAATTCTCATTAAGCACGTCCTATCCTCCATCCCCATATACACCCTTGCGGTGTGCTCACCCCCCATCAAAGTGCTCAATTCTATTGAATCCATCCTCGCCAATTTCTTTTGGGGTCATCTCGAGGGAAAGAACAAGCACCACTGGGCCAGTTGGGCTACCATGGCCAAACCCGCTGAAGAGGGTGGTCTGGGTTTCTGCAGACTTGCCCATATGGTCGACGCCCACTCGACAAAATTGTGGTGGAAACTTCGCTCCGAAAACTCGATCTGGACCAGGTTCATGAGAGCGAGATACTCCAGATTCTGTCACTTGACAGAGGCGTCTGCCAACAACAGATCCTCTGCGTCGTGGCGGCGCATCATGCGGGGCCGAGACCTTGCAGAACCGTACTTGCATTTGACATTGGGAAATGGTCACTCGCAGGCTTGTAAGAAACGCTGGTTGGGGGACGACATCATCAGGCCCAACGCTGTTACTCCGACGCAGTGCGAGATCCGAGATTTATGGGATGAGGACGCGTCAGGATGGAATTGGGATAGAGTTCGTGATTGGTTTGGCCCGGCGGCCATGGCGAGCCTGGCCGCTTCTCATTTGTCGATCAATGACGCTCAAGACGTGCTCAAGTGGTCCCTCAACCCGGGTGGCCTTTTCACCCTGGCTTCGGCCAGAGCCATCACCAGAGACACCCAGGTTACGAACTCCCCTTCTGCCAGGTTTTGGCACACATGTATTCCATCAAAATGGTCCATTCTCATCTGACGTGCCGCGCATCGTAAACTTCCCACGAACGATGTCGTCAAATCCTCCTCGAACCAATTTTGGGCCGCCCTGGACTGACCTGTTCGCCGCGTGTTATATGCTGGCTCTCTGGTCATGCTCGACCGAGGGGTAGGGGCGCTGTTCCTATAACACCCAGTTTTCTAAAATGAGGGTAATTTTAAAATTTTATAATTTTAATCATTTATTGATTTAACATTTAAATCATAATATAATTTTTGGTAATTTTTAAATTATTTTTAAACTATTTAAAATCATGACTTGTGATTTTGATGTTTTGCTAGTGAAACCCTAGAGACTGTTTGACCTAGAGCCTAACCATGTGATTAGAATATTTTAATATCATTTCTGGCCTAAGGATATTTTGTATTTGACCTCTTTGAATTATTTTGATATTTATTGCGTTGGTTATTGTTGATTTTGACCTTTGATAGGTGTGATTTTGTGATGGTTTTGTGTCCGTAGTGGACACGTATCAATTTTTATTTACAAATGTTTGATGTGCCTCAAAGAGATTTTTTTTATTGTTGATTTTTTTTGAAAAGTATTTGAATGAGATTGTTTTCTTCATGTGTTTCCTGTGATTGCTTTGTTTTAATTTCGAGGACGAAATTTTTTAAGGTGGATAGATTTGTCACCCCCAGTTTTCAGAAACAAGAGTATTTTTGTCATTTTACATTTTTGAATATTTTTGAAATTTATTTTATTATTTATGATATTATTTTGGGGTTGAAATTTATTTTATTATTTATGATATTATTTTGGGGTTATTTGAGTCGGGTTCGAATTTCAACTTAATCCGACTTGAAACGGGGACCCGGGGGGTAGTTTGACTCTAGTGGGACCCACACACTAGTTAGGCATGGCCCACATGATATTAATTTTAGTCCACATGATATTAATTTTATTTAGTAGTTAGACTAATTATTTATGGATAGGTTTAGTTTAATTAGCGACTTAAAACTAGACTAAATTGACCTCAACCTTTAACCCATTCCTAATTTAAATCAAATAGATTAGTGGAGGACATTTTGGACATTCAAATAGGGGACACCTCACCCTTTTTGGGCAGCCATCTATAGGGGGGATAAGGAGTGAGTCACTCCTTCATTCATTTGTTTTCATCCACTTTCTCTCTCTTGTTATTCCCCAAATTAATTTAGAGATGAACCTCCATTGATTTCATCTCCAAATTAACCCTTTCTTCCACCAAATCTTCTTTATTTCTCCTCTACTCTATGGTTAGAGGGTGCTAGCCAAGTTTGGGAGGATTCGGAGCTCGTTTATGTCCTTTTAGAATCTCTACGTGTCGGTGTCGTGTCGGAAGGATTTTTCTTTGAATCTCTCTCCCGGGAGGTATAATCTCTCCTCTAATCCATTCCTACATGCATATAGAAATATTTTGAACCCATAAGAATGGCCCCCATAGTTGTATCTCCATTTGTGTCCATTTTATGTCCATTTGGAGGTCATAGGAGTGTCCTTTGTGTTGTGGTTGTGTCCATGTGGAAAAATCCCAAATTTGGACACACACTATGTTGTTGTTATGTATGAATGAATTATTACATGTTTAATCTCATATTTTTGTATTGGAGATGTGTTCTATAGTGTCTCATATATATATATTAGTGTAGAGAGTGAGTTCTTGATATATTATGTTATATACTTGTGTTTCTTTGTCTCAAACTACCTAAATTCGTCATAATATTTATCCACATTTTTAGTAGCAATAGCAACTTAGAAATGTCATAACTTTTAGCTTAAAACTCTGATTTATCTCCCATTTTTCTTAAAGAACCGTATCGAAGTTAGCTTTCCAAATATATATTTTAATAGGCCAAATTCTTTCTGTAACTTTCTGTAGAATTATTTGAGTGTCAGCTGTACGAAGGACGAACGTGTTTCGGTATTTTCGCGATTTCGGGAGCTTCCGGACACGAAAATGCGATCCGTTTAAAGTTTCGGAAAGCTAACACAAAGATATATAACATACTTTAATTCTAGAATTTAGTGAATGCCCAATTGGTACAGTATTGATTTTAAGTAGAAGAGTGACTATATGATATATGTATTTTGTGTAACCTATGAGCCTATGTAGTATGGATATTAAATGAATATAGAGTATGCAATGCATGATATGTTAGATGAATGAAATGATATATGTATATGATATATATTCTCTTTACATTAATGTATATATATGGTTGAATGCAAGCATGTAGGAATATAATTAATATAATGCACATAAGCAATGCATGAATGAAAGAATGATATACAATGTATTCATGAAAGTATATAATGAATGCTACATATGAATGCAAGATATATATGTAATGATAGATATGAATACATAATGTATAAATATTATAATGCAATATATAATGATAACATGTATGGTAATGTAGAGTATATGTTGCAAGTATGAATGAATGGACGAAATACATGTATATAGGTAATATAGAATCTAATGTATGAATACAAGCATGCAAGATAATGTATTGTATCCATATATGATGTATTCAACTTAAAGATAATGTAATATATGAAAGGAATGAATAATAATATATAACATGATATGTAAGGTAATGCAAGGTATGAAATATATGATGTGTGCATGTTTGTATGTCTCTATGTTAATGTATGAAATGATATGAATATACAATGTATTCATATGTATAAAACATGTAGGTAATGCATAGATGCATGAATGAAATAAATGTTTGCAATATGTTAATATAAATATAAGTATCTAATATGCATGAATGTAAGTATAATATAATACAAGTATACATATATGTATCATGTAAATGTAATATACATGATATGTATGTATGCATGTATACAAGGTAAGTATGTATGTATGTATTTCTATAAACTGAGTTAACCTATAACCTTTTACACACATGCATTCATACACCCTTTGACATCATGTATCCCATGTCACATACACCTACCTATCACTAAATTTTATAACATTAACACATATCCTTTCACACACATGCCAAACACACACATACTCACTTACTCTTTTACCTCTTTTTCTCTCTCTCTATATATATGTATGTGCCTATATATATATAGCTTTTCTATATGTATCTATGTATATGAATATGTGAATGTGAATAATATATATACATTATATGACTAAGTTTGTGTGCCTTGTTAGCTTATGGTTTAGTTTTGTGCTTGGTTTAGCAAGTGACTTAGGCTATGAATTAGTAGCTATCTTGGATACTTGATTTGCATATACTTAGTTTGTTTAGACCTAGAATAACTTGTTTGACCTAATTTAGATTTGTTAGACCTAGTTTGACCATAGTTGACCTAGGTTTGACTTTTATAGTTGACCAAGTTGACCAAGAGTTGACTTTGGTCTAGATTGACCTAGAATCATGTAGAATGCATAGTAGAACTTCATATTGCCATTTTGGACTTGTTGTGACTTGTGCTGTTCTGATTAGGAGCCAGACACCTCTCATCGAACAGTATATTTACTTTGGACATTCAGACACCAGGCGAGTACATTCTCTGATCATTTCATAACTTGTTTAGAATTATATTCCTGCTCTAGTTTACCTTATTTAATGCTGTCACGATATTATCACGTATTGGTACTATATGGATCCCTACATTGAGATGTTATCCCCCTCGAGAGCATCGGATACATTATGTCATGTGTTTCGTGTACATCATGTATTCCTCGCTCTCATGTTATTCATGTTTCTCATGTGCTTCATGCTCGTTCATGCATGCTCGTGTACTCTCATATGCTCTCATGAATCGATCATGTTTCCCATGTATCTCATGTATAACCTATATTGCATGTGCACTTATTTATGAGCCTTCATGTGAATTTTATGTTGTCACGACCCGCACCCTAGAGTAAGGGCACGAGACGTGGGTACGTCCAGCCTACGCCGCAGTGTCGGCGGTAGAACGCTGTCCTAGGTCACAACAACTAATAATTGAAGGTATTAACAGTTATACTCCCCGAATGGGGGTGACATAACAGAAATATAACTCAACCACAGCTAAGGTAGAACAGGTAAGATGGAATGATAATGAAAGATAAATATATCTAGAACAGAGAATCACAGAGATAAAATCCAGAATCTAAGTGTCTAAAATAATACATAACTTAGAATATCTTAAAATCTAATATAGTGATCCAAATAGTAAGACAATTCTAAACTAATGGAGTGTCGTCTACTGCTAATGGATCCTGCTGCTGGTCCAAGTCCAGGCACTCATCTAGTGTGGCACCGTAGTAAGTAGGGCAGAACGTCTCAGCCTCATCCTCTGTAATATTTCAACAGGTCCAGTCAGGACGGGAACGAGCACATATCTCTCAACAGTTCATAGCAGGTTAGGAGTATAAATCATGCAATAGAGTAAAATACAGGAAGTGCTGAATGGAAGTACGAGTAAACAGGAGATATTTTGTAACTGAAAGTAAATACATGATAGTAGAGACTGTAAGTGGCTACGTGATTAAGAGTACAATATGGTTATGTAAACGGCTTGGGGGCACATGAATACAAATAAGGAGCACATGAATACCTACTGGGGATTGTGTCCACATAACCAATTCTACTCACCCCGCCCCAATCAATACACAAGAATCCGTTCAAGTTATGTCATAAGCACATGAATACAACTAAGATACGTGAACTCATGTAATAAGTAGTACATGAGGCATATGATAAGCACATGAAAGCACATGAAGCACATGAAAGCACATGAGAATATGTAAAAACATGAACTAGTACGAGTACAAGGAGTACCTGATGCACATGATAAAGTACATGAACATAAAATACCCGATGCACCCGTAGAGGGATAACATCTCAGAAAAGGATCCATATAGTACTAATCCGTGAAGATACGTGTCAGCATCATGTAGAGTAATCTAGAGCATGAATATAGTCCAGACAGGTATAAAAAGATCAGAGAATGTACTTGCCTGCTAACTGAAAGTCCGAGATGAAAGTACTGTCCGAGGAGTGGTATCTGGCTCCTATTTAGAACAATACAAGTCACAACAAGTCCATAATAGAAATATATTGCACTACAATGTGTTCTACATGAATCTAGGTCAATCTAGACCAAAGTCAACTCTTGGTCAACTCTGGTCAACCCTAGAAGTCAAACTAGGTCAACCAAGTCTAATCTAGGTCAACTAGTCTAATCTAGGTCTAACAAGACTATTCTAGGTTCTAACAAGTCTACTCTAGGTTCCACTAGGCATACCATGCCTAAACATACCAATCACATAATATCATATATACAATACATTTTGTCATATGGTATCCCATGCTCTATGACATATCATATCACAACATCCCATATATACATATACATTCATTTGACAAATGGTATCCAAACTCTATATGTATCTAATATATATAAAATAGTACACACACTCATATATATATATAGAAACTTGTATCTATGTCTATATCTCAAACATATAGGTAAATAGGAAATAGTGAAAAGGGAAACACAAGAGTATATAATGTGCAAGTGGATGTGTGTGTAATATATCACAAGAGTGTGTGATGAGAGAGCATAGACAAGTACAAACAGTGGCAAGAAAACAATGAGAACAAGAGCATGGCCTGTGTGTGTTGACAGTGTATAGGAGAGGAAGAAAATTCAGTTTTCAAATCCAAAACAATATCTCCAATCCCATTCTCAGGTTTTAAACAATCAATTTCAGGTTTTCAAAGAACTGAAAACACAAACCAAATCCCAGGTTTTATGTTGAACCTCAACACAGTTTAAAAACACACCATATCAGGTTTTTAGATGACAGCATTGAATCAATACAAGGGGAAAACTCAGGTTATTACATTTCAAAAAAATGGTTTAACTAAACCCAGGTTTTAAACTTAATCTCAGTTAAACAAAAGGGAAAAAAAGAGTCAACTATTATCTCAGGTTCTATGGGAAACCATATCAGTTAATAAAAAAAACATTAAAATCAAATATAAAGTAAACTCAGGTTCTTGTCAAATAAAAAGGAAGGAAATCAATGTACAGAGTACTTTCAGTTAAGGAAGTAAAATCTGTTATATAGGGGAAAAACACCTCAGGTTTTGACACAAAATTGGTAAACCATCCCATCTCAGTAAATCAGTGAACAAAAGGAAATCAATTCAGTCTAAACAATATGGTTTTGAACATCCAATTTCAGGTTATCAGGTTGCACAGGGAAACCAATTCTGTTATCACGGTTAGCAAATGAGTTCTCAGGTACCCAAATCTCAATTCAATAATACATTCTCAGGTTATCAAAATGAAAGGAAAACAATGTACAGTTAACATAAGAAAGGAATTTAATTCAGGCATTCCATAAACACAGAGGGAACTCAGGTTTTCACATATATATGAAATCCTGCCTTAGCCACACATCCCATTTCAGTAAATGACAGTTAAAGAGAACCAACCAATATTCAAAATCTCCTTCACACGACCAAATCCTATAATTGAATGTAAAAGTTTAGCTAATAGGAAAAGTAACATGTGGGGATCAAATATCAATTGAAAACATAACACAAAAGGGAATTAAACTGGTTTTAGGAAAACTGGAAATAACAGTATCAGTTGCGTATCAGAAATCAGCTGTTCGAACCCATTTCGAGCCAAAACACAATATTAAACCTAAACTAATATGTAACCTAATGTAACAGAGATTACACAACATTCTTAAGATCTATTTAATAAATAAAAACACAATTTAGAACTATTTAAATCCATTAAAACACAGAACACACACTGTATACTGAACAGTTCAGTGTACCACATGTGCACAGCCCATAACGTGTCCGACACGACACGAAAGTTCCTGAAACTCTAGGGATCTCATGTCAGTCGTGGACACGACTCACATGTCAAATTTTGAGGGTTGAAACCCTCTGTGCACAGAGAAAATACACTCGAGTAGCAGGGCATCAACCTGCCAGCGCGCGTGGGTGCACAACCCATGTGCACCCATTTATGGGCTCCCATGTGAACTTCATGTGCACTCATGTATACTTTATGTGCACCCATTTATGGGCTTCATGTGAAAACCATGTACGTAACATAACTTGTCTGGATCCTTGTGTATTGATTGGGGTATGGGGGAGTATAAATAGTCATGTGAACAATTCCAAAGTTGAATAGCCATGTACGCCTCTTTAGTATAGCCATGTGCAAATCAAGCCGTTCACATGTCGACTTTGTACTCTAAATCACTAGTCACTGGTAGCTCTCTACTTATAGTAGATATTTCTATTACAGTTCTCTCTCTGTTTACATCATATACTTTCTTTCAGTTTTATGTATCGTACTCTCTTACATGTTTATATTCTCTAACCTGTTATGATCTGCGTGAGATGTATTGTGCTCGCTCCCGTACTGACTGGACCTGTTGATAAATTTTACAGATAGCCTGGAGGTTGCTTGCTAGCCTAGAGAAGACACAGTAGAGGCTGTATAGATTGCTAGGGTTTTGCTTATAGCTTATTTTCAGTTGTCTTGAGTTGTATTTATGGATTACTGTATTTGAGCTTTGAGATGTATTTTTGGATTTGTGTATCTTAGACACTTAGACTTCTATCTGCTGTATCTCTTTTGGATTTCATGTTTTATCTATCTTATATCATGTTCTTCCTTAGTTGTGATTGAATTTACATTCTGCTATGTCACCCCCATTCGGGGAGTATAAACTGCTTAGCATTATATTGTTAGATGTTGTGACCTAGGACAACGTTCTACCGCCGACACTGCGGCATAGGCTGGACGTACCCACTTCTCGTGCCCTTACTCTAGGGTGCGGGTCATGACACGTTTTTAGTGGTGGCCCATGCAGGTCGAGTTTGTGTAGTGGTATTTGAACTAGAGTACCACTACAGCCTGCAGTAGGATTAGGATATATTTTTGAAGGTACTCAATCACAGTTAGGATCCCTTGAGAGATTCCTGGGACGACCCTTAAGAATCTTATTTTAACTTTGATTTGAAAACTCTCTTCCCTTGATTTGATTTATCTTTACTTCCTACTGTTGAATTTGATTTTGCTGGATTATTGTTGAATTTGAGTTTGTATTTATTGATTTTGATGAAAGATTGTTGAATTTTGAATCTTGATGTTAGATGTAGCATTCGAGTTTATATTTATATGATTTGAAAGATTTTTGTTCATTTTTGAATCTTGATGTTCGTTGATAAATTTGATTTTTGGGTATTCATTGTTGATTTAATTTAAATTTTGTCAAGATGAAATTATATGGGCTAGGTCATTTAAGTTTTGGAATTTAGTCTTCTATAGTCACATTAGCCAGCATGGTGAGGACATATAGTCTAATTTTGGATATATTTCTCGGGTGTAGGAATTTAAGGTTTTCGCAGCCAAGCTAGCGGCATCGTAAAAATTTAAATACCATGATTCTAGAGGTATGTGCCTAAGTCGAGGACTTTGTGATTATCGTAGCCTTGCTTACTAGTATGACGAGGGTTTAGAGTACCATGATTTTGGATAGACGCATATGATTATCAGATTGTACCTTAAATATTTTTGAACATGTTTTCTCTGCTTTTGTTTCAGTCCTTCAAAAAAAGAATTGTTATTTGTTTGTTTTGTTTTGTTTCTCATTATTTAACTTAGGAGTAGCTTTAGCTGTTTTTATAAATTTTGTGTAACTTCTTACTATGAATTCTTCTTAATACAATGAATCGATAATTTTGCTAGTCCTTATCTTGGATTTGATATTTTAACTCTGGGTTTCAAAAGGGTTCCTTCTTTTAAAAAAATAAGCAGAACAAATTTTATTGTTATTCCTTCTTGCTACTATCCTTGTATTAAATAATAATGATAATAATAAAACTGTCTTGATTACACCAATCACCTACTTTGCAATCTTGGTAGGAATCTAAATGTTGGTCTTAACGTAGAATTAAATTTTTATATTGGGACATGAGAATATATATGAATATATATATAGCAGACACTTGCCTGATACATATGCATGCTACACTTTGATTTCTAACCTATCTAAATACATATTAATATGTTGTTGATGTTAAATTGTCAAAACTCCAATATTTCTGGTTCTCTACTTTTTTTTTCAGCTTAAACTCGTAATTTAAATATAAATTTTATGTTATTAGTTATGTTTACATCACTGCACATGTATGTTATACATAGGATTTCAATTCAAAAAAAAATTTAGTTGAGTTTTGTGTTTGAAATTGTCAAATCTAAGACTGTGTGCATATTAACCCTTAATACTGGATGCCAAATGTTTAGTTCAATTTGCTATTTTATTTTTTTTAAAATATAATATTTGAGCTATACACATTGTGGTATGTAGGGATATAAATTTAGGTTTCATATTCTTACATGTTAGGTTGTGATAAACATTGGGTTGGTTGGTGTTCAAATTTCTCCAAATCCTAAAACTGAATACATGTTAACATTTTCACATTGATTTCCAATGTTTAGTTCAATTTCAGATTTAATATGTAATATTGAACTGTATGCATAGCTAAATGTATGGATAGTATGTTAGGATTTCTTCTCTATCATGTTAGGATGTATTGGAAGCATTGAGTTGGTTGTGATGTTTCAAACCCCTAAAATCTGAAACTGCATTATGTTAATATTACACTGGTTTAAATATTAGCTTATTTTCAGATTTTGTATGTAAATGCTGAACTAAAACTGGATTTAACCTTTCAATACTAAAGCTATAACCCTGTACAAGGACACACACACACACTCTAACTTAGTATACACTGCTAAGTAACCTAACCCTTCCACTCTATGTTATGTTCATATATCTATATATCTATATATATATATATATATATATATATATATATATATATATAGTTTATGCATACATGTTCTAATGTATATAGATACATAACTAAATCTCTACCTCTCTATACATATAGATATATGTATATATATGGTTAGCCATGCATGTTATGAGTAAATAGGTTGTGCATTGTAGGTTGTTTAACCAATATGTCATGAGTAGTGTAACTTGATAGCTACTATTGTTTTGAAATCCAAATCCTCCTATACTTTCATGTATATTTCACAATACACACATGTCTACTATCTAACCACATGAACATGTCCATATACCCCCATACACACACAACCACATAACCTTTACATAATGCTAGCTTTTCCCTCTCTAACGCTATATATATAAATATATTGTGATTGGATTTCCATGCAATTGGCCTTCATTCTTTAACTTTTGATTTTGATTTTCTTGAATAGTACCCCTTATTAGATAAATGGTAGTTAACTTTATTTTATTTTGATAAGTACCAGCTTTCATATAGGATGGTAGACTGCCTTACAGTCTTGATGATTGTTATTTCTGTATCTTTTCTAGTTTAGCACCCTGTAGGATCGATTGTAGGAACGAGTTATAAAGCGTAATACTCTAGAGGAGGGGTGAATAGAGTAGGCAGCAGAAATTAACTATTTAAAAAATGTTAGTAACAAGACCACAGATAATATATCACAGATATGTAAATGAAAAGTAGAGAGTAGAGAGCAAACGCAAACACAAGGATGTATACTGGTTTCCCTCTTGTGAGGACTAGTACAGTCGGAAGAACTCTAGCTTCCAGTTGAATCCACTATGGAAAATTATAACAAGTTTTCATCCGAAGTTCTTGCAACTTCTACAACGCGAGCTTTGATCCGAAGTACTCGACCAACTTTAATTGTGAAGTGTGTAACTTCAATCAAGCCTCTGATTACAACCACTCTGAAACTTCTAGACCGTACCGCACTGGCAAATCGACCAGAGGATTGTAACTGGCTTGGGATTTGAAAATGAATAGCTCAGAATACTTTGGAAGAAATAGTAGGCTTATAGAGAAGAGATATGAAAGTGAATGAGTGAGTTGAAATGATCGAAATCCTTCTCTATTTATAGTTTTTCCAAAGGCAGAATTCTGACAGAATTCGGACAGAATTCGGACAGAACTCTATGAGAAAATCTCGTTGGGATCCGTAACTGCAGGAAGACCAAGTTCAAAAATCAACGTTCACTAACCGAACTCTGGCCGAGTTCTGTTGGAGTTCTGTCAAGGTTTTTGCAAATTGGTTTTTGGGCTTTTTGAAAAGTCAAACAGTTAGGAAGTAGTTTGGGCTTTTGTAAGTGGGCTTGTTTTCAAAATGAAAGGGTATTTTGAAAACGTTTCTTGGGTAGCCTATTTGTCAGTACGATGCAGTGTACATCGTATTCCTAGACTCAATAAATATGTAAAATTATATTGATAAAATAGGAAAACCAAGAGCCCTTTGATGACGCCTTTCTTCAGATATTTGAGCAAACATGAAGACGCCTTTTTCCTTGACGGCAGTCGTCCAAAGATAAACAGATCTAGAAATCTGAATACCTTTCAGGGGCTTCGCCCCCGAACCCCTGACGCGAGGCCCCGGATAGGTCGTTAGGCGGTTTAGAGAAATCTTCTTGTATAACGCCGTCTTTGGCCCATCAATAATTCTCTATTGTATATGTCCTGGTTTGATCATGTTTGATCATGCTTACTGCATATCTATAAGAACATGTTAGACGAATAAAATAATATGATACAAGCATAGCAATATGATATAGAACATTTAGGACAATGCTAAGTTTAAGTAGCAACATGATAGTGATTATATGAATATTAGTGATGTTATTATGTTAAACTTAATTGATTAGCCATATTCAAAAACATGATATAATCATTGGGCTAACAATCTCCCCCTTTTTGATTATGGCAAATCTTTTAAGTTTAATATGTATACAATAGATGCATGTATCACTTAAAAACACATAATACTAGAATATCGTGTGCTAATGTAAACTTATTTCTCACTTAAACTTATTTCTCCCCCTTTGACATGATCAAAAAATAAGCTCCCCCGTAATTAGAGCTAAAATGAACTCAAGCATAAGTAAAGGAGGAAAGCAAATCATGATCAAGGATTAGGAGAACAGTGTAACGACAAGTTCAAAAATTACATAAAATGCATAACTAAAGAATAAAAACTTGTCAAAACACAAAATAGTTGGTTGAACTTAAAAAAATATTGAAATCAATCAATAAATTGTATACCAACTAGAAATCCAAAAAAGAAATATGTTTTGAATGTCATTAGACAAAAAAAATCTATCAATATAGTAGGAATCAATCATTGGTCATAAAGAAATCACGAGGAATAGAAATTCGTAGATCTAGTATATATAAAAGAATCAAAAATATAATGAGACTTTTAACAATGATCACAAAAAAATATGATTCATAATTTGCCCATACAAATTAGTGAATCAATTACATAAAGAGTATAATCATTGAAAAGAAATCAAAATAAATATACTAGATTCTATTAAAATCTATACCAAAGTCCATGCATTTGAATTCAACTACCTTAGCATGATATATGAATATCCATTAGATAAACATGAAGGTAATAAAGATAAAATACTTGAGAAGAAGAAATTCAGTCGACTTGAATGCTCCCCCGCAAAGTATGATCAGTCTAAAGATAGATAATCATGAGCTTTGAGATAAAACCTCAAAAAGAAATGCCAAAAGTAATTTTAAACTCAATCAAATAAGGATAATTAAATATATTTGGCAAGATAACTTTTAGAAACTCAGAAATAAGATAATTAAAAATGATAATAATCATATATTCTCTCATAAAACCAATATAAATCCAAATATCATGAATAACTCAACAAGATATTTTAAGAGTATATGTCCATGATGAACTAGTTATACCACATATTAAGGACATAAAGGAATTGAAACAATTAATTTGCTCCCCCTTAAAATATGCGTATATAGTTCAAAAATAATTTATATGCATAAAATAGATAAAATAAATAATCACAAGATCTAAGGAATATCCAATATTTGCATCTTTCTTTCCTTTGATCAAATGCATATAAAATTCCAAACTCAAAACAAATATCATCTTTAGGCAAGAAAAAGAAATATCCAATAAATAAACGCTTAAAGATGAAGAAACAAAATATATCTCCAATATATATATATATATATATATATATATATATATAAAAGAAATATTTTAAGACATTAAAATATTTTAAAAACTGTCTTTAATAATAAAATTTGAGTACCGGACAGATTCAATAAATCAAAAAGAAATCAAAAAGACTTTTCAAAATATGGAATTTATTACGAAAAACTGTCTTAATAAATGTTCAAATGCGTCCATTTAGTCCTCAGACTAAAAGCTGGCGATTCGAATCACGGAAACAATTTCAATAAAAGATATTCCTTAGATCATAAATAAATCCATTTGAACAAATAAACATAACTAGATAAATGTCCAAAGAAAAGTGTATTCTAGATATATGGCATGTCAAGGGGATAATTGATTAGAAACGATTAACTGCTCCACCTTTACATGGTTATATCCAAAAATAATAGTATTGACAAATTTAAGAATTTCATAAACATATTTTCAAAAGTAGAAAATTAATCCAAAAATATTAGGTCTTCTTATCAAAGTTCATTTCTTCCCTTTTAAAGCCTTAGCACGGTGTCCACCTGACAATTATAAGGTTTAAAGAAAAGAAACGCTTTGAGAGAGAGATTCAATTTGCTTGACTTCTCCCCTGCAAAGAATTACTGTTGTAGACAGTAAGTAACTTGAATAAGAAGATAATAACATAAAGCTCAAAAACATGTATATTACGAATATTACACAAGCTAAAGATGAAATGACAATACCATAATATTCAATCAGTAGTCACGAATACGAAAAACAATCATCTTTAGACAAAAGAAGAAATATCCATTAAATGAACATTTAAAAATAAAATAATCAAAAGAAATTTCAAATTAGCATGATGAATAATCGTATAAGTCAAAATATGACATAAATTGATCTATGCTCTAGAACACAATCGACAAGATAGATCAACATATGCTACCTTTTGTGAAAATATAAATAGAGAATATTATCCATCAAATCTAAAATTCAAAATCCATCAGATAATAATTGCAACTAGATCTCAATAAATCTTTAGTTTATAAAGCGTTGATCAATCATGGGTTAGCTGTAGAGGTACTGTCCCAGCTAACGGAGGTTCACCGGGGAACACTTAAGTACCACTTCGCTTCGACCGTAGTCGTGGTGACAGACAGACCTTTTGTAGGCTTGTACCCAAAATAAATCTCTTCTTTAATAACCGAGGATTTAAGAAGAATTAGTGCAATATGAAATCAATTATATTCTATGGAAAAAAAATTAGAAAAATGTAGCATACGGTATAAGATGTATCAATTACATTTATCCATATGTTTACAAAATCATTGGGTAACAATAAAATATAAAACATTTGTAAATCAAAATATAGAACCTAGATACGTTGATGTATTCTGGAATCTAGGAGATTTGACAGCACCTTAGATCCAGAACTAGATAATAGTTGCAAGTAGACCTTAATAAATCTTAAGTCTATAAAATATTGATTACTTCGGGTTAGCTGTAGGGGCCGGTTCCCAGCTAGCGGTAGTCTGAAGACTAGTACACCATGTCGCTTCAGGCTATTTACACTTGTATGACAGAAGGACCCTTTCGGCTTATTCCCAAAATGATTTCTACTCTTAAGAACTTAGATTCAAGTAATATATGCAGTATCATCGAACATCGTCGAAATCTAGAATCCCTAAAAGTAAATAAAGTAAATACCCAAAGAATGGTTTATCAAGATCAAGATATTAAAAAAAAAATCATGTATCCAAAATGTCAACCAAAAAGCCAAGAAAATAAAAATATCATTAAAAGAGGCTTTGAGGAAGAAGCTAATGAAAAGAAGAACATAAATTTGTTCAAAGTAATCAATAGCTGAAGAATAAGATAAGCACAAGTTTAAAAAACTACTTTTTAAAAATAATATAGAACTTGAACTTAACTCATATATCCCCATAAAGATATTTATACAAAAATATAAGAAACATATCAGCTATATATAAATGAAAATGAATTATTCATGTATCCTTAATAAGCATATAAAAAAAATTATCACAAGATCAGAAACATGCATAAATAAACTTTGTCAGACAAAGATTTAATTGATTCATAAGAACTTAATCAAAATAAAATATGAGAATCAATAGTGAATATATTATGCAAGCACAAGGTTAAAATAAGATTATATGTATATATTTTTCAAGTAAATAGAATACTTGTGCTAAACATACATACTCACAAATATCGATCAAAGTAAATAATACATGTTAAAGACAAATCGATAAGAAGTGACCATTAAAAAAAATATTAAAGACGAAGAGTCAAAACATATTCACCAAAACAAAATTAAGCTCCTATGCATGCTTCAAGAATAAAGACTAAAGGTAAAGAGCATACATAGACAAATGTGTCACACTAATAGAAAATAAATAATTTAAGCTGAATAGCTAGTCATGCTAGGATTATATCTCATATTGATTCAAATAATAGACAATTTAAAAGATATAAATGAGAGCTAGTAGCAAGACTTCAAAAAAAACATGCTAGATAGTAAAAACTGTTTAGAAAGCATGTTACCGAAGTGGTTCTAGTGACCACATTTCTGTTGGTGCAATTGCATGGAAGATGACCTTTGTAGCTTTGCAATCACCAACATGTTCCATGGTTCTATTTGATATGAGAAGCTTCACCTGCAATATTAGGTGAAGACTTTGGTATCCAATATTTGGATCCACATTTGTTAGCTTTGGGAACCCATTTGCACAAGTTCATATCAACAAGTTTTCTAATCTGACAATGATTAGAAACATGTCCATTCATACCACAATAATGACAAAAAGAATTAATATTAGTACTATGTACAATAGTATGAGAACGTGCAGTGGTGTGATATGATGTGCGTGGATATTTGTAATAGAAAGCATGGTTGTGTGAAGCTTTAGCTTTGCTTGCTTCCTTTGTAAAAGATCTGACGTGTGTGACTTTGTGATATGCTAAGTGTCTTATGTTAGACTGAGTCGTAGGTTGTACTAACTGCTTTTCCAGTCTAATCTCTAACTTTTTAGAGTTAGCACAGATCTCATCATACTTAGCAGAAAGAGCATCAATTCTATATGAAGCAATAGAATACTTCTTCTTTTCTGATTCTAATTCCTCCTTAAGCTTAGTATTTTCTTGAGTGCTTTTCTCAATGCAATCAAGTGCCTCATGCAATCTAAACTCAAGTATGGAAATCTCAGTAGAATTATCAGAAGTAGAAGTATCTCTAGCATCATTCAATAAGCAAGTAAGCTTTTGATTCTCATACTTGTAGGATAGAATATCCTTTCTAGCTTGCTTATACTTATCTAATACTTTCTTATGTTCTTCTAACAGATCACTGAAAGCATCAGATAGATCATCATAAGAAAATTCACTATCTTCAGAAAAAGAATTACTTTGTACCTCGTTAGATAATGCCATTGAGCATAAATTTGTAGCTTGATGAGGTCTCTCTTCTTCTGTGGAATCGCTTGCTTCGCTTTCACACCATATGCTCGTGCTAGTGTACTTGTGAGACGATGATCTTCCTTTATTTGATTGTTCGTATTGACTCTCCTTTCTTGTAGTAGTACAATCTTTTTGGATGTGGCCTACCTTCTTGCAGTTGTCACATACAAGCTCTTCTTCGTATAGGAGATTGTGTTGTACCTTAAATCCCAATTTCGTCATGTACATATTTGTATCATTAGAAAGACTATCCTCCTCTCTGAAGTTTCTAGCTTTGCTTGCATACCTGCACTCATAAGTAGCTTCAAGAACTTTCCAAATTTTATGAGATGTTGTGCAAGCATTGATAAGATTAAATACATTTGTGTCTACAACACAATAAATAATATGCATAGCTTTTGCATCAAGGCTAGCTAACTTCTTCTCTTCCTCCGTGTAACTATAATAGGGCTTGTTGATTATAGAGGATGTGAGAATAGAAGTGATAGTAGGCTTCTTGTAGAAATTTACAACAATTGACCATAAGTCAAAATCTAGAGACTTCAAGTAGAAGCTCATTCGTGTTTTCCAGTATGTGTAATTTGTACCGTCAAATAGTGGGAGTCTATTTGAGGATTGCTCTTCAGTTGTGAAGTACATACTTGCCATATGTGATATAGTGATCTATGTAACAGCAGTTATATAAAAACAATATTACCTCGCTTTACCTGTATAACCCGCTCTGATACCAATTGTAGGACTGATTGTAGGAATGAGTTGTAAAGCATAATACTCTAGAGGGGGGAGGGTAAATAGAGTAGGCAGCAAAAATTAACTATTTAAAAAATGTTAGTAACAAGACCACAGATAATATATCATAGATATGTAAATGAAAAGTAGAGAGTAGAGAGCAAATACAAACACAAGGATGTATACTGGTTTCCCTCTTGTGAGGACTAGTCTAGTCGGAAGAACTCTAGCTTCCAGTTGAATCCACTATAGAAAATCACAACAAGTTTTCATCCGAAGTTCTTGCAACTTCTACAATACGAGCTTTGATCCGAAGTACTCGACCAACTTTAATTGTGAAGTGTGTAACTTCAATCAAGCCTCTGATTACAACCACTCTGAAACTTCTAGACCGTACCGCACTGACAAATCGACTAGAGGATTGTAACTGGCTTGGGATTTGAAAATGAATAGCTCAGAATACTTTGGAAGAAGTAGTAGGCTTATAGAGAAGAGATATGAAAGTGAATGAGTGAGTTGAAATGATCAAAATCCTTCTCTATTTATAGTTTTTCCAAAGGCAGAATTCTGACAGAATTCGGACAGAATTCGGGCAGAACTCTATGAGAAAATCTCGTTGGGATCCGTAACTGCAGGAAGACCAAGTTCAAAAATCAACGTTCACTAACCGAACTCTGGCCGAACTCTGGCCGAGTTCTGTTGGAGTTCTGTCAGGGTTTTTGCAAATTGGTTTTTGGGCTTTTTGAAAAGTCAAACAGTTAGGAAGTAGTTTGGGCTTTTGTAAGTGGGCTTATTTTCAAAATAAAAGGGTATTTTGAAAACGTTTCTTGGGTAGCCTATTTGCCAGTACGATGCAGTGTACATCGTATTCTTAGACTCAATAAATATGTAAAATTACATTGATAAAATAGAAAAACCAAGAGCCCTTTGATGACGCCTTTCTTCAGATATTTGAGCAAACATGAAGACGCCTTTTTCCTTGACGGCAGTCATCCAAAGATAAATAGATCTGGAAATCTGAATACCTTTCAGGGGCTTCGCCCCCGAACCCATGACGCGAGGCCCCGGATAGGTCGTTAGGCGGTTCAGAGAAATCTTCTTGTATAACGCCGTCTTTGGCCCATCAATAATTCTATATTGCATATGTCCTGGTTTGATCATGTTAGCTCATGCTTACTGCATGTCTGTAAGAATATGTTAGACGAATAAAACAATATGATACAAGCATAGCAATATGATATAGAACATTTAGGACAATGCTAAGTTTAAGTAGCAACATGATAGTGATTATATGAATATTAGTGATGTTATTATGTTAAACTTAATTGATTAGCCATATTCAAAAACATGATATAATCATTGGGCTAACACACCCTAGATTGCTTGTGTGGTTTGATACCCTATGACCGTTTTGGTTTAGCATGACTAGTATACCTAGATGAGACTTTCACTACCACCGTATGCCATGACCCTGTATGTCATCCTTTTAAATCATATGATTGTTTAAGTTCTGAGACTTTGATTGTGGGGGGTTTGACCTAGAAGGAGTATGAATATTTTAATTTCGAGGATAAAATTTTTCTAAGGCGGGTAGACTTGTAACACCCAGTTTTCTAAAATGAGGGTAATTTTAAAATTTTGTAATTTTAATCATTTATTGATTTGACATTTAAATCATGATATGATTTTTGATAATTTTTAAATCATTTTAAAACTATTTAAAATCATGACTTGTGATTTTGATGTTTTGCTAGTGAAACCCTAGAGACTGTTTGGCCTAGAGCCTAACCATATGATTAGGATATTTTAATGTCATTTCTGGCCTAAGGATATTTTGTATTTGACCTCTTTGAAGTATTTTGATATTTATTGCGTTGGTGATTGTTGATTTTGACCTTTGATAGGTGTGATTTTGTGATGGTTTTGTGTCCGTAGCGGACACGTATCAGTTTTTATTTACAAATGTTTGATGTGCCTCAAAGAGATTTTTTTATTGTTGATTTTTTTGAAAAGTATTTGAATGAGATTGTTTTCTTCATGTGTTTCCTGTGATTGCTTTGTTTTAATTTCGAGGACAAAATTTTTTAAGGTGGATAGATTTGTCACCCCCAGTTTTCAGAAACATGGGTATTTTATCATTTTACATTTTTGAATATTTTTGAAATTTATTTTATTATTTATGATATTATTTTGGGGTTGAAATTTATTTTATTATTTATGATATTATTTTGGAGTTATTTGTGTCGGGTTCGAATTTCAACTCAATCCGACTTGAAACGGGGACCCGGGGGGTAGTTTGACTCTAGTGGGACCCACACACTAGTTAGGCATGGCCCACATGATATTAATTTTAGTCCACATGATATTAATTTTATTTAGTAGTTAGACTAATTATTTATGGATAGGTTTAGTTTAATTAGAGACTTAAAACTAGACTAAATTGACCTCAACCTTTAACCCATTCCTAATTTAAATCAAATAGATTAGTGGAGGGCATTTTGGACATTCAAATAGGGGACACCTCACCCTTTTTGGGTAGCCATCTATAGGGGGGATAAGGAGTGAGTCACTCCTTCATTCATTTGTTTTCATCCACTTTCTCTCTCTTGTTCTTTCCCAAATTAATTTAGAGATGAACCTCCATTGATTTCATCTCCAAATTAACCCTTTCTTCCACCAAATCTTCCTTATTTTTCCTCTACTCTATGGTTAGAGGGTGCTAGCCAAGTTTGGGAGGATTCGGAGCTCGTTCGTATCCTTTTAGAACCTCTACGTGTCAGTGTCATGTTGGAAGGATTTTCCTTTGAATCTCTCTCCCGGAAGGTATAATCTCTCCTCTAATCCATTCCTACATGCATATAGAAATATTTTGAACCTATAAGAATGACCCCCATGGTTGTATCTCCATTTGTGTCCATTTCATGTCCATTTGGAGGTCATAGGAGTGTCCTTTGTGTTGTGGTTGTGTCCATGTGGAAAAACCCCAAATTTGGACACACTATGTGTTGTTGTTATGTATGAATGAATTATTACATGTTTAATCTCATATTTTTGTATTGGAGATGTGATCTATAGTGTCTCATATATATATATTAGTGTAGAGAGTGAGTTCTTGATATATTATGTTATATACTTGTGTTTCTTTTGTCTCAAACTACCTAAATTCGTCATAATATTTATCCACGTTTTTAGTAGCAATAGCAACTTAGAAATGTCATAACTTTTAGCTTAAAACTCTGATTTATCTTCCATTTTTTTAAAGAACCCTATCGAAGTTAGCTTTCCAAATATTTATTTTAATAAGCCAAATTCTTTGTGTAACTTTCTGTATAATTATTTGAGTGTCAGCTGTACGAAAGACGAATGTGTTTCGGTATTTTCGCAATTTCGGGAGCTTCCGGACACGAAAATGCGATCCGTTTAAAGTTTCAGAAAGCTAACACAAAGATATATAACATACTTTAATCCTAAAATTTAGTGAATGCCCAATTGGTACAGTATTGGTTTTAAGTATAAGAGTGACTATACGATATATGTATTTTGTGTAACCTATGAGCCTATGTAGTATGGATATTAAATGAATATAGAATATGTAATACATGATATGTTAGATGAATGAAATGATATATATGATATATATTCTCTTTATATTAATGTATATATATGGTTGAATGCAAGCATGTAGGAATGCAATTAATATAATGCATATAAGCAATGCATGAATGAAAGAATGATATACAATGTATGCATGAAAGTATATAATGAATGCTACATATGAATGTAAGATATATATGTAATGATATATATGAATGCATAATGTATAAATATTATAATACAATATATAATGATAACATGTATGGTAATGTAGAGTATATGATGCAAGTATGAATGAATGGAGGAAATACATGTATATAGGTAATATAGAATCTAATGTATGAATACAAGCATGCAAGATAATGTATTGTATCCATATATGATGTATTCAACTTAAAGATAATGTAATATATGAAAGGAATGAATGATAATATATAACATGATATGTAAGGTAATGCAAGGTATGAAATATATGATGTGTGCATGTTTATATGTCTCTATGTTAATGTATAAAATGATATGAATATACAATGTATTCATATGTATAAAACATGTAGGTAATGCATAGATGCATGAATGAAATGAATGTTTGTAATATGTTAATATAAATACAAGTATCTAATATACATGAATGTAAGTATAATATATACAAGTATACATGTATGTATCATGTAAATGTAATATACATGATATGTATGTATGCATGTATAAAAGGTAAGTATGTATGTATGTATTTCTATAAACTGAGTTAACCTATAACCTTTTACACACATGCATTCATACACCCTTTGACATTATGTATCCCATGTCACATACATCTACCTATCACTAAATTTTATAACATTAACACATATCCTTTCACACACATGCCAAACACACACATACTCACTTACTCTTTTACCTCTCTTTCTCTCTCTATATATATATGTATGTGCCTATATATATATAGCTTTTCTATATGTATCTATGTATATGAATATGTGAATGTGAATAATATATATACATTATATGACTAAGTTTGTGTGCCTTGTTAGCTTATGGTTTAGTTTTGTGCTTGGTTTAGCAAGTGACTTAGGCTATGAGTTAGTAGCTATCTTGGATACTTGATTTGCATATACTTAGTTTGTTTAGACCTAGAATAACTTGTTTGACCTAATTTAGACTTGTTAGACCTAGTTTGACCAAAGTTGACCTAGGTTTGACTTTTATAGTTGACCAAGTTGACCAAGAGTTGACTTTGGTCTAGATTGACCTAGAATCATGTAGAATGCATAGTAGAACTTCATATTGCCATTTTGGACTTGTTGTGACTTGTGCTGTTCTGATTAGGAGCCAGACACCTCTCCTCGGACAGTATATTTACTTTGGACATTCAGACACCAGGCGAGTACATTCTCTGATCATTTCATAACTTGTTTAGAATTATTTTCCTGCTATAGTTTACCTTATTTGATGTTGTCACGATATTATCACGGATTGGTACTATATGGATCCCTACATTGAGATGTTATTTACTTTCGTGTACATCCTGTATTCCTCGCTCTCATGTTATTCATGTTTATCATGTGCTTCATGCTTATTCATGCATGCTCGTGTACTCTCATGTGCTCTCATGAATCGGTCATGTTTCCCATGTATCTCATGTATAACCTATATTGTATGTGCACTCATTTATGAGCCTTCATGTGAATTTCATGTGCACCCATTTATGGGCCCCCATGTGAAATTCATGTGCACTCATGTATGAGCTCTCATATATATTTCATGTGCACCCATTTATGGGCTTCATGTGAAAACCATGTACATAACATAACTTGTCTGGATCCTTGTATATTGATTGGGGTATGGGGGAGTATAAATAGTCATGTGAACAATTCCAATGTAGAATAGCCTTGTACGCCTATTTAGTATAGCCATGTGCAAATCAAGCCATTCACATGTCGACTTTGTACTCTAAATCACTAGTCACTGGTAGCTCTCTACTTATAGTAGATATTTCTATTACAGTTCTCTTTCTGTTTACATCATATACTTTCTTTCAGTTTCATGTATCGTACTCTCTTGCATATTTATATTCTCTAACCTGTTATGATCTGCGTGAGATGTATTATGCTCGCTCCTGTCCTGACTGGACCTGTTGATAAATTTTACAGATAGCCTGGAGGTTGCCTGCTAGCCTAGAGGAGACACAGTAGAGGCTGTATAGATAGCTAGGGTTTTGCTTATAGCTTATTTTCAGTTGTCTTGAGTTGTATTTATGGATTACTGTATTTGAGCTTTGAGATGTATTTCTGGGTTTGTGTATCTTAGACACTTAGACTTCTATCTGCTGTATCTCTTTTGGATTTCATGTTTTATCTATCTTATATCATGTTCTTCCTTAGTTGTGATTGAGTTTACATTCTGCTATGTCCCCCCCATTCGGGGAGTATAAACTGCTTAGCATTATATTGTTAGATGTTGTGACCTATGACAGCGTTCTACCGCCGACACTGCGACGTAGGCTGGACGTACCCACTTTTGTGCCCTTACTCTAGGGTGCGGATCGTGACAGTTCCATTGAGGGCTAGCTTTAGCCGCCTATCCTTCTGATGCTCGGTCCAGCGACCGTTTTGTGGGCAACACTTCGTGTTTATTTCTTTGTTTTGACCCGTGTTTCGTGCACGGCGCGTTCTCTTGTATAGGCTTCGGCATTTTGCGCCTGTCAATCAATAAAGTTCTAATTCTAAATATATATATATATATATATATATATAAATATAAATATAAATATATATATATATATATATATATATATAAATATATTTATATAATATATATATATATAAATTTATATATATATATAAAATATATATATATATATATATATATATATATATATATATATATATATATATATATATTCATATTTATTTTCTAATGATACTCTTTCCAAAAAAAAAAAAAATATATATATATATATATTCATATTTATTTTCTAATGATACTCTTTCCAAAATTTATATTTAAAGTTATTTATTTAAATTATATTACTTAGATTATCTGTCATTAAATTAAATTGGGTGAATTTCCAATAGGAGAAAATTAGGAAAAGTGGATTTGGCACCAGGATTTCGCTTACATTAATGGACACTTCTACAAAGCTTGATCAAGATGAATAAGGAAAATCACTCATTATACTAAAGTATCTAGTTATGGTTGGTAGTCTACTTTACTGAACTGTTAGTCGCCTTGATACTATGCTTTGCGTTTGCCTCTGTTCTAGATTTCAAGCTAACCCTAAAGAATCACACTTGTGCACCATTTGTGTATCTTTCAATATCTTAAAGGAATTTTAATGATAGGCGTTTGGTATCCCAAAACTACGTCCTTTGACCTGTTTGGTTATTCAGATGATGATTTTACGAGATGCAAGGCTGAGCACAAAAGTACTAGTAACATGTGTCATTTTTTAGGGAAAGCTTTGGTCTTCTTGTTTAGTAAAAAGTAAAATTATGTAGTTTTATAAACAACCGAAGCTGAGTATATCTCTACAGGTCATTATTGTGCTCATATTTTGTAGATGAAACAAACCTTAGAGGACTATCTCCTGTATTTCAAAGAAACGCCTATTTAATGTGATAACACTAGCATGATAAATACCCCAAAGAACCCACTATTTTATTCTCGTACGAAGCACATAGAGGTTAGATATCATTTCATATGTGATCACCAACAAAAGAAAGATATTTTTCAGAATTTTATTAACATAGAGCATTAACTAGCAGATAGTTTCACTAAGCCCCTAGCCAAGGATCGGTTCAATTTCATATATTGAGAACTAGAGATCATAGACTTTACTACTTTTAAACACATGTATGTACGATCTCTGAAACTAAAACAACTGAACTCGTCATGTGCTCAATTATTTTTGTCACAAAACCTTGGGGTCCATTTTTGGTCCCTAGGAATCGAATTCGGATTGAATTCGGTCCCGGGGATTCGAACAATAGTCGGTTAGACCCGAGTTTTCACTTCAACTTTTGGGTTCCTTTATAAGTTATTTCTCCCAAAAAACCTTAAAGAATGAGTTTGCCTGTCCCCTTTCCATCTTCTACCTTCTCAAAACCTCAAAATCCTAGGTTTTCTTCTGGATTTCTTGGCATTTTTCCAAGGAGCTCCTTCTCATTTGAGGTATTGTCTCTCTATTCTCTCCCTCTTTTTATTTTTCTAAGACACTTAGGCTCTTCAAACATGGAGCAAAAAGATCTAGGAGGACAGATGTGACTTCTTACTCCAATCCTCCTTATGAAGAGAGAGCTCCCATCTTTAGCCACTTAGGCTACACGAGGGACATTATGATGACTCATATTTCCATTTTCTTAATATGTTTACTAAATGGTTTAATAATTTTTGCAAAAGAAAGGTTAATCTTGGTCACCCTATCAATTTTACCTTATTTCGTAAGTGTCATAAAATCTTTAGAGATCTGGGTTTGGAAGACCTTGTCCAGATTTGAAATCGTGTTTATGAGAATGTAATTAGATTGTTTATTATAATCTCACTTTTTAGAATAATAAAATCTTTCTCTTGTTTATGGACATGAAATTGCATTTGATGTTGATGATTTATGTATTATTCTCGGTATTCCTGCTGAGGGTGATGCCCTAGTTGACAGTAAACAATTTTTTTATGTATTATTCTCGGTACTCTTGATTCTTTTTTTGATGTCGATTTGTGATGTTAATCTCATCCTCCTAGACATCTAATGGATAGAAATCTAAACCCATATTTCTATAATATTCATGGAATAGTTTTCTTCTTAATTCACCCAAAGGCTAGAGGAACTGACAAGACAACCTCTAAAGAGATCTTCTGTCTTTATCATCTATACTTTAGAATGCCATTCAATCTTCCTATAACTGTTATCAATATCATAGTTGCAATTAGGAATCCAAAAGGCGTGCTCTCATTTATGCTATGTTTATTCCTGAAGTTCTTCAATTCTTCACTATTTCCATAACTCATTGCTCCTTCAATGATGAACCGACTTATTTAGCCAGATCACATATTAGGACTGGTCCTGCTCCTATTGACTCTTCGTTATCCACTCATAGTTCTTCAGTTCACCCTGCTGGAGCTCCTCAATCTACCTCGCATCTTGGCAAGAGTATATTTGAGATGAACTTTATCGCTTATACCATTATAATATTGAGTGTGCATCTATTCTTGCCAATACCTTACATGATCTTTAGTATAGCCTGGCGAACAATCTTGCTGGAGCTATTCCAATGATGCGATATCCAACTCCCATTGGCCATCACATTGATTATCCCAAAGGTCGTAGGATTCTGCATCCTATTGATTTTTTATTTTAATGCTCCTCCTCTTGGTACTTGTAAACCCCCTAAATTTCTACTTAAATTTTTTTTAATATAAATTGAGTATTTAAAAAATTTTACTTGATGTTTGTACGTCGCATAGTCGTATTATATGTCGCGTATGAACTCAATATTTTCATATGCCTCGTCGAGTGCGAATATGTGCGAGGTACATATTTTGTAAAAATATTTTATTTTAGAAGTTTAAATTTCCAAATAATAAATAATAAATATTTATTTTCGATTACTTAAAGTTGCAAAATGTGTCGCATTTGGAATTTTTAAAAACTTTATTTTACATCATGGAAGTTATATAAATAGTAATTTAAAAATGAGGTTTGATGCAAATGATCATTTTATACGAGACATATAAATTATTCCATTTTCAAATTTATTGTTATTAATACTTTATTATTCAAAAATATATTTAAAAATATATTTATTATTTTTGAAATTATTATTAATGGTATTTTTGGAAAATATATTTGAAATTTTGTGGCAATTTTAAATTCTCAATTTGATTTTATGGATGTAATTTAAAAAAGTTTAAAGGTATAATTTATAATTATATTTGAGTTTAGATGATCTAGAATTAAATTTGAATTTAATTTAAATTTAGATTTAATTTATATTATCTATTGGGGATTTAATTAAATCCCAATCCCTATCCAACTGGAAATTCCCACATCCTATAAATAGGCAGGTACTCCTCCACAATTCTACCATTTACAGTTGTGCATTGTGTCTGTGTTCCCTGTCCATCCACTATATATGTCCGTTACATATACAATCGTTCCCTATCTCGTGCCCGATAATTCCGAGCATCCTTCCCGTCGTGTCGGACACAACCCGACACGATATCAACCCAACCGACAATACCAAACAAAATCCTAACCCTACTGCTCCACCACTCCCCGTCGATCACCGTAGAACACCATCACCACGCCACCAACACCACCACCGTCCTTGCCGTCTCCGGCCAAGTTAGGCCGGTGGCCACCTGCAATTTCTCATCTCCTCTCCGAAAACTCCCAAAAATCATCTCCGCCACCGCCACTTCCAACCCCCCATCTCCGGTCCGACCAAGCCCTGTTCGCCCGACCCCGAAAACCCGTACTATGCCCACAACCCGTCACCACCACTGCCAAATCCGCCACCATTGCCCGGCACCTCCGCAGCACTCAAGCCGTAGCCACCGCCACAACCGGCGTAGCTACCACCACCATCACCATCGTAGAAGAAATTAATAAATCCAGGAAAAAGCATCACCTATTCTCGTCATGCCGCGCCCTCAGATCCGGCGCCCTCTCTCCTTTGCGGCAGTCGTCGACACTTGGCAGCGTCTCCTGAGCATGTCCGCCGTGGATCCGCTCACTCTCCACCGAGTCCCCGCGCTCCTCCCGCAAGGCCCGAGTCCCCGTGCGCCTCCATCGCCGCGGCATCCCAGAGCCTTCCCAGCGCTGCGCACGGGAACAACCCTCCCCGCGGACCGCGCGCTGCCTTCCGGCTCCCACGACCCCTGGAGTTGCTTCCCCGCGTAGCCGGTCCGCCTTCCGTACGGTGGAGCTACCGCCGTCGCCGCTACGAGTTTTTCGACCGTCGCCATCACGAGTTTTTCGACCGTCGCCGCTTGGATCGGCCAGCGGCCGCCCGTCACGCCACCCCGCCGCTCCTTACCCCTCCGTCGACGCGCCCTCCGCCGACGGTGAGATCTTCAGCCACCGTGCAGCCTCAGCCGTGCCGCACTCCGGCGACCCCGACCCCGGCGCTGACAATCGCACGACCCCGCGCGCTCTCCGCCTCCGCTGATCCCCTCCGTCGGCGCCGCACCACCTCCGCTGGTGACCGGCACCCTTCGAGAGAGCGCCGCCCCGGTCCCTCCGACCTCCGACGAGCCGACCGCCCCGGTAAAACCCTCTCTTCTCCTTTCTCAAATTTTTTTTACTCTCTCTCTGTTTAAGTGCGGAAGGAAAGTGATGTAGTTGATAAGGTTTATAATTATTATTATTATCATTATTATTTATTATTAGATTTATTATTATTATTGTGATTATGATTATTATTTGTTATTATTATTATTATTAGTATTATTATTATAAACATGATTTTTACAGATTAACTAAAATTAGAAATCTATATATTTATGATTTATATTTAACTTAGCATAGATATTATTACCAATAATATCAATATTATTAATATTTTATTTTCGGTTTTATACTACTATTTTCTAAAAATATAAATATTATAACTAAATAGTAGTTTCAAATTATACAAAAATTTCCTAATATCTTATTCATCAAAATTACTTTAACTAATAAAATGTATTTTTAAGTAATATAGAATACTTTCCAAAAATAGTATATGTATTCACTTACGCAAAATTTTCTCTTTGTCATCATCACTAATCATGACTAATCCGATATCCTTATTTCTCCTTACGACTTTGGACTGCTACCAATCAACCATGACTATTGGACACTCGAAACTTGCCGGATTATTGTACCACACCAGGCGACACATCAGGCAAGACACCTTGCCTTTACTGTTTGAATTTCCTGCTCAATATCATGCATGTTGTGTTTATTTTCAAGTTATTTTCTTTATTATATGTAGATACAAATTACTATATTTTATACAATTAGCTTAGAGTTAAGGGACTACCGTCAAATTTAGTGTGTCTCATTGACTTGTCACGAAGGTACACGAGTTGTGTGTGAGAGTTATGAGTATCATATAGAGGTCACTTGCGTGTGGGCTGATCCCCCGTGCACATGCGTAGGAATAACTGTCAATAGATGCATGATTAGAAGACTTGGTGAAAATGACACGTGTTTGTGTGTCATGGTTACGACACACGTATAGTATCATTGGAGGGGAGGGGACAGCTACTAGTGTAGCGGCTACTTTTAGTTTACACATTTGGGAGATAGTGTCTCGGATGAGCGCTACGTGTTACCCGGCCGATAGTGTCTCGGATGAGCGCTACTTGTTGGCCACTCTTTATTACTTTCTTGTGACAGTCCCTGCGTAGAACATTGTCCTCTAAATTAAAATCCACATAGAATGGTTAGGAACCTTTACGCATGTATATTTTCTATTGAGCTCTTACTATTCTGTTTATGGCATGATGTTATGTGTCTTGTTACGTCCCTCTGAGGACCTGGTTTTTTCTCAGGTGTGTGTTCATGTTTTCTGCAGGTGTTCTAGCCAAGGCCGTGGTCTTCTCCATTCCTTCGAAGACAATTGTGCTTGGTTCGTTTTATCATTTTGTCGATCGCTTTCTTGTATATTTATTTTATTGAGATAGTTGGTAGTGGACTTTGTCTCCGCCCAAGGATTGTATCATAAATGTTCAAGTTGAATTTTTTTATTATTATTCTTTTCATTGTGGATGAGATTTAGTTTGTCTTGGAATACTACATTATATAGCTTATGTATACATACGAGTCTTCGTATATTGGAGTAGACTTCGTATGTATACAGCTGGCATGATACATATCTAGTCCCAAGTATTTTGGGACTGGGCGTTACATGTTTTTGTGGTGGCCCATGCAGGTCAGTTTGCCGTTTTGGTTACATAACTGTACCGAACGGGCCTGCAATATAGGATTAGAGTCTAGAATCTCATCCACTTACTTGACATCCTTTCTTGACATCAAATTCCGAACTCCCGTTACCATTGCATCATGCTTGAACTCTTTCTACCGTAAATCCTTATCTTTCGTGCTTAGTGACAGTTAGGAAGATGACTACACTATTATATGCTCATAGGTCAATCACATGGTTAGGAAGATTACATTGACAATTAATATGCATTAAGATTTTATTTGAGATATAAAGGCATTTATTTTTCCTAGAAATATGATCTTAAGGATTAGTTAATTTCAAGTTGGGTAGTAGCATATTACCGTCTTCAAAAGATAGTTAGAATTTTATTATTACAAGGGGGTATACACAAGAGAATAGCTAGATCGAGAAAACAAAATTTTGATTTACGAAAATAGTAAAATAGTGAAATAGTTATGATTTATTAGGGACATGAAATCGATTGAGAAATAACTTAAGTTTTATATCGTGACGCATGATCTACATTTAACTTTAAAAGTTTGAATTGTAATATTATAAGGTTTATCTCGAGATTATTTAAGAAGTTTTAATTATGATTTTAGACAACTAGAGAGGACGAAAGTTTAGTTTGAGGGAGCTTTAGGTTAAAAAAAATTTAGTCGTACGATTTATAAGTTTATTTAACGATGGAAAAATTTTGTTTAAATATTTGGAGGATAAGAAAGCAACTTTGAAAAAAAACTTTCAAATTTTAAATTGTGTCATATGATCTATGATTTAAAAAAAAAGTTAATTAGATTTCAAGTTTAAAGCTTTGATTATGAATATTTAAAAAGGATTTAAATTGAGTTACATGATTACGATTGATGAAACGGGCTAAGAGTTTATCTCGAGGTACATTTGAGAATTAATTTTTTTTTTAAAAGTGATAGCTTATCATGGAAGTTTAGTTGTGCCGCATTAGATATGATGAAGGTTACTTGGAAATTATTTAAAGAAAGGTTAACTTTAAGTTATGGTTAGATATTTGATGGAGTATCTTGAGATAGTATTTCGAAACTGTTGAGGAACTTGAAATTTGAAATTAGTTCATATATTGGTAGAGAACCAAGAAGCAAGCAAGTCACCCGAATGGAATACAAGTAATCCTCATTAATTGCCATGATAGTTGTACTCAAGTGTAGTTAAGTCATCTGCCAAACTATGTGAAGATATCTCAATCTTGATTCACTCGACATTTCCTTAAACCTAGATTTTATCGTGACTTTCTCATACTCCATCTAAGTGGCTATCATATCTTTAGAAACTGTATTTCTAACTTATTTTACCTTGAGTTACTCGAATCTGAATTATCTTTATTTCATGCTTTTAACTTGTCAATTATTTTGTGCGTTAATTATTATCTCATGAACTCCCACTTTCTATTTAAATTCTTTTGTGTCCTTTATCGTGACTTGAATATTTGGAGCACAATACTAGACTTTTCCTTCCCACAACTTTCACATGTAAGACCTAGGCGAGCTCACCTTCATGCAGCTATATCACGTGCCACTAAAACACGTCCCCTTGTACTCTATTTTTATGGTACAACTTTCGGGTCATAAAGACTAACTGTAACCTTTACCATGATATCGATATATTTATTGACCATGGATCTCGACTCAATTCTTTCGACCCGATATATGATTTTATTCTACTTAATTCCTTACATGCTTAACCTTGCATTTATCTTGATTGCTGGACCTATCACACCAGTAGTTTAATTCTTGTAAGTTGGGTATAATATCTCACTACCTAACAAACCCTTTTTCCTAGTGAACAATATTGATAAGTTCATTAGACCATAACACTTAGAGGACCCTAACTTGTCTAGTCAACCAAGCCGACTGCATATGCCCAAATTTCGGACGAAACTTAGATTTTATAAGACCTTGGACTAATTAATTTCTTCCACCATTACCCTTTACTTATTATTTTATCTACCTATGATGCTAAAATAGCTTAGTTTTACAAGCTTATTCTTTATCAAGCTTGATCATGACATATATTTAATGTGGGCGCCACTAATACATTGTCTAAATCAGAACTGACGTATTATGGTCTGATCAACCATAGTGCACTTGGTTCGCTTTTCATATATCATACTATATGGATGGAGACATAGTTAAACTTGCCCCTAGAGTCTCCTCCACGATTACCTTGACAATTCTCTTGGAATTATACAACCGCCTTTGAATCACATATTAGCATTCGAAAACATCTCCTTTGGACTCTTGTTGGCTTTTGTCTTTTAACTATTCTAGACAAAGCTTGTGATTGATAGATAGACCAAACCATTCTCCTATGACCATGATAATTGTATATACTTGGGAATAGTTAACCACTGACCAACCAATATGACTATCCCCGCCTTGAGCTACTTGCCTTTTTCTTCGACCCTAGAATCAACTTTCATGACCTTTTTGAAATTTGAAGATGATTCAACTCTAGACCTAGACAACCCTATATCTTCTATCATGACCCCTAATCACTTGAATGATTCCTATCATTCTTTCATTCGTGCCGTCAACCTAGACACTTACCATACAATCTTCTTCGAAGTGTCCTAATCCCCAAGTCCCCAAAATATCCACTTAAGCTACTTCCATTGTACTATCATGATTTTTACCTTGACTAGCAACCCTCATTCAATTCCAAAATTGTGAATTATTTGTCGTTATCGGAATCACGATTTTCTCGCCCAATGATTTGGGTTACCTTACCCTCGTACCTTCTCACCCCTTACTTATTCTTAATTTCGAGGACGAAATTCTTGTAAGTTGGGTAGGATGTAAACCCCCTAAATTTCTACTTAATTTTTTTTTTATATAAATTTAGTATTTCAAAAATTTTACTTGATGTTTGTACGTCGCATAGTCGTATTATACGTCGCGTATGAACTCAATATTTTCATATGCCTCGTCGAGTGCGAATATGTGCGAGGTACATATTTTGTAAAAATATTTTATTTTAGAAGTTTGAATTTCCAAATAATAAATAATAAATATTTATTTTTGATTACTTAAAGTTGCAAAATGTGTCGCATTTGGAATTTTCAAAAACTTTATTTTACATCATGGAAGTTATATAAATAGTAATTTAAAAATGAGGTTTGATGCAAATGATCATTTTATACAAGACAAATAAATTATTCTATTTTTGAATTTATTGTTATTAATACTTTATTATTCAAAAAGATATTTAAAAAATATTTATTATTTTCAAAATTATTATTAATGGTATTTTTGGAAAATATATTTGAAATTTTGTGGCCATTTTAAATTCTCGATTTGATTTTATGGATTTAATTTAAAAAAGTTCAAAGGTATAATTTATAATTATATTTGAGTTTAGACGATCTAGAATTAAATTTGAATTTAATTTAAATTTAGATTTAATTTATTTGAATTAAATTTATATTATCTATTGGGGATTTAATCAAATCCCAATCCCTATCCAACTGGGAATTCCCACATCCTATAAATAGGCAGGTACTCCTCCACAATTCTACCATTCACAGATGTGCATTGTGTCTGTGTTCTCTGTCCATCCACTATATATGTCCGTTACATATACAATCGTTCCCCATCTCGTGTCCGACAATTCTGAGCATCCTTTCCGTCGTGTCGGACACAACCCGACACGATATCAACCCAACCGACAATACCAAACAAAATCCTAACCCTACTGCTCCACCACTCCCCGTCGATCACCGTAGAAAACCATCACCATGCCACCAACACCACCACCGTCCTTGCCGTCTCCGGCCAAGTTAGGCCGGTGTCCACCTGCAATTTCTCATCTCCTCTCCGAAAACTCCCAAAATCATCTCCACCACCGCCACTTCCAACCCCCTATCTCCGCCATCTCCGGTCCGACCAAGCCCTGTTTGCCCGACCCCAAAAACCCCGTACTATGCCCACAACCCGTCACCACCACTGCCAAATCTGCCACCATTGCCCGGCACCTCTGCAGCACTCAAACCATAGCCACCGCCACAACCGGCGTAGCTACCACCACCATCACCATCGTAGAAGAAATTAATAAATCCAGGAAAATCTATCACCTGTTCTCGTCGTGCCGTGCCCTCAGATCCGGCGCCCTCTCTCCTCTGCGGCAGTCGCCGACACTCGGCAACGTCTCCTGAGCATGTCCGTCGCGAATCCGCTCACTCTCCACCGAGTCCCCGCGCTCCTTTCGCAAGGCCCGAGTCCCCGTGCGCCTCCGTCGTCGCGACGTCCCAGAGCCTTCCCAGCGCTGCGCATGAGAACAGCCCTCTCCGCAGACCGTGCGCCGCCCTCGGGCTCCCACGACCCCTGGAGTTGCTTCCCCACGTAGCCGGTCCGCCTCCCGTACGGTGGAGCTACCGCCGTCGCTGCCACGAGTTTTCCGACCATCGCCATCACGAGTTTTTCGACCGCCGCCACTTGGATCGGCCAGCGGCCGCCCGTCACGCCACCCCGCCGCTCCTTACTCCGGCGCCGACGCGCCCTCCGCCGTTGGTGAGATCTTCAGCAACCTCGCAGCCTCAGCCGCGCCGCACTCCGGCGACCCCGACCCCGGCGCCGACAATCGCACGACACCGCGCTCTCTCTGCCTCCGCTGATCCCCTCCGTCGGTGCCGCACCCCCTCGACTGGTGACCGGTACCCTTTGAGAGAGCGCCGCCCCGGTCCCTCCCACTTCCGACGAGCCGACCGCCCCGGTAAAACCCTCTCTTCCCCTTTCTCAAATTTTTTTTACTCTCTCTCTCTCTGTTTAAGTGCGAAAGGAAAGTTATGTAGTTGATAAGGTTTATTATTATTATTATTATTATTATTATTATTATTATTATTATTATTTCTATTATTATTATTATTATCATTATTATTTATTATTAGATTTATTATTATTATTATGATTATGATTATTATTTGTTATTATTATTATTATTAGTATTATTATTGTAAATAGATTTTTACAGATTGACTAAAATTAGAAATCTATATATTTATGATTTATATTTAACTTAGCATAGATATTATTACCAATAGTATCAATATTATTAATATTTTATTTTCAGTTTTATACTACTATTTTCTAAAAATATAAATATTATAACTAAATAGTAGTTTCAAATTATACAAAAATTTCCTAATATCTTATTCATCAAAATTATTTTAACTAATAAAATGTATTTTTAAGTAATATAGAATACTTTCCAAAAATAGTATATGTATTCACTTACGCAAAATTTTCTCTTTGTCATCATCACTAATCATGACTAATCCGATATCCTTATTTCTCCTTGCGACTTTGGACTGCTACCAATCAACCATGACTATTGGACACTCAAAACTTGCCGGATTATTGCACCACACCAGGCGACACATCAGACAAGACACCTTACCTTTACTGTTTAAATTTCTTGCTCAATATCATATATGTTGTGTTTATTTTCAAGTTGTTTTTTTATTATATGTAGATGCAAATTACTATATTTTATACAATCGGCTTAGAGTTAAGCGACTACCGTCAAATTTACTATGTCTCATTGACTTGTCACGATGGTACACGAGTTGTGTGTGAGAGTTGTGAGTATCATATAGAGGTCACTAGCGTGTGGGCTGATCCCCCATGCGCATGCGAAGGAATAACTGTCAATAGATGCATGATTAGAAGACTTGACAGTTATCTATATTAAAACAGTGTGGTGGAACTGACACGTGTTTGTGTGTCATGGTTACGACACACGTATAGTATCATTGGGAGGGAGGGGACAGCTACTAGCGTAGGCGCTACTTTTAGTTTACACATTTGGGAGATAGTGTCTCGGATGAGCGCTACGTGTTACCCGGCCGATAGTGTCTCGGATGAGCGCTACTTGTTGGCCACTCTTTATTACTTGCTTGTGACAGCCCCTGTATAGAACGTTGTCCTCTAAATTACAATCCACATTGAATGGTTAGGAACCTTTACGCATGTATATTTTCTATTGAGCTCTTACTATTCAGTTTATGGCATGATGTTATGTGTCTTGTTACGTCCCTCTGAGGACCTGGTTTTTCCCTAGGTGTGTGTTCATATTTTCTGCAGGTGTTCTAGACAAGGCCGTGGTCTTCTCCATTCCTTCGAAGACAATTGTGCTTGGTTCATTTTATCATTTTGTCGATCGCTTTCTTGTACATTTATATCTTTGAGATAGTTGGTAGTGGACTTTGTCTCCGCCCAACGATTGTATCATACATGTTCAAGTTGAATTTTTCTATTATTATTCTTTTCATTGTGGATGAGATTTAGTTTGTCTTGGAATACTACATTATACAGCTTATGTATACATACGAGTCTTCGTATATTGGAGTAGACTTCGTATGTATACAGCTGGCATGATACGTATCTAGTCCCAAGTATTTTGGACTGGGGCGTTACAGTACTCCTCCTGCTTGGGATGGTGATCATTATTAGTTACTTTGGCTCTGCTTGGTGTTAGTTCTGTGGATGCACTAGTCATTTTGATGTTCTATGTTTTAGATGTTTGGATGCTGATATCGTTATATATTCTTTATTACTTTCATGGTTTATGCTTGAGAACTTATGCTATCTATGAGGTAGTTTCTGCACTATAACGTGTAGAAGCATATAATTTTAGGCACATCAGGGTGCCGAAGTTTCTATGCGCCACAAACATCATGCGCCGAAGACGTAGGAAAAATATCAGCATATCATTCAAAGACAGTAAAAATGAAAGCACATGAAGAGAAGATTTTTATTTATATGAAAATCTATTACATGGCTCTTCATTGCATTAAAAGTTTACTAAAATAGCCCAGTCTAAACTTTACGGCTAGGCGCATCACTCGGACATCTCAGCATGGGCGTGTCTCTTCCTCATCAGAGCAAATCACTTATTGGTCAACGAACGAATTACTTCCTCGTCAACGCACAAGCGCATCGGCTAATGAAGCAGTTATTGAGCAGAACGTGGGTTGGCAATCAATCCAAACCTGGTGGCTCTTCTAGCATAACGAAGGTTGGGGCATGACGACCATCCAAATCTTGCATTCAACTTGGCACTCGATGTCGTCTCATAGAAGAACACTGCCAGCAAGGTGTAAGAGCACGAATCGCTCTGACCGTAGCTAACTCGGCGCATCTCAGTTATCTGAAAGATTTCGTCATCAAAACCAAAGCTTTTTTAACGAGGAGATCCACAATCCGTATTACAATGTCTTGCCAATGAGGAGGATCGATAGAGTTCATCTTCACTGAGAAGTGGTGTGAAAATGAGAACGAAATTTTCTCTACCACATAAAATACTACTATTTATAGGCCACGGTAACCAAACCCATGCACCAAGCGGTAGCTCTTCCCCAAATTATTGTGATGAACTTAGCATTTATGGCAATAAATCTGCTATCTTAAAATTAGCTAAGTCAAAAGTCATTAATTTTAGCTTCAAAACGTTCAACAGGGTTGACAAAAGGGATGCACCCCACAGCCAATGCGCCCCTCCGACATATGCGCTCCTCATGTATATGTGCTCTACAAACTAATGCACATATGAGTGCATACGCCCAAAAAAATATGCCTACCCGAGCACGTCTCCTATCAGAGCATTTAATGCTAAGTGACAGAAGTCGTCAACACATGTCTAAGGACTGAAAAGTTGGCAACTTTCACAAAAACTTAGAGATGCTAACGTCAGCATCTTCATTATTTTTTTTGTCGGCTATGCTTAGCCACGTGGCCGGCTAAACATTCACATGCGCCTCTATGGTCATGCGCCTGAACTTCGTATGTGCCTCTACAACAATGCGCCCAGACTTGCTATTGATCCCAAAAGTCATATGCCAAAGCCTCCTTATGCACCAGATCCTAGACGCATCCAAGCAAATCATCATGTAACAAATCAAAGATCTTTGAGCAATGTGCATGGGCCACGGGTCATTGACTCAGTTCTTCTCACGAACTGGTGCTAACCACCCAAGATCTCAGCAACAAACAAATCTCAACAACTACCACATATTGGCTCCTCTACAGCCCAATTGTGCAGTTTCCAATAGATTCAATTCAAGCTCCTTGGTGCAGTGCCCATGCACCCAACAAAGTCATGCGCAAAGCATTCCAACATGTAAAATCTCCATGTACGCACGAACATATCATTCCGTTGCCTAGAAATAGAAGGATCATTCCTTCATTCAACTTTTTTGGTGCTACTTCTACAAATCCTCTAAGCTATTCAACAGCTTTGACTCATTACCTTCACCAGAGCAATTCAAACGTTTAGAGAGCTCGAGATCATCGTCAGATCGTCAATGGATTAAAGAATCAACTCTCTATCGCCACGGTTCCTGGATAAAAGACAAAAGTGTACTCAAAGGATTCCATTAAAAATCCGAAGTTGTACTTTATTTTGTTTGATCATTTATAAAAGTTTCTTCAGTTACTTTTTAATGGCAAACAAGCTGGCGACTCTTCTGGGCACCACTTTCTCTTCTAACGAGAAGGTTGTGTCGCAGTCTGATGATAAGAAGCTCGGCTCCTCCTAGAAGACACTGGTGGTACGCTTCGATCAGCAAACGTACGTAGAGTTTCTCTCTGAAGGCAGCATGAGTCCTTCGAAGCGGCTTCTAAAGCCAAAGAAGACTTGCCAAGTCTGAGCACCCAAAGGCGATGTACCGAGCACCACAACAGAAGAAGCTGTGCTATTGCAGTCATCCATTCTTGTTGACGTTCTCAGCAAGCAAGATGTTGCTATCGGTGTAGCACATTTGCCAGGGAAGTGCAGTACTGACTGCAACTCCCAACCCATTTCTTCCTAGTCGAAGAAGACGCGCCGATGGAACAAGGGCGTAGCCACTCTCTTGCGCATGAGCTCTGCTGCGTAGGAAAAACATCTATCTTCGACAGAATCACTCACTGTGAAGACGAAGAAAAGTTGGATTCTGAGAACTATGTGCCTTCACGGGCTAGTTCAAAAATGTTCAAGGCAGCATGGGTCATGCGCCCACAATGTGCTATGCCAACAGTGAACCAAAAATGCATACTAAAAGTTATGCGTACAACTGATGGTAAGCTGTATAGAGTTGACCTAGATGCTTTGGTACCAGGAATGAGTCAACTCTTCAAGTGCTCCTCTTACTTGGGCGTATCTCATGCACAAGAAACCAAGTCAAGGAAGGCGAATCCTATGGTGTCGAACCTATGCGCCCACGTGGGCTATGTGCATGAACTGGGTTCGACTCACAGTAAGTCCACTCCCACTTTGAAGTATCTTCTTCATTTGGAACCAAGTTGGATGGGGTAAATAATGTGGTGTTGAACCCATGTGCCTGCGAAGGCCGCGCACGTAAAGTAGGTTCGACTCGCAATATGTTCTGCTCTTCTACCAATGATCTGGGTGCATTTCATGCACTAGAACTGGATCAGGGGCGCATCACTTACATAACTACCCTGATGCTTCGCTTTCCTATGCACCTGAAGAGGGTGAGAATGTGAAACTCTTCTCACACGATTTACATAATGTGATCACTCACAAACGTAGATCGAAAGTGATGACCACCATGCATAATGCTCCCCTCATGGGGCATACTTGTGCTACGATCACTATCAACTCCTGCTGTTGCAAAACAGTGGCTCCACTACCAAGGCAGTCTTTGTTCCAACGACTGCAATTTGTTGTACCTATCCGACGTCGCGTTGGAAAGAGGGTGCCAATTGACGAGGAGGAAGAACCCTTGGTCGCCTCGTACCATGTCATCTCTAGTTCTCCTACACCCGAAAGAAAGGCAAACACCACCAACCCTTCTACCTCGGCTAGTTTATCGAAGAGCCGACCGAGAGGAAACAAAGCAATAATCCCTACGAACGGGTGTTTGCAAAAAAAAGTCTAAAAAAAAGACTTAAATACCAACTAAGAAAAGAAAGTATAAAAGTACAATTTAAGTCTGAGGAAGTACAACTTTAGGAATCTGATTAGAAGACGATTACTTTATCTCTTGGACGATAAGACGTCAGAGAAGAAATGCTCTGGAACATGTCGCGATAGCCTTGTCGAAAGACTATGATCATTAATGATGATTTGAAAAATGATTTTAAACTCTATTTATAGAGTTTAATAATAACTGTCAGGTAGTTGCAATGATTGGCGCACACTGCAAAATAGGCTAATTTTGTATTGTTTTGGCATACCATACTATGTTTCATCCATTTGCGCAAACGGTTTGCTTAACTGCATGGGACGCGTAGCATTCTGTGAGAGAATGGTGCTTGGTCGTAGGTGTTTGCCCTGACAAAAGGTTATGCAAACTTTTTGTATATTAAACGTAAAAAGAGTACAATCGATTCCTAAACAGAAGATCTACATACAAATTTTTTTGGGAAATTATGGCGGTGGAGATCGAGCACTACAGCGGCTTCTTTACTCCGTTGACGATCTGACGAAGAGTTGAACTTGCTCTGGCTTTTTGGTGCTTGTGATTGGAACTCTGGGTTGCCAATCAAGAGGATACCGAAAAATAAAGATTTTGAAGCCTCTTTATCGATGGAAAACTCCTTCTATTGATAAGAAAGCACATATACGATGTGCATAAGGATTGTGCAGGAATGCTGCACGTAAAGATAGAAAAGAATCTTGAAGTTGCATGGTGAGGGCTGCCGCTGAGCTGATACGTGGCAGACGTTAGGATTCTCCTTTATCAAGATATTGGGGGGGAATTATCAATATGACCGAATAAACGACATGTGGTGTTTGTTTACTGTTAATTGAATGAACCTGAACAGATTCTGTTCCTATCCTTGAAGTTGGATTTTGTCTTATCTTAGGGGCCATTGGTTTAAATAAACCAATTGGATATGGCCTTCATCTATAAGAACAAATTCTGTCCTAATCTGCAGTTTCAACAAACCGATAGGATATTGCTCTTATCAACAGAATCAAACTTTGTCCAACCTTAAAGACGGTAGTTTTTAGACAAGCCAATCTAAAAAGGACATAAATACTTGTCTGGCCATATGAAACTACGTCACCCAGTAAGAATGCACTTCTATGCGAGCTGCGCTTTTGGCGAGGCTTTGAGATCAATGCACTTCTAGGCGATGAGTAGATTGTGCTTTAGGCGACGGAGTCACTGCACTTTTAGAGCGACGAGAGGGCTTATGCTTTAGGCAACAGGGCACTACGCTTTTAGAGCGACGAGTGGGCTTGTGCTTTAGGCAACGTAGTCACTGCAATTTTAGAGCAACGAGTGAACTTGTGCTTTAGGCAACAGAGTCACTGCGCTTTTAGAGCGACGAGTGGACTTGTGCTTTTGGCAACAGAGTCACTTGTTGTAATGCCCCAGTTCCGAAATACTTAGGACTAAGTACGTAGACATGCCAGCTGCATATATACGAGTATACTTCAATATGTGGAATCCTCCTATGTATACATAACCTGTAAAATGCAGTAAACCATGGTAACAATCTCATCCAAAAAATCAAAAGAATAATGATATAAATCAACTCATGAATTATTATTTTATACAAGACGTTGGACGGAGACAAATCCACTACCAACCAATTTAATTAGAAGGAATACATAATAATGAAAGGAATTGTCGTACGAAGGAAAGTCGAACCAAGAGCAATCATCCTCGAAGAAATAGAGTAGATCACGGCCCTGGGCTAGAGCACCTACGAACAGACAAGAAAGCACACACCTGGAGAGATCACCAGGTCCTTAGAGTGATGTAACAAGATACATAAGAACATGCCATATAATTTGTGATAATATAAATAAAAGGAAAGGTGCATGCAATAGGGACCCTAACCGTTCTACTGTGAACATGCAGTTTGAGATACAATCCTTCGACGCATGAGCCCTGGCTGTAGATAGGATCGACATAGTTTCTGTATAGGGCACCAGGGGCCTACGTCCGTAACGTTCGAAGATAGTCAGATGGCATCATGTACAAGGGGGTACGTCCATAATGCTCTAGGAAACGTCAGAGGGCACCTGGAGCCTGCGTCTCCAGTAGAGCGCGCAGATAATCAATGAAGTGCAAAATAAGACCATACGTCAGGTATTGTTCTCTCCACCCAATGCATAGTATCGTCATCTTCAAGACTAATATGAACCTCTAGTAAGCGCCAAATCTACTAACATGCAATTCTATTGGCAGTTACTCCTATCCGTCGTACGCCTCAGACGTATCGGTGGCCAGCCGACTATGCAAGTACGTGTCCTATATGTAACACACAATACATAATAAAGCATATGTCAAGGAAGTATGAGATATACCAATACCTCATCATCAATGGGTGGTCACTAGGTAAGTCAATACAAGAAAATAGAACGAAAGCAAGTAAAACGACCGATACAGTCGCTTGCACCCAAGTGTGACATGGACGCACAATTATATAATACTAAAAATAGATAAGTACTGCTGAATATAAATAATTGAAAATAAGATAAAGTAAATCACAGAGTAAGGTGGCAAGTTTTCTTGCCTGACGGTGCGGGAATGGTAATCCAATAATCAAGTACGTCAACAACGAATCTCAAAATTCACGAATCTCAAAATCCACGAACGGCTCCGGATGCTGAAACAAACTTCAAGAAGGTTTCCGGTGTAAAAGATATATGTAGGAAACACTTGTCCAAAAGTCAAATTCTAGAACAGGGGCAAAATTATAATTTAGGGTCAAAACGATGTCCGTCGTTGGACCCATTTTGCACCGAAATGCGTGCTAGTATCTACGGTCCCTAAAGTCATAAAAATACATGTCTACGGGTCCAGTTTTAGGAGAAAAACCAATCGTATATCCAAAGTTAGATTCTAGCGGGCCGTGTACAATTTTGCCCGTTAGATCTGGTCGTAGGCCCGCCAAATAGGCGTTCTGGTTGACCTTCTCAGAATCGGACCAAACTTGGCATACAGGACCAAAATTTTGATATGGTCCTATTAGCACAAATTTTGTCTGGATACGATGAACGTACACGAAGTTATGGCCAAGTTTACAAAAGGTCGATACGGGGGTACCTTGATGGATACGTACTGATTTCGTCGCACACACAATGAAATCGAGTTCCGTCAGTTCCCACACGTCGGCAACATCCATACGTGCCTTTCGATACGTATAATTTACGACCATGTCACCTTGTTTGTCGGGGCTCACGCCGTATCAGGAAAAGTTTTCTAAAATTTAATGTTTTTAATCCAGTTTTTCTTGAATTTTCATCAACGAATAACATCATGTACACTAACTGAAAACTAAAACTACCAGGTGCTTTTTAATCTCATATATGTTGTCTTAGACTATTTTAAATTAGTTTATGAAAAACCCTAATATATAGTTCATAAACTGGCTTTCAAGTTGGGGGTTTGGACAGCCTCTTTGCTCTATTTTTCGAGCAGTTTTTGGCCAACTTTGCATCGAGTTCTACGTCGATGTAGAGGGTTAAATCCAAATCCCTTTGATGGGATTCAAAGAGGGTTAAATTGGCTTCTAATAAAAATTTCTAGATCAAAAATTAATTAAACAAGTTGACAGAAAAATGGTCGAGAAGTCTGGTACCTGGTTGCGGCTGAACAGAGTATTCTCTGTTCGATGTTGAGTTCGGCTGCTGCTCGGCGGTGCTTCGATGAACTGGGACGCTGTGCAGGCGGTCGACTACAGTTAGGTGGAGCACGGGGTGTCAGCGAGGCTCTGGATTCGTGGTGTTTGGGTTGAGGTGAAGTTTCACGAGAGAATTTATAAAAGGTCTTAGGGTTTGGCTAGGTTTTGTTATATAGGTTTTAATCCTATTTTCCTTTAGATTTGTGTTCCGTAGAACACAAGAATCTGATGTGGGTTAGGTCGATTAGGTGGGGGAGGATCTGGGTAGGATTGTGTCAAAATTTGAATTTGATTTGAAGAAGGATTTGGGAGAATCGGTTTGATCTCAATCGGGACCTTGGTCTTTGTTATACGGAGTAAGGGGCGAGAGAAATTAATAACTGTGACTCGCGAGATTTTCAATCTCGCGATTAATTGAGTTTTTTTTAAATGCTACAGTAGCTATATGTTGTTATATGTATATTAATCATATATACATATGAATATGCTTGTACACTACTCCAAGCAATACATACATAATAAGTATATATCACATTATATATATACCTCTATGTATATACATTGTATAAACCCATATACCTATAATTCATATATATATATATATATATATATATATATATATATATTTTTTATGTATATATATATATATATATATATATATATATATATATATATATATATATATATATATATATATATATATATATTTTATGAACCATTTATTACATAAGCTTGTAAAGATTTATCTATGTAGACAGAGTATAGCATTTAAACTTGCTCAGAATATAAAAATTTCTAAAATAAATTAAATAAAAAATCAAGTAATTAACATATTGTAAAATATATAAATAAAACCTCAAAAATTTAAAGGGTTTACATCCTACCCAACTTATAAAAATTTTGTCCTCGAAACTAAAATAATCTAATATTAAAGAACATTAGGATTAAATTCGAAGGGTGAGCAAGCACATCCAATCATATCCCGGTTTTCGAAAGGATGGAGGGGGTTATCTCAAAATTCCAAATTGATGTCGTATTCTACAAGATGGAATATTCTTCTTTCAAGACTCTACCCAACTTATAAAAATTGGCTAACCGTGAAATCATCGTTACGAGAATTCCGAGAAGGACAATTACTATTGGAAGGCACGAGAAGTTTGGGCATTCTTGACCGTAGTCACGGTTCTAAAAAAACCTTAATATTGGCATGGCACTTGGTTAATAAGTCCTATAGGAGGGTTATTATCGTTTAACATTATTGCTATAGGGGTCATACTTTAACACTAGTAGTAATTTATCGTTCGGATACGACTAGAATATATCGGTCCAAAAAAATTCCAGTCTTCGCCTAAGATGGATAACTAAGAGATGAACTGAAGGAAAAGTAGAAGTCTTGGCCGAGAGTCGAGAACCCATGGCAAGTGCATAAACCTTTCTTTAGTATACAATTAGGTAAGTGTTTGAATTCTTTCTGTCATAGTGACTAGGGTGTGATGGTTCGGTGTTTGGTGTTGTGTAGAGGGCATGGACTTGCTTGAGTGTACATCATATATCATAGATGTGACATGACTTGCATGGATCATGGGTATTCAGTTTAGTTAAAGGAATGGATCGATATTGTATGGTTTAAAAGCAATTTGAACAAAAATAGGCATATATGGTTTGTTCTAAAGTAAGAATGCATCATACATGTGGTGTAATTAAAATAGAGCACAAAAGGTGTGTTTGTGCAAGACATATATTTTATGTGTATAGCTTGACTGGTCTAGTTCATGATTGTGAAGTTTGTTCGATGGGAACGACTCATGTTGTGCTCAAAACATCAAAGTCATGGTAGTGGGTATCAATTGATACAGATAAAAGTGGACGTTTATGAACCAATGGATTATTTGTTCAATTGGAATCCATCTATCCCAATCATTTGCTAATTAAAGAACACTACGTTCTTAGAGAGGCTTGGAATCTTTATACCTCAAAAATTTCTTTCTCGATTTAAACAAGAAAAAAATGATTGTATGACATAATGGACTTGAATAATTAAGGTTGCAATCTTTTACTATAGTTATTTAAACATACGAGCAAAGGAGTATAAAATACATTACGAGGAGCGTGTCATAACTTTCAACCAGAAGGGGCAGTTAAGAATAACATCACATTCTAAAAGTTAGAGTACAGTAAGTTCAAATTTCTACCCACTCATAGAAATTGGTCAAACATAGAAAGCACAATAGTAGGACTTCCAAGAAGATTATATTTTAAGGAGATGTATGATGGTATGAGGTATTCTGATCGTTGTCACGAACGCAAAAAGGAAGCCTAGGTATTACTTATTTAACATTGTCTATATACTGACCATGTTTCCTCAAAGCAATATGAAGGGTCTTGGTCAAGCATAACCACTAACAAGTTGGTACAGTAGGATTCCAGCCATAACATATCATAGGCTACAAGTTGGTACAGTAGGATTCCAGCCATAGCATATCAAGTGGTTGGGCTATTTGCTAGTCGGGTTGGTTAACTAAGTTCCTTAAGCCCAAAAATATGCCTTCTGTGACTTTTGGGTTTAATTAGCACAACGGGCCTCTATTGAGTGACACACTAGTGGCATTGCGTAGAGGGCTTCGAGTAGATCACAACCATATATTGGGCCAAAAGATTTGAGTCAAGGTTGGATCGCTAATTGCGGTCGGAAAGTTCATCGGTGTTATGGTAAGGGTTATCGCTAGTCCTTTTTGACTTGAAAGTCGTATTATAAAAATAGAGTACAAGGGGGCATGTTCGAGTGGGACATGATATATTTGATGAAGATGGGCTCGTCTAGGTCTCGCATATGAAATTTATTGAAAGGTAACAGCTAGTCTTACGCTCCAAATATCGAAGTCACGACAAGGGACACCAAAGATCTAAATAGAAAGTAGGTGTTCATGAGGCACTAGTTATTACCCTAAAAGAAACCAATTTATCCCAATCACTCGGTAATACTAGTAAGTCCTAAAATGTAGAGGGGCTTTATAATCTATATTCTCCCAAAATTTCTTTCTAGAAGCTTAACTAAGACACAGTTCTATGGTTAGTGAAGTTAGGAAACCATCAAGTTGTGATATCGTATATTAAATTTTGATTATGATAGGATACTATATTATATAATAGGAAATGTGATAAGGTAGATATGAATCAAGTTCGAAGATCGTGCCCCGATTTCTAATAAAGGGAAAATAATTGTGTACAACGTTACACGAGTCGATAAACTAAAATGATCCACTCGCCCATAATATACGAGAGTTATCGATGGGGGTAACGAACTCTAAGACACGCCATACGAAAGATCTCAACTAGGTCATAAATTTCTATTTATGTTAAGTCGGTCAGACTATAGTCATAAGGTTTCTAATGGTGTTGCACGTAGTGCTCATGCGTTGTTGTTGATAACTAGTGAATCAAAATGATGGAGCATCATGCTACAGGTATTGGCCAAGCTGGTGAAGGTATGGTTATAATGTTAAGTCACATCTTTAATAATAAAATTTTATACCTAGAACGACACCTGTTGACTCCCTAATCTCGGAATGGGTGTCTATCACAGTCATCGTAAATGCTTGTTTTTATTTTTGTCTATTCCTCTCTTGTCTAAACTGTGGGGGCCTGGTCGAGTAAGGGTCGGGTTAAGGCATACGGATTGCTAGTTAAAGCAAGAATCAAAATAAATAATTAGAGACTCACATTTTGAGATTAGATAGTCTCCTAGGTTAGTGTCTTGACCAAGGGTGAGATCCTACTCATTCTCAAATTCAAATGATTAGAAGGTCACGATATTATTTCCAGGGTCGAGGGGTGGACAAGTAACTCAAGCTAGGTGGTAGTCATATGACTTAGCTGATGGTTGTTACACTTGTGCATATATAGCTTTTCATGGCCAGAGGTGGTATGGTGAACCAAGGAAAACATTATGTATCTATCTTCCCTCAAATACGAGGATTTGTTTTCCGCAGTAAGTAATGATGAAAAACAATAAGGAGTTCAAGAGAGAGGGAATCAAATGAGAATACGGGTTTCCAAGGGCGATTAAGTAATTCAGAGCGAGTTGTCATGGTAGTGCCGATAACATCCTAAAGACATCTATATCTCAATCTATGTGGGATAATCATATGAAGAGCGAACCAAGTGCACCAAGGTTGATCAGACCATAATACACTAATTTTGATTAGATAATATGTTAGTGAGCGTCCCCAGTATACATATGTCCTGAACAAACTCGATAAAGAATAAGCTTGCAAAACTGGACTATAAATAGTGACATCATTCATGATATTGCAAAGTATAAGAACGAAAGATAATGAGGAAAATAGTAATAAATAGTTCAAGTTTCACAAAGATCTAAGTCTTGTCCGGTGTTTTTGTTTTTATACTGTCATCCTACTGGCTCTTGTGTCAGGCCGCGGTTGACCAATGGAGTATGGGCTACTAAAACTCTATATTCTAGGCAAACATATCTTCCTACACAAGCATATATTCATTGCCACCCAGTTACACTTCATTAATAGGTTACAAGGACACAGGGTAGTAGGCCGCGAGGCATACTAGCCAACTTATAACAGTCAACTATTAGGGTGATTGAGCAATATAACACGTATAACTAGTATGATTCAACTTCCTAACGTCCATATCAAGCACGAAGGAAAAAGATACGTTTCACGGTGGAAATGGAATCAAGCAAAAAAATTTTAAGAAAGTCAACCGAGGGTTCGAAATTAGATATCAAGGGAGGAGATTCAAGCTTGTGGATGAGATTCCTATATCCTAATCCTATATACAGGCCCATTCGGTACAGTAACGAAATCGTAACGACAAACTGACCAGCATGGGCCACCACAAAAACATGTAACGCCCCAGTCCAAAAATACTTGGGATTAAGTACGTAGACATGCCAGCTGCATACATACGAGTATACTCTAATATGTGGAATCTTCGTATGTATACATAAGCTGTAAAATAAAGTAAACCATGGTAACTGAATCTCATCCAAAAAATCAAAAGAATAATGATATAAATCAACTCATGAATTATTATTTTGTACAAGACGTTGGGCGGAGACAAATCTACTACCAACCAATTTAATGAGAAGGAATACATAATGATGAAAGGAATAGTCGAGCAAAGCAAAGGTGAACCAAGAGCAATCATCCTCGAAGAAATAGAGTAAATCATGGCCCTGGGCTAGAGCACATGTGAATAGACATGAAAGCACACACCTGGAGAGATCACCAGGTCCTCAGAGGGACGTAACAAGATACATAAGAACTGCCATATAATCTGTGATAATATAAATAAAAGGAAAGATGCATGCAATAGGGACCCTAATCGCTCTACTGTGAATATACAGTTTGAGATACAATCCTTCGAAGCATGAGCCCTGGCTGTAGATGGGATCCGTATAGTTCCCGTATAGGGCACCAGGTGCCTACGTCCGTAACGTCCGAAGATCGTCAGAGGGCATCATGTGCAAGGGGGCACGTCCATAACGCTCTGGGAAACGTTAGAGGGCACCTGGAGCCTACATCTCCTATGGAGCGCACATGTAATCAAGGATGTGCAAAAGAAGCCCATATGTCAGGTATTGTTCTCCCCACCCAATGCCTAGTATCGTCATCTCCATGACTAATATGAACGTCTAGTAACCGCCAAGTCTACTAACATGCAATTCTATTGGCACTTACTCCTATCCGTCGCACCCCTAAGACGTATCGGTGGCCAGCCGACTACGCGAGTACGTATCCTACATGTGACTCAAAACACATGATAAAGCATGTGTCAAGGCCGTATGAGATATACCAATATCTCATCATCAATGGGTGGTCACTAGGCTAAGTCAATACAAAAAATAGAACAAAAGTAAGTAAAACGACCGTTACAGTCGCTTGCACCCAAGTGTGACTTGGACGCACATTGATATAATACTAATAATTGATAAGTAATATTGAATATAAATAACTGAAAATAAGTTAAAATAAATCACAGAGTAAGGTGGCAAGGTATCTTGCCTGGCGGTGCGGGAATGACAATCCAATAATCAAGTACGTCAGCAATGAATCTCAAAATCCACGAACAACTTTGGATACTGAAACAAACATCAAAAACATTCTCGATGTAAAAAATATATCTAGAAAATGCCTGTCCAAAAGTCCAATTCTGGAACAGGGGCAAAATTATAATTTTGGGTCAAAACGATGTCTGCCGTTGGACCCGTTTTACACCGAAATACGTGCCAATATCTACTGTCTCTAAAGTCATCAAACTATATGTCTACGAGTCTGATTTGAGGAGACGAACCCAACCATATGTCTAAAGTTGGATTCTGACAGGCCGTATATAATTTTGCCCGTTGGATTGGGTCGCGAGCCCGCCAAATAGGTGTTCCGGTCGACCTTCTCAGAATCTGACCTAACTTGATACACAGGACCATAATTTCAATACGGTCCTATTGGCGTATGTTTTGTCTCGATACAACGAACATACACAAAGTTATGGCCAAGTTTACAAAAGGTCGATAGGGGGTATCTTGACGGATACGTACTGATTTTGTCGCGCACAAGCAACGAAATCGAGTTCCGTCAGTTTCCAAACATTAGCAACATCCATATGCGCCTTTCGATGTGTATAGTTTGCGACCACGTCACCCAATTTATCGGGGTGCACGCCGTATCGGAAAAAGTTTTCTAAATTCTAATGTTTTTAACCCAATTTTTCTTGAATCTTCATCAACGAATAACTTCCTATATACTAACTAAAAAGTAAAACTACCAGGTGCATTTTAATCTCGTATATGTTGTATTGGACTATTTTAAATTATTTTATCAAAACCCCTAATATATGGTTCAGAAACTAGCTGTCAAGTTGGGGGTTTGGACAACCTCTTTGCTCTATTTTTCGAGCAGTTTTTGGCCGACTTCGCATCGAGTTCTACGTCGATGTAGAGGGTTAAATCCAAATCCCTTTGAAGGGATTCGAAGAGGGTTATATTGGCTTCTAATAGAAATTTCTAGATCAAAAATCAATTAAACAGGTTGACAGAAAGATAGTCGAGAAGTCTGGTACCTGGTTGCGGCTGAACATAGTATTCTTTGTTCGATGTCAAGTTCGGCTGCTGCTCGGCAGTGCTGCGATAAACTAGGACGCTGTGCAGGCGGTCGACTATGGTCATATGGCGTGCGGGGTGTCTACGAGGCTCTGGATTCGTAGTGTTTGGGTTGAGGTGTGGTTTCATGAGAGAATTTGTAAAGGGTCTTCGGGTTCGGCTGGGTTTTGTTATATAGGTTTTAATCCTATTTTCCTTTGGATTTGTGTTCCGTAGAACATAAGAATCTGATTTAGGTTAGGTCGATTAGGTGGGAGATGATCTGGGTAGGATTGTGTCAAAATTTAAATTTGATTTAAAGAAGGATTTGGGAGAATCGGTTTGATCCCAATCGGGACCTTGGTCTCTATTATACGGAGTATGGGGCAGGAGAAATTAATAACTATGACTCGCGAGATTTTCAATCTCGCGAGTAATTGAGTTTTTTTTAACGCTACTGTAGCTATATGTTGTTATATGTATATTAATGATATATACACGTGAATATGCTTATATACTACTCCAAGCAATGCATCCATAATAAGTATATATCACACTTTATATATATACCTCTATGTATATATAACTCTTTGTATATACCTTGTATAAACCCATATACCTATAATTCCTATATATAATACCTATAATTCCTATATATATATATATATATATATATATATATATATATATATATATATATATATATATATAGGAATTATACCTATATATATATATATATATATATATATATATATATATATATATATATATATATATATATATATATATATAGGAATTATACCTATATATATATATATATATATATATATATATATATATATATATATATTCTGAACCATTTAGTACATAAGCCTGTAAAAATTTATCTATGTAGACAGAGTGTAGCATTTAAATTTGCTCAGAATATAAAAATTTCTAAAATAAATTAAATAAGAAAAATCAAGTAATTAACATATTGTAAAATATATAAATAAAACATCAAAATTTTAGGGGGTTTACACTTATGCTTTGGATAAAAAAGTGTCAGATGAAGGAGCCTTTAAACGGGCTGCACTTTTGGATGGGACGGAGGGTACTGTGCTTCTGGGTTGAAGCGAGGGCGCAGTGAACTGGATGCACTTCTGATCCAAAGGAGCTATTTTCTGTCAAAGTCATAAGAGCAGTTAATGACTGCTCTTTTGATGGACGAGTCAGTCATCCTCTTCTTTAATTATCACCATCATTTAGGGAATTTAAGAAGTCTGTGGCCTAGGATTCAGTCGATTGAACCTATTAAATGAGATTCATTCTCCTGAGTCTTAGGTTCATCCCATTAATTTGGGAGTCTTTGACCAACGACCATGTGGCATGTGGTTTGGACCACACTCATCCTTACAAAGAGAAGCTTTTCTGAAGGGTTGTGTCTTCTATCTCTTAACATTCCCACTGTCATGCTCGATCCTGACTTAGCTTCGAACGGCCGTTGGCCTTACACAAGTCGATTGTTGGTTATGGATCCCTTTATTCCAAGAAGCTGTGTCCTTGTATAAGAACTATTGCTGTGTTCTGATGCACTTGAGCGTTTGGCACAAGGAGTTTGAACCTGAACAACATCTTGGAGCTCTTCGAGATCCAGGCTTTCGGGTTTGGATTGATTGCCAATCTGAAGAGCCACAGGTTGTGCTCTGTCCTGCTCAATGGCAATGGCACAACCTGTGCTATGGACTAAGTTCTAGCTTGGGCCAATAGTTGCTTTAGAAAGTAGCTCGCTTTGACAGCGCTGCCGTTTGGTGGGCTGCGTGTCTATGAAGATTAACCCCCTTACAGATTTTTAGGCGCTTTAGTTCTTTTTATGACAAATCTGTAATAGATCATTGTAGAAAAGAAGTTCTTTTCATGTAATTATGACGAATCTGTAATAGATCCTTATAGACATGATTTTAATAAAAAAACTTTTTATGAACCTTCTGTTTTGATTATCAATCTTCGCTTCTGGGGTACATGCACTTTTGTGAAGCCATGTGTAGTAGGGACGCCACCTGCGCTTTTGATATGTCTACAATTTTTCATGCTTCTACAAGACCCTCTTCAAAGTGTTTCAAACTTGAGTCAAGCTCAGAATACTTTGAACAAAAGCATTACATGTGTCTTTTGCAAGCGAATGCCCAGTACGCTTACTGATAGGCTGTCGTCACGCTTAGCCTTCAGCATTAAATGCCTTGAGCCGCCCCTTCATTAAAAGTTGATCACAGCTTCTCGTTTCTAGTGAATGGTCATCATGATCTTTACTGTTAATTCTCACATCGTCCGAAGAGTTTCCTCATCCACAAAGCATTTTGTCTTCTTTCGCTGACGTGGCCGAACCCTATAAGTAGGGTCTGTTAAAAGAGAGAAAAGCTTTCTGTCATTCTTTTCTTCTCACGGAAGCTTCTCATCAGAGTCTTTTTCTTTTTTCAAACCCTAACTTTCCCTGTCATGGGATCCAAGAAATCAAGAACCCCAAAAGCTTCTGTGTTAAGCTCCAAGAACGCTAAAGGAAAGTGGCCCGCATCAGAGGTTATTGACATTGATGACTCGCCGAATGTTAGTACCGTAGTTCATAGCGACGTGCGGCTGCCTATCGCAGGTAGTACTTTGGTCCTCTGTTTCACTGATGCACATGAGCGGCTACTCTTCGGAGTATCGTCTCGTAGATATACTGAAGCTTTTATTGCCGATGTGCATGGACACTTGCTCTTCGGAGGAGTGTTCATAGATACGCTAAAGATTCATTCAGCTTATGCATATGGTCGTTTTACTTTCATAAAGTAGCAACCGTAAGATGTGCTGATGTTTTTGTTGATGCGTACGATTACCATGTAGTACCTACGCGGATGATCCCTCATTGAAATGCAGCTCCGCTAAGTAATATTTGCACGGAAGCTAATCTTGCTGAAGTACAGTATTACCTGGTAGTACCTACGTGGATATTTATTTCACTCAAAACAAATCTTAGACTTCTGTTTTCTATTTTGTGTAGTTTTTGAAACCACTTCCATCTTAAATGAAGTACTTTTCGACTTCTCTGTCTGCGCTGGAGACAAACGTCGAGCGAGAGCTGGTCGAGCCAGCCAGGAGGTCGATTGCCGAAGATCAACCAGAGGGGCGACTGGATAAAATACAGAAGCAGTATTGAGGCTATTTTTGTCGCATGCTGGATCAGGGTAGGCTGACACCTTCCCTTGATGCCGATGCAGGGATGTTAAAGCCCTAGTTTCTTTTTGGCAATCAGTTGGTTCTAAAAGAGGCGGATCTCCTTGCACTTAAGATAGCATGATATTTTGAGAGCAATGGCCTCCCCTTGTATGTTCCTGCATTTGATCGACATTTATCGCTCTCTATTTTTTTATATTTTGTTGAAAGATGGCAAATGGAATGGAACTTGACCCCTAGTCAGCGGGGTCTCATCTCGGGCCACTTTAAGGTGGATAAGAGTTTAAAGGGGAGGGACACTTTTATGCCTGTCCAGGGCGGGGCATCGTATACCTTGCGGTTGCTATTCCCTGGTCATAGGTTCAATGATCTTTCTGCGGACATGCGTCCCTTTGGCGCTTCTATTTTTGCCAACAGGCTTCTGGCGGCCGGTTGTACATACCCGACGGACGCCTACCGGGTCGAGGGCTGGGTTCACTATGACAAAAAGTGGGGTGACTTGGTCCGGTGGGTATTGAGTACTTTCAAAGAAGACCTGAGTGGTACCGACTTTCGTCGAGCCATAAAGGCGACTGAGCACGGGAACGCCATCAACCAATCTCTGTCTTTGGCTTTGTTGGAGCTATACAACCACTATACTGGGACTTTTTTCATGCAATATGGGGAGATGGGATTGGCCCTTCATGAGATGTTAGCCATCTCGAAACTCCCTTGGAGGGAGCATCCATATGAGGAATACTGCCCTAGCCGAGAGGAGCTCGTGGGGTTGGAAAGCAAGCTCCTCGAGATGATGGCCATTTATATGGAAATACTTTGCCTTTATCAAGTGTGCGTATGCCAAGACTCTATAAAGGGTCAGCCCTACTTTAATGTGTGGAGAAAGTACTTCTTTAGCGAGGATCCGTCGGAGCACGGAACGACTCGCTTTACCTCCCATAGGACGTATACCACTGCCGAAGTGAAGGGTACAACGACGAAGGCGAAGGTGTCAGCTCCCCTGTTGGATATTGAAGGAAAGCCCAACTCTATATTCTGTAGCTATTTTTACCAAAACTTGACTTCTTCGAGTCGAAAAGCGATGCTAGCTGCCTTCCTGATGATGTGGATAAGGAAGGCCGTGGTGCCGGGAGGCTCAAGCTCCGTGGGGTGGCTTAGTAGGGAACTCATCACGTAAGCTGTGAGATTGGCCTTCGGGCATTCTCTCATTTTGCTTCCTGCCATGGTGTGCAATACTATTCAAGGCCTGCGGGAGCTCTCGAAAAAGATAATAGAGTATCGTGGGTGTGATTTCGAATTTCCTCGGGCGGAGCTGCCCTATCACTATCTGATGGCCTGGTTGGTACTACACCATACTGGTCTAATTGTTTTTGCCACCATAGATGGACATGAGGAGGTGAATACACTTTTGCATAATTACCACAAGGCAAAGTTGGTTTATGACGGCGTCCCTGCTTGTAGACGAGCCTTGAACCACTTGGATGGTTATAGCTTCAGCAGGGTCTTGACTTTCTATGGTGGCCATTAGACAGGTGATGGGCTGGTTGGCAGGGTTAGAGAAGGATGCAAGCTAACTACTGGTGTATTTCGCTGGTTGTTATCTATTCGTCCTTCGCAACTGGTGTATCAGAGTCAGAACAAGGTATACTTGGGGCCCTATCTGTCAAGCCGCTTTACACGACAGTTTGGCTATAACCAAGCTATGATGAACAACCCAAGACCGTGTCTTGGTTTTGGAGGCAGCTTGTTGGATGTGCCCGCACATGGAGTTACTACAATACCAAATCTACTGGGCAACGTTTATGCTCCATGAGGTGCATAGGGAACCCCGCATCCTTTATTCTATTGTAAAGTTTCATTGCCTGGTGAATAACTTCTCATCAGGTTATGACCGAGAGCGGAGATTTATCGTGGGTATAAAATTCGAGAGGCCCTAACAGCGGTCTCTAGAGTCCGAAGCTGCGAGGGGCAGGACTTCGGGTGATTCCAGAACATCTCGGAAGCAGATGGAGGATGTAGCACCCCTGAACTCTCCATCTAAACATCGAGCTCCTTCGGCGGCCAACCTTCCTCCCGGCAAGAAGGTTAAAAGGGTGGCATCCAAAAGTCGTGCTTCTTTGTGGCCAAGTGCACCGTCTGTTACATCGAATTTACAACTATATTTCAGTTTCCTTTTGATTTGAATTTTTACCCGTAGCTTTTTATTCATTCTGTTTTACTGGTGTAGGTGAAAGAGCATTTAGGGACGTCCGAGGGGGATTATGTTCATGAGGAGGTTCCTTCGCCTACCTCATTTAAATATCAGACTCACGACTTCTCGGAGTTTGTTGTTTTGCATCAAGAAGAGGCTTCCACGGTGGACCAGTGGTTTTACTGGGGGTTGGTCTTGCGTTTAATGAAGTCGCAGCCCAGGAGCCTGGTCTCAAGATGGGTTAATCGGCCGAAGATGCTGACGGCGTATCCGCTGGTTCCATCCGGGAGTCTTCTCCTCACGGAGGCATCAGGGGACTAGTGTTAGAAGATTTAGCCCTGGCGTACATCACACCTCAACCCTGGGTGGTGGTTGAAGAGAATATAGAAACTACTGATGAGCTAGATGGCGGAGGCATTGTAGCCATTATCGAAGTTCCAGTCGATGCGGTCACTAGAATGGCTGTTGGCACAGCTGTTAAAGAGCCCGTCGACGAAATCCTTAGAAGCTCAACCGAGGAGGCCGAGGAAGAATCAGTCAAGAAGACTACGGATGAACCAGTTGAAGAATCCTCTAACGTAGTCCCTCAAGGACCATCTGCAAATATTATCTTCGAGCCACCTACTGTGGGCTCGGTCGAGAAGAGTGGATGAAGGGCTGTTGAAGCACAAGTTAAGAAGACCAACGAGGAAATGGTTAAAGTGACAGTCGAGAAGTCGACTGCTGAGTTTCCTCAGGTTCCAACTGATACAGCTTCGATTGCAGATATGGTTAAAGGACCAGTGAGGGAGTTTGCTAAAGAGCCTGCCGCACATCAGGCAGTGTTAGCTCACACCTTCCTTATACCGCCCATGTCTTCTGCTGCAGTCATGGTTCCACCTGCCTCGGTTGTAATATCTAGGCGTGTGTCGGCTATCGTTGCTATCGTGGGACCTTCTATTGTGGCATCTTCGGTGACTCTGATGAGTTTGGCGGACAATACATATTACACTAATCTCATTCTGGGCACCATTCATTATGCTTTGATGCGTGGCATATAGGGTATCTTACGGTATAGTAAATCGCGCAGAAGGGCCCGGTTTATAGCGGGGGCCCAATTGGTGGCCTTGTGCGATTATCTAGAGTATGAGGTGACGACGGACACGATTGACGATCTGTTGGTCGAGTTGGAAGACATCGCTTCAGAGTTTCAAAATCTCGAGTGCAGTCTCCCGACTCTAGCTACTGCAGAGCTAGAGAGGATGGCCTCTGAAGTGTCCCAGTACGAACAGAGACGTCGAGCTTTAAACAATCGACTTGTCGAGGTTGAGGTTGCAATTGAGGAGGTGACCGACGTTGAATAGGTTCATATCTGCCGCCGCACAACCGAGGAGAAGCAGTGCAAGACCCTCCGGGAGCATATCCGGAGGCAGGAAGAGACTTTGGCCATTACAAAAAGCATTCTGGAGATGTCGAGGGATGAGGGGGAGGCCCTTTGTCAGCACTCCAAGATCTTGGCCGAGAGAAGGAAAGTATTGGTGTGCACCAGGCAAAACTGGCTCTTGCGTGCCAAAATCTGTCTCTGGTTGAAGATGAAGCCGCTCTCCGTCAGGAGGTTGAGCGTTGGGCCCAAGCATCGGTTAGCCTCCAGACTGCTAATTTGAGGAGCCGACTAGAAGGACTTATGTATCGATCTTCTCAGTTTTGACCTTCTTTTTGTCTTTTTGTCTCTCGGTTTGGTTTGTGAGAGACCATTTTTGTAAGCAAAGAAAGAAAACCCTTTCATTCTATAAAAGAAGATTTGGTTTTACTTGTCTTTTTGCTGTGAGCTATTCTTGTACAAGAGTAAGAATTCCCTCAGAGGTAGTACGACATGAGGGAACGAAGATAACTATGCTGGGGATAGAGTGTTTTACTCAGAGGTAATATGGACATTGTAAACTTTTAATTTTTTGTGGTATGATCTTCCTTAGAGGTAATATGGACATGGCAAGGATAGACTATATGGGTGTATTGAACGATTCAGAGGTAGTATGGACATGAAAGGTTCTACAGATGATTATCACAATCACAGGATATTATCATGGAAGGGATGTCTACTCAGAGGCAATATGGACATAGTAGGCACAATCTTCGCTAGGGCGTAGAATAATAATTCAGAGGTAGTATGGACGTGAAAGGTTTTCTAGATAGTTGTGACAATACAAGGTTATCATGGAAGAGACGACTACTCAGAGGTATTATATACGTGGTAGACGTGAACTTTATTAGGTTGTAGAATAACAATTCAGAGGTATTATAAACGTGAAAGGTTTTCAACTGGGGGATTTATGAAAGAGGTGAACTTAGTAATCGAATTTACGAACACCCGTACGGGGTGTGGGGATCTATGCTTATTTGAAGTTCAGACGTAGTATTTCTTCAGAAACTTGCCATTGATTGGCATCATTAGCAAGTCGCCGTTGGGTTTGGCCAATCGGTAGGCCCTATTGGAGTAGACCATCTCTATAACGAACGGTCTTTCCCACTTGGGTTCGAACTTCCTTGCTATCTTGTGAGTCGTCACCATCAGTCTTCGAACTGATAAAACGAAGTCATCCACTTGGAATGTCCTTTCCTGAACCTTTTTTGAAGGCCCCAGAAATTTGAGCTTGGTAGATTCGTTGTTGAGCTTGCAGACATTTTTCATCCAATGCCTCTAACTCCTGAAGCTGCCGGCATTGATTGTTTTCATCAGTTAGCTGGTTGGTGATGGCTACCCGTAGAGACGGGATCTGGATCTCCATGGGAAGCACTACTTCACTTCTATAAAATAGAAAAAATGGTGTGTTGCCAGTGGGTGTCCAAACAATTGTATGGTAAGCCCACAGACATTCGTCGAGCTTTTTATTCCGGTCACATTTATTAGAGGAAACAACTTTCTTGAGCAGCTTGATGATAGTCTTGTTGAATGCTTCGGCTAGTCCGTTCACCGTAGGATGTAAGCCGTTGATGCCATATTTTGTATTCGGTTCTTATCACAGAATCGGTGGAATGCGTGGCTCACGAACTGAGGACCGTTGTCGTGGATAATCTTTCTGGGAATCAAGAAGCGGTATATGACATGATGTTTGACAAAACTGATCACGTTCAAGATTTTTACCTCGGCCAGAGGTACTGCTTCCGCCCACTTAAAAAAGTAGTCTGTGGTGGTAAGAATGAACCGGTATCCTTTGGAGGATGGTGGATTGATCGGCTCGAATATCCATTCCCCATGCCTCAAATAGCCAAGCGGCCGCTGTGGGACGTAGAAACTCAGGAGGTTGGTAGATGAAGTCCACATGCAACTGACACACCAGGCACTTTTTTGCATAATCAACGGCTCTACCATTATAGTGGGCCAGTAGTAACCCATGCGACACAATCGATCCTGTAACTTAGGACTAGGCTAATGGGCTATGCATGTGCCATCATGCGCCTCTCGAAGTACCACTTGTGCTTCTATCTTGGATAAACATCGAAGGACAAGTCCGTCGTATGAACGATGATACAATATTTTGGCAGCCGTGTCGTAGAAGAACCAGAGCGAGCGTCTCTTGACAGAAGTATCTTCCTTCGGATCTTTAGGTAGGACTCCGTAGACAGTATAGTCTATGAACGGGAATCGCTAGTCCCAAACGTCTACATAGTGTATGTTTCTAATGAGTAACTAAGACACATATGTGTATTATTTTTCAGGAAAACTAGCTCTCGACCTATCACCGTGACGATATATTGGGTTCCAGCAGGGACTGCCAGAAAAGCGGCGAGGCCAGCGAGTGCGTTGGCCTCCAGGTTATGAAATTGAGGTATATGTTATATAACTAACCTTGTGGAGGAGGAAATGATATCGATTGCTGTCTGGTGGTAAGGAACCAGATCTTCATAATGGACCTCATATTGTCTTCGAACCTGGTTAATGACCACTTTCGATTCGCTATAGGCCTCGATGCAGTCAACCCCTAAATGTTTAGCACACTGGAGTCTGATGATGAGAGTATTATACTCAACAACATTATTGGTGCATGACTCCATGAGAGAATATGCACGGTGGATGACTTGGCCATCGGGAGTGATGAGAATGACTCCAACCCCTGCGATGATCTTGCCTTTGGGTCCTGCTCTTGAAGCACCATCAAAGAACTTATGCCAAACCGAGTTATCTAAGATGGCATTGGACTCTAGGACTTTATCATAAATGTTGTCATAGAGCTTCGAAGTCTCTGGCACAGGATGTGCTACCAAGAAGTCGGGTAATGCTTAGCATTTGACTATCTTTTGGGGATGAACACCATGACATAAGGAGTCAAGAGTATCGCCCATTTGGTTAACCACGAGTTTAAAGCCCCTAGCTTAGTTATGAGGACTCTGAGGGGGTTGACTCGAGAGATGACATGGATTGTCTGTCCGGCCATGTAATGTCGTATCTTCTGGATGGCAAAGAGTAGAGAAAGATACTCCTTCTCCATAGGATTATATCGATGCTCGGCCATAATCTTGGTCCTACTAAGATAGTAGATCGCCTGTTCGTGGCCTTTATTGCTTTTCTGGGCTAGCAAAGCACCAAGAGAATGGTCCATATCTCGGACGTATATAAGGAAGGGTCTCCCTACGAACGATGCTACTAGTGCTGGAGGACTAGTGAGGTACTTCTTGAGGTCGTCAAACGTGCGCTGGCATTCTTCGGTCCATACATAAGAAACCTCTTTCTTCGTCAGTTTGGTGAAGGGTTGACATCGGCTAGAGAGATTTGCTATGAATCTTCTGATGTATACCAGGCCTCTTTGTAGGCCTCGAAGCTCACGGAGATTCTTCGGGGGAGCCATGTCCAATATCGCTTTAGTCTTTTCGAAATCAATATGAATACCCTTGGCTGTGATAATAAAGCCCAGGAACTTGCCGCTGGACACCCCTAGGAATGACTTAGTCGGGTTCCTCTTTACTCGATGTGTCCGTATTACGTCGAATACCGTTCTTAGGTCATCCAAATGACTGAATTTCTTTTTGCTCATGATAGCAATATCATCAACGTAACATTCTACCATCTTTCGGAGGTACTTGCAGAATGTAATGCACATAGCCCGCTGGTATGTTGCTCTCGTATTATTTACCCGAAGAATATCACTGTATAATAGTATACTCCTTTTGGATCCGAAATGAAGTATGCTTCTCGTCTTCGAGAAATAATTTGATCTGGTTGTAGCCTAAGAAACCATCCATGAAGGACATGCGCTCGAAGCCACACGTGTTGTCGATCATCACGTCGATGATCGGGAGAGAAAAGTCATCTTTTAGATAGGTCGAGTTGAGATCCCTGAAGTCTATGCAGACCCAAATTTTCTCTTTCTTCTTAGTGACTGGGACAATGTTGGCCATCTAATCCAGGTGTTGCTCTTCACAGATGAAGCCACTCTTTATGAATTTGTCGACTTCTTTCTTAATAGCATCCATGACATTGGGGCGGAAGCGACGCTGTTGCTGTTTGTCCGGCTTAACATCGGGTAAGATGTTGAGATGATGCATGGCGACTTATGGGTCTAGATCCGACATGTCCTCATAGCTCTAAGCAAAGACATTGATGTATTCTCGGATAAGCTGCCCGTCAACCTTTTGCTGATGAAGATGGCTTTTGGGAAAGACTCATCTTCTAGCTCGACTTGGACGACTTCATCTTCAGTAGAAGGTTCACGCTGTTCGAAGCACCATTCCTATTGGGATCCCAAGCGTTGAGCCCAGGGTTCATCGTCTAACAATTATAGTATTTGGTCTTCCTCCTCGACTGGGGATCTGCAGAGACCATATTGACGGATAATATTTTCTTGAAGGCTAAACCGATATTGGTATCAGAGTCCCAGGCTGAGGAGTCGAAAGAGTGTGAATGCATCAAGACCTTCGGCTTTGAACTTTCTAAAGTTGTTGTGGGTGTAACGTAACCCAACCCCCAACGAGTGCATTAGTAGTAATTTTAGGACTTTCCCTTTGGAGCACAAAGTCGTCGGGGACGACGTCGGCCTTTGCCATAGTTTCGACCTCTGTTGCTGTTTAAGTCGTAGCCCATCTTCTAGATAAGGTATTTGGCTTGAATATTGTAATGGTAGAGTTGTATCTTGCCATTATCGGGTTCTGGTTCTGTCGGAGCCAGTCGCTGAGGATGCTCTAATCAACCGAAGATGATGGGTTCCTCCTTCTTCTTCCTTGTTGGAACCAAGAAGTAGGCGCCTTGAGGAGGAATAACTCAGCTTGCAAGGCTAGCAGTTATCACTTGTATTTGTAGTATTGCCATTATCGGGTTCTGGTTCTGTCGGAGACATTGTCTAAAAAATACCTGGTGTTCCAATGCGCACAAGAGTAATTCAAAGACAACTTCCTATTAATGAAATGCAAAATTTTATCCCAAGGGATTATATCATCTAAAAAGTGTGCCTTACTATTGGCACATACGTAGTCTTCTAACTCTTTATCTGTGAGCACTAGGGCTGTTGCGGGAGAAGGTAGATGAGGTTTTTCCTTCAACTTGACTACCAAGGGAGGTGTAGTCGGAGGTTCCTGCGACTTCAGAGTTGGTTTTGGGGCCTTTCAGGGAAGCCTTATTTGTATAAGCTCCTGGCTAACAGCTGTTATTATTGAGGGTGATCGAATCGGAGCCTTGCCTCGAAGCTTGATGATGAGAGAAGCTGATATTTTAGAAAGTTTTCCCTTCAATCGAACCTTTAATGGTTCTTCCATAACAACTGCACCATTCGATACAGTATCTGCCTCATCGTCGACATAATTGGCATCATCGTCCCATGGGACTAACTTGTACTGATCAATATCTGTATAGTATGCTTCGAGTCCTCAGAATGGATCGATATCATCGAACATGGTTTTGATGGTCCCGTCGCTGGCACATACTTTATGCATTGATGGAGAGTGGAGGGCATGATCATGTACTCGTGGATCTATGGTTATCCCATCAGCATGTTGTGGCTTATATCGGAGTCAATGACGTAGCAAGTTACGTTAGTTTGGAGATCGTCTATTTGGTATTTCAGGCGAATCTCGCCCAGGGGTTCACTTTTTCCAGCATTGAAGCTGCTGATTGTAGTGTTTGATGCAGTCAGTCGATGCATTGGGATCCCCAAAGCTAGGTTTATATTTTGAATGATGATGCTAAGGAAAGATCCATGGTCGATGTGGATGCGATCGACCTTAATGGGACCAACATACCCTATGTATTTTAGGGGCCTATTGTGCCGGTTGTACTTCACCAACATGTCCTGCTGGGTGAAGGTGATGTTAGGAATCACCTCGGCCACACCGTGACAATGGGGCCATGCAGCAGGGTCCTTCTTGGGCGGTTGCACCTGAGTGGGGAAGGAGTCAGCGTTCTGCAAAGCTTCGTTGAGGGCGTCACGAGTCTCTTTGGAGAGACGGAGGAGCTCGAAGAGTGGCAGTCGAGCCGGAGTATTAGCCAGCTGTGCCAATATGTCAAAGTTGTTGGGCTTTATTGGACCTACTGTCCAGTCTTTTCTCAGAGGTTTATCAAAGCGAACCTCCTTCTGCCTTTGCTTGTCTGCGACAGGACTTGAGCAGACCAGCTTCCGATGTATCAGGGGTTGTAGCCGCAATAAGGGGAGGTGTTTCCTCTTCCGGAGCCTGATTTTCTTTTTACTGGTGAGACGAGCGAGTGGTAACCAAAGTGTTACAGCCGATGTAAAAACCATACGGCATGGCTTGAATTTTTCCCCTTGATAGAGTGCCCTGCAGGCACCATCATGTCTGGGGCAAGATCAGGATGGATCCACATCATTTTGCCTCGCGGCGTTGTATATGGTATGAGGCCTTGAGCGCTGTCATGGGTCGGTGGAAGATTGACAACTTCCACCATTGCTCGCAGGATGGGGACTACGCCGTCTTGAGCCTCTGTTCTCGAAAAACTTTTAAACTGGAGAGTGACCATGTTGGCAGTAACAGTCTTTTCCTCGTAGTCGAACGAAATGACCTTGGCGTCAATGAGGCGCTTGATTTGTCTTTTCAACACGTGCAGTCACGTGTCGCATGGTGAACATACTGGTGGTAGTGGCAGTATTTTAGATTGTTCACCTATTCCACTTTATTGGGACGCTTAGGAGGCGGAAGCTGATGTTGGCCAATTGGTCATGGTCGAATCTGATTTTAATAATTAATCAAACTCTATCTCGATATATGGGCTACTTGGGTTATTTGGACAACTGCCAAAGAACTGCTACCTATCTGTTCCAGATCGAAGTCGTTTTTGCCGTATGAGTCTGTATCTCTATATGCAATATAATTTTCACATTTATTGAGTCTAGGAATACTTTATATACCAAGTCGTACTGGCAAATAGGCTATCCCAAAAATGTTTCCTAAAATATCCTATATTTTGAAAAATAGCCCATTTTACAAAAGCTCCTAACTACTTAAAGTTTTCAAGAAGCCAAAACCAAAATCTGTTTTATAAAATAGCTAAAAATTTAAAATAGGCCTCAGGAGAATTCGGCCAGAGTTCGGCCCGAATTTGCCTAGTACCCGTTAGATTTTGAACTCGGTCCTTCTGCAGTTACGGATGTAATGGCTATTTGCCGAGATTCTCTCAAAGTGTTCTGCCCGAAACCTGTCCGAATTCTTTCAGAGTTTTGACTTTAGAAAACCTATAAATAGGAAAGGATTTCAATCATTTCAACTCACTCATTCACTTTCTCATCTCTTCTCTCTAAGCTTAAACGTCTTCCAAAGTACTCTAAAGCTTTCATTTTCAAATCCTTACCCAGTTATAATCCTCTAATCAATTTATTAGTACGGTACGGTCTAGAAGTTTTAGAAAGATTGTAATCAGAGGCTTGATTGAAGAAAGACACTTCACAATTGAAGTTGGTCGAGTACTTCATATCAAAGCTCACGTTGTAGAAGTTGCAAGGACTTCGTATGAAAACTTACGGTATTTTCCAATAGTGGATTCAACTGGTAGCTAGAATAGTCCTCACAAGAGGAAAACCAGTATACATCGCCGTCTTTGCGTTTGCTTTCTGATCTCTGCCTTTACATTTATTTAGTTGTGATAGATATATTTGTGTGATCTTTCTGCTAACTTTTTAATTAGCTAAATTTTGCTGCCTACTATATTCACCCTTCATCTAGAGTATTGGGCTTTACGATTCGTTCCTGCAATTAGTATTAGAGCTGATTATACAGCTAAAGCGAAGTAACACTGCTATTATGTTTCTTATTATTTTAGCTGTTACATAGATTACAGTATTACATATAGAAACTGTAAAATTCACAAGCGAAGGCCAAGCCATAAACAGACCTCCATTGTTTGACGGTACAAATTACACTTACTGAAAAACATGAATGAGTTTCTTCTTGAAATCTCTAGATTTTGTTTTATGGTCTATTGTTATTGATGGCCATAAAAAGCCTGTTCGTATTCTTGTTGAAGTGGAATTGGTTGAGAAACCTATGACAAGTATACTGAAGCTGAAAAAAATAGGCCAGTCTTGATGCACGTGCTATTAATGCTTTATTTTGTGCATTATACAGGACTTAATTTAACAAGGTGTCTACATGCACAACATCAAGAGAAGTATGGAAACTTCTTGAATTAACCCACAAAGGCACGACGTAAGTCAAGGAGTCAAAGATCAGCAGACTTACTCAGGAGTACGAGGCGTTCAAGATGAAGCCAAACGAATCTGTCACTTAGATGTTTATGAGATTCCTGGATATTATAAACCCTTTGTCATCATTAGGCAAGGAGTAAAGTAACCATGAGAAGATTCATAAACTTCTACGAGCTCTCCCGAAGGACTGGATTTCGAAGGCTACGACAATCATTAAAGGAAACGACCTCTCAACTATATCTCTTGAAACACTCATAGGTAAGCTACTCACTCACGAGCTGGAATATCAAGACTTTGAAGATGTTGCACCAAAGGAGAAGTCGATCACTTTCAAGGATCAACACAGAAGAACTGTCGAAGATAATTCCGACGACAGTGACTCTGACTCTGAAGATCAAGCTCTCCTAGTAAGAATGTTTAAGAAGTTCATGAGATTCAATAGAAAAACAAAGGATCACAACAGCAACAGCAACAACAACGAAGAAGATCCTACCTGCTACGGTTGTAAGAAGAAAGGACATATGAAGAAAGATTGTCCAATAACATCATCATCAACCAGGAAAAACAATAAGTACGACAAAAGCTACCTGAAGAAGTCTATATCCAAAAGGTACGCCAACACAAGAATATGATATGAAATTGAAGCCAACGAATCAGAAGATGAACAATCAGATGACGCTGCAAATGTGTGCTTGATGGCATTCGATCAGGTAACTACTAACCCCCTATTTGATACATATGATAATTTTACCTTGATCAATTAGGTGAAGCCTTTAGTGATTATACTGCATTGTATGACACTTCTAAAAAGTTGAAAATTAGGTTAGAAAAATAGCCTGAGCTAGCTGCTTCCTATCCTAACACATGTCACTTACCGAAACATCGAAATACTGTCGAACCCAACGCTATCAGACCAAACCAAACAAAACATTTGCCCAAGAAGACTAACAGGCATGTATTCTTTTATACTAGAAAACCAAGACCTATCAATCATGTACAGCCCACTGCTCCTAACACTCAATATGTTGAATGTCATTATCATGGCCTCATTGGTCATAGCTCTCCTGCTTGTAGAGTAAGAAAGCTTGTTGATTTAAAGATATATGCATGGATACCGAAAACTAACATTCCAAGGCCCTACAAGAAATTGGTACCAAAGTTTTCATCTGCAAATACTTTTTTAGGTGGAACACCCTTCACATGCTAGAGGCAAATGGATCCTCGACAGTGGTTGCTCATGGCACATGACCGGTGATGCTTTATTATTTGTAATATTGTCGGAGAAGAAAGAATGATACGTCTCCTTCGATAATAATCTTAAAGGATACATAATAGGTATCGACAATATTGGTAAGCCCCTACCCTTTGATTAAAGATATTTGTCCTGTTACCGAGTTAAAACATAACCTACTCAGCATAAGCCATTTAGCTGACCATGGTTATGGTCTTAACTTCGTTAAAGACAAGTGTACTACAGTTGATAGCTCAACAAGTAGTACTATCTTTGAAGGTATCAGGGAAGAAAATATATATGTTTTCTATTTGTTAGAATATGCTAACAAAGCAGGTATATGCCTAATGGCCAAAAGTGATGAGGGTCAACTATGGCATTTGAGAATCGATCATACAAAGATGTACACAATTTCAAAATTATCCACAAAGAAGTTGGTACGTGGCTTACCGAACATTACTTTCAAGAAGGATACGGTATGTAGTGAATGTGAAAAGAACAAAGCTATCTGATTCGCTTTGAAGTCCAAGAACGCTGTAAGTACCACTAGACCTCTACAATTATTGCATATGGATTTTTTTGGACCTGGTAGAATTGCTAGCCTAGGTGATAAATTATATACTTTTGTAGCAGTAGATAATTTCTCTAGATATACGTGGGTATACTTTCTTGCACACAAGAATGATGCATTGTCAGAACTCGTCTCCTTTTGCAAGAAAGTTCAAAACGAGAAAGGTTTCATGATCACTCGTATTCGGTGTGATCATGGGGGCAAATTTAAGAATGCATAGTTCAAGCAATTTTGTGACACACACGATTATTTGCATGAGTTCTCTTGCCCTAGGACTCTACAAAAAAATAGAGTTGTAGAACGTAAGAACATGAATCTATCTAAAATGGCTAGAGTAATTTTAAACCAGGTTGGTCTACCGAAATACTTTTGGACTAAAGTTGTCAATACAGCTTGCTATGTTCTCAATAGGGTTCTAATTCGACCTATATCGAAGAAGACTCCCTATGAACTATGGTTTGATAGAACACCTAATATTTCATATTTTAAAATATTTGGTTGTAAATGCTTTATTCTCAATACTAAAGGTAATCTGGGAAACTTTGACAAAAAGGCCGATGAAGGTACCTTTTTAGGTTATGCGACGAAGAACAAAAGGTACCGAGTCTTCAACAAGAGAAACATGATCATCAAAGAATCGATAAACGTTACATTTGACGAACTAAATCAACATTCAGTCGATGATGATTATGAAGACATAAGTAAACCAAATATAGCACCCATAGAACCAACAAGCATAACACCAGCTGATCCTCTAGGCAGATCACATACAGAACCAGAAGCCGGAACCAGCTACCTTGAAAGTTTGCCAAAAAGAATGAAGTTTTTGACAGACCATCCCAAGGACTTGGTAATAGGTGAGATTACCAGGGGTGCAAGTACTCGTTCCTCTAGCAAATATATAGTTTCCTGTGTTGCATTTATTTCACAGCTTGAACCCAAAACTAGTAAAAAAGTATGTAGCAATTTTTTTTGGTTAGATGCTATACAAGAGAAATTAAACTAATTTGAACGGAATCAAGTTTGGGAACTTGTTTCCAAGCCCATTGATCATCCGGTCATTGGCACCCGATGGATATTCTGAAATAAACTGAATGAGAATGGTTTATTTACTCGTAATAAGGCTCGACTCATAGCTCAAGGATACAACCAAGAGGAAGGTATCAACTATAATGAAACCTATGGCCCAGTTGCGAGATTAGAATCCATTCACATGTTATGTGAATTTGCATATTTTCATAACTTTAAATTATTTCAAATGGATATTAAGAGTGTATTTTTGAACAATTTTATAAACAAAGAAGTTTATGTAGCTCAATCTCCAGGTTTTATTGATTTCAAAAACCTTGATTATATTTTCAAGTTGAAGAAGCCTTATACGGTTTGAAACAAGCCCCTCGTGCTTGGTATGATCGTCCAAGCTCCTTTCTACTTGACAATGATTTTACAAAAGGCAAGGTTGATACTACACTATTTATAATATCTTTTAATGGAAATCTTCTTTTAGTTTAAATTTATGTAGATGATATTGTCTTTGGATCTACTGATGAATCCTTTTGTTAAAAATTTTCAAAGTGTATGCAGAATGAGTTTACGATAAGCATAATGGAAGAACTGAAATTCTTCCTCGGACTGCAAATCAAACAAACCAATAATTGGACGTTTATTAATCAATCCAAGTACATAAAAGATTTATTGAAGAAGTTCGATCTGGAAATAGTAACCACTTGGCACTCCGATGGCGACTTCAACCAAGCTTGATATTGATGAACAAGGCAAACCAGTCGGCATATGTAAGTATCTCGGTATGATTGGTAGTTTACTTTATTTAATTGCTAGTTGTCCAGGTATAATATTTAGCGTTTGCTAATGTGCATACTTTCAAGCTAACCCTAAGGAATCACATTTGTGCGCGGTTAAGCGTATCTTCCGATACCTTAAAGACACTTCTTCTATCGGCTTATGGTATTCCAAAACCACTTCATTTGATCTAACCGGTTACTCGAATGCCGATTTTGCTGGATGCAAAGTGGATAGAAAAAGTACCAGCGGCATGTGTCATCTCCTAGGCAAGGCTCTAGTCTCTTGGTTTAGAAAAAAATAAAATTCTGTCGCATTATCAACGATTGAGGCTGAGTATATCGTCGCAGGATATTGTTGTGCACAAAGTTTGTGGATGAAGCAAACATTAGAAGCTTTAGTTTACTTTACACACACATATCCATTTTTCTGTGACAACACTAGTACTATTAATTTGACTAAGAATCTTGTATGTTACTCTTGTACTAAGCATATTGAGATTCGACATCATTTTCTTAGAGATCATCAACAAAATAGAGATATGAACCTTGTATATGTAGACACAAGAAATCAACTGGCTGATATCTTTACAAAACAATTAGCGAAAGATCGTTTCAATTATTTGCGTCATAAAATAGGAATTTCAGATATCAATAATATTAATTAATTTTGTTTTATCAATTACTTTTTAATACTAAAAAATTGTTTTCGAGACGAGCTTATAAAGGGTCAAAGCGAAATGGTATTTAATTATTCCTCGATGAACTCCTGTTAGCTGGGACAGTACCCCTACAGTTAATTTGAAACAGTCGCTGTGTTAAAAAAAATTAATTTGGTAAAATAATATTAATTATATTAATCAAAATCTAAAATAACTAAACTTGGAATTAAATAATTAAAAAGAATTGATGAAAAGAAAGTGGCTTGCATTTATTGAAAATCACTTTGACAGAATCCAAGCGAAGTAAGCCTGAATTCAGCTAAAGTTCGGCCTGAGTTCTGTTGGTGGTATGACTTTTAAGTCAGAACCGAGGGCCCCTTCCTTTCATCTTCCCTAAATCCTCCTCCTCACAACAGCAGCCGCTCGAGCCTCCTTCAAATCTCTAGAAATTCTCCAAGCCCTTGCTCACAATCACCCTGGAGAAATCCATCCAAACTTTCGATTCATGCAATGATTTTCGTCCTCTACATCATATTCCAAACTTGGAAGGTATAACCATCTCCTTCCCTCTCTTTTAAGTTCCTAGTATTTCATATTTTTTGGACACAATGCCTATGAACTTCAATTCCTTCAAGGGGAAGAAGACCACAGCCAGTAAAGAGGATTTGTCTTCGAATCCTCAAGATGATTCACTATTTTCCCTGATCCAATCGGCCGACGGCGCATATCATGAATTTTACTTTGAAACTCATTATCAATCCTTACTATGCTACATGGATTTCTCGGTTTGCAAAATATGTACCGGCGGCCCAATTAAATGGACTATATTTCCTGAACACCATCCATTCTTTGAGGTATTAGGGTTGCATAAAATTGTCACCCACAAATATCCTATCACCACTAATAACATTAGACTGTTATATTGCAGTTTCATATTAAACAATTTTGTTGTTAGAACTTGTGTCGGTGGAAGTAGTATCGAGTTCAATGATGTCCTCTTAGCGAAAATCCTTGGTATCCCTAACGAAAGGTGCCCCGTTTGATGATATCACTGAATTTGATTTCCTCGCTGGCACTACTCTAAGCAATTTCAAGAATGAACTTTGCTATCTTGCCCGCGTTCGTTCTGGTAAGTTCATGGCTACTAACTTGAACTTATTCAATTATGAATTGCATCGCATCGTCTACTATACTCTTTTGCCAAAATTGACTTCAAAAGATGATGTTACCACCCTTGAACTGTCTTCTCTTTATCAAATTCGTAAGGGAATCCCCTTTTCTATCCACAAGACTATTATTCAGATGATGGGACGTTGTTCCGAAAGAAATTGCAACCTTGCTTACACAATGATTATTCCGATCATCTTTTAGCATTTTTATATCGACTTATCCACTTGCGCTTTTGACTCTGAGCCTAAGTATCTTCAGCTGTCACATCGTACCGCAACCGTCCCTCTTACTCCTCCTACTACTCTTGCTCCACCTCCTCAGCATTATCCTATGTCCTATGAGGGTGTCCATCAGCATCTCTCGGATCTGCGAGCATTTATTATTGACACATCTAGGGAACGTGAGTTCCGTGATGCTAGTCGGTTTAAAGCTCTCGCCAATTTATTTGTCGACCTCCGCTTTGCACAGACTGGACATTCTGCCAGTTCTCTTCCCTAAGATCTAGCTGTTTCAGGATACCGCTATGAGGATGAGGCGGTACGTCCTCTCTCTCAGCCCGGTAATACATATGATTGGTACCATGGTTCTGGTGCTACTCCATACTTTTTTGGAGATGGCACTTCTGGAGCTGGTCCATCCGGACATGGTGGCACTGCTGACCCTGATGATGGTGATGACTCTGAGGATTTTTGATCTAGACGCGATGCATTTTGTCTAATGTTATCTAGTTATACTTTTATTTTATCTATGTTTACTTGGAAATGCTCCGACATTCCAAGACAGTATTTATCTTTTATGCTTTTCTTAGCATGCTTTTTATTTCAGCTTAGTACTATTCTCTATCCTCGTACTATCTATTTTTCAGCTTATGCTTCAAAATATAAACTGCCTGTGAAATACATGTTTATTCCTATATTTTTCTGTATTTCTTCAACGTTTGTTTCTTATGCATGGATTGCAGGAGAGATTTTTCTCTTTGCAATTATTTTGCTAAGTGACAACGGGGGAGAAACAGGATCTAATATCTTTTGCAGGATACATATTTTTTTTAAGGACACAGTACAACCTTTTGATTCTTTTTTAAATCAAACGATCAATATATTATATTGGTCAAGGTTTATCCATTTTCAAAATAGGGGAGATTGTTGGCCCATTGGTCATGGTCTAACCTGATTTTAATAATTGATCAGACTTTGTCTCGATATAAGGGCTACTAGGATTATTTGGACAACTGCCAACGAACTGCTACCTATCTGTTCAAGACCGAAGTCGTATGAGTCAGTATTTCTATATGGAATGTAATTTTTCACATTTATTGAGTCTAGGAATACTTTGTACACTGAGTCGTTCTGGAAAATAGGCTATCCCAAAAACGTTTTCAAATATATCCTATGTTTTAAAAATAGGTCATTTTACAAAAGCGTCTAATTGCTTAAAGTTTTCAAGAAGCCAAAACCAAAATATGTTTTATAAAATACCCAAATTCAAAATAGGCCTGAGGAGAATTTGACCAAAATTCGGCCAGAGTTTGGCCCGAATTCGCCTAGTGCCCATTGGATTTTGAACTTGGTCCTCCTGTAGTTGTGGATGCAACGGCTATTTGCCAAGATTCTCTCAAAGAGTTCTGCCCAAATTTTGCCCAAATTCTATCAGAGTTCTGACTTTGGAAAACCTACAAATAGAGAAGGATTTCATTTATTTCAACTCACTCATTCATTTTCTCATCTCTTCTCTCTAAGCTTAAACGTCTTCTAAAGTACTTTAAAGCTTTTATTTTCAATTCCCAAGCCAGTTACAATCCTCTAGTAAATTGGTCTGTGCAGTATGGTTTAGAAGTTTCAGAGAGATTCTATTTACAGGCTTGATTGAAGAAAGGCACTTCACAATTGAAGTTGGTTGAGTACTTCGCATCAAAGCTCGCATTATAGAAGTTGCAAGGACTTCGTATAAAAACTTGCAGTATTTTCCAATAGTGGATTCAACTGGAAGCTAGAGTTCTTCCTACTGGAATAATCCTAACAAGAGGAAAACTAGTATACATCGCCATATTTATGTTTGCTTTCTGATCTCTGCCTTTACATTTATTTACTTGTGATACATATATTTGCGTGATCTTGTTGCTAACTTTTAATTACCCGAATTCCGCTGCCTACTCTATTCATCCTCCTCTAGAGTGTTGTGCTTTAGGATTCGTTCCTACAGCTGAAGCTTGCCACCCTTCGTCAGCGTATCAAAGAGTTCAAGTATGTCTTCGTCGTTGATGGAGTAGTTCTCTTTCGGCTTCTGCACTTTTGTCGGCTTATGGTTCATTGTTGCTGAATCCTTATAGATGTTGACGGTCATGGCTTGTTTTCCTTTACTGTCCTTGGAAGCGAGATTGTTGCCAGACGGATGCCGTCCTTTGTCTTCGAGCGATAGGAAACTCAGTCCCAATAGCTGTGCGTCTCGATCTTTTCTTTCCATAACGTCTACCTCTGTAATGAAGGGCGTCCACTTTATACAAGGAGAACTGTGCCACAATTTGATTGCGGAAAGCATGTTTTTGTGGCCGGAGTCCATAAGCATGGGCTCTGGTATACCGGGGCTAATCTCAGAGTGGCCTGGCAGAAGCGCTCAATGTATGCGCGTACAGGTTCCTTCTCCTTCTGGATAATATTCATGAGAGTCGACATTGTCATGTCCATTTCCCCTTCATAGAATCGATTGAGGAATAGGCACTTCAAGTCTTCGAACGAAAAAATACAGTTGTCTGGGAGGCTATAAAAGCCTTCATAGGCCACCCCATGCAGTGCTCCTACGAATATGTTTGTAAGAAGAGCGTCGTCTTTGGGTAGATGCCTTGTTACTGAGATAAAGTACCTCAAGTATCGACGGGGAGACTCCTTTACATCGAACGACGTGAGCATTTGCAGATTGTATTTGGTAGTATAGATCATATTATCCTATTCGACAGGATATGGTTATTGAATTGCATTTTTTGGAGTGATTCTCGCTTTTCTCTGGCATCGTGGCGAGCATATGACTATTTGAAGGCCTACTGTACTTTACTCGACATTGCAGGTCCTGTTGTTGATGAAGTAGATGACGGAGGCACCGTTTGGCTCAAGATATGGGGTGCATTGGACCCGCTGTTAGTCCCTGGGTATTGGTTCACAGGAGCAGAGACAACGGGTGTCAATTTCTCCTTGATCTCCAAGACAATGTAAGCCAAAGAACTTATAGTATCGTTCAACGTATTTAGGCCCGTCTTATGGACTTCTATATGTTTCTGCGGACTGGATCCTTCGCTGCTGTCCACGTTGTCGCCTTCGACAATGAACACGGACATCATATGAGAATGGATAGAAGGGAGGTGGATCTTTCGCTCTCTGGCTCAGACACCTGAGTCCCATCGTCTTGAGGATAAACTGGTAGGTTGCAATCATCCTATGAATTATTATAATTGCTTCCCCCAACTTTTTGGCTACCTGTGCCCGAGGAGGTATCTATGTCATACAGTCCCTCATTGGATTGGAAAACGAGATTGTAATGAATGGTGGAGGATTGGCCACCCCTAGATAATGTTGCATCTGTAGCATCACCTCCTTGCACCAAGGATCCAGATTTGGCATGTGTGCCTTGTAATACACCCGTACTGGATAATGCTATCTTGCTACCCCGAGGCCGATTCTTGGGCTTGTTGTCCGACACGGAATGATTCTTGGAAAGCATCTTGAGAGACGGAGAACCCCACATTGTGTTGCTTGAAGCAACGTACAGTTCATCTTCTTCTTCACAAGATACCATCGGTTGTAGTCTTTGGAAGACGAACCGCCTCTTTGGTGGCGACGTGGCTGTTTGGCAACAACAGCAGTTTATGGTAATCTGGGTGTAGTTGTGCCTTGGTTTAGACATGCCTTGCATCGCAGATCCCTCCCTCGCTTTACGCTTGTAGAGAGTTACTGAGGTCTCCCCTCCTGCACTACTTTCATAAGCGGAGGGAAGCTGCACGCAGGAGTGAGGATGTGGAGATTGCTTCTCCCTTTTTAGTTCCTGTGCATGAGACATTTTTAGGTCCTGATTAAGGAGTTGTTGATGAGGTAGACTCCTTCTGTGCTTACAGGAATATTGTTCGCATGAGTCTATCTCGATAGTAGGTAACTCCCGGCTTAAAATACACATGAGCGCTCAAGTGACAGCGGGATTTCTTCGGTCGAGGCATCGAAGCACTCGGACCACTTTATATAGCTTCCCATTGGCTTTACGCAGGACTGTCAACGCGGCCCTTTAGTCTGCCTTCGACATAGCACTTTGATTGTGCGAAGCGCGTGCCGCCTTGGATTTCATCCTACTACCCGAAGAAGCTGTATAGTATTTAGTGGCCAACATAGTGGTTGGCATAACACTTTGGCCTTGTAAGGCACGTGCCGCCTTGGACCTCTTTGTGTTACCCTTAGAAGGTGCGTAACATTCAGAATCCAATGTAGCCTTACCCGATGGGTAGGAAATTCTGTTAGAGACAGAAGTTCTTGCCTGCACGGCCTCCTCCGTCCATTGGTGGGCCACAGTGCGCTTCTTCCGGCGTTGTGCTTTTATCAGACCTGCCGCATGGGAGCCGTACTCCTCGCTACATTTTCTTGAAGTGGGAACTCAGCGAGGCGGCCTGTTAGCAGCAACCGAAATCTTCTTCTGTGCTTCATCGTTCAGGAGATTCTAGAGCACAGTCCCCTCCATTGTGCTGCTCGTTGCTGTCGCCTTCGGCACCCAGTTGCGTCGAGACTTCTTCGATTTTATGAGCCGCTTCGAAGGACTCGACTTCTTCTCTGAAAGGAGATCTTCGAAAGCTTGTTGGTCGAAAAGTACAACCAACATTTTCTTAGAAGATCCCAGCAAGTTGTCATCAGATTACGCCACCACCTTCTCGTTGGAGGAGAAGAAAGTCTCAGCTGAGTCGCCATCTTATTTTCCATGACAAAAGGTTATACAAAATTTTGTATAATAAAGGTAAAAAGAGTACAATCGATTCCTAAATAGAAGATCTAGGTACAAAGTTTTCTGGAGAAGTGTGGCGGTGGAGATCGAGCACTACAGTGGCTCCTTTACTCCGTTGACGATCTGATGACGAGATGAACTTACTATGGCTTTATGGTGCTTGTGATTTGAACACTTGGGTTGCTAATCAAGAGGATACCGAATTTATGATGATTTTGAAGCCTTTTTATCGAAGGAAAACTCCTTCTATTTAGAAGGAAGCACATATACGATGTGCATAAAGATTGTGCAGGAATGCTGCATGTAGAGATATGAGAGAGTCTTGAAGTTGTACGGTGAGGGATGCTGCTAAGATGACACGTGGCGGATGTTGGGATTCTCTTTTATTAAGATCTTAGAAGAATTTTAACATGACCAAATAAACGACACGTGGTTTGTGTTTACTGTTGATAGGATGAACATGAGCATATTTTGTTCCTATCCCTAAAGTTGGATTTTGTCTTAACTTAGGGGAGCATTGGTTTAAACAAACCAATTGGATATGGCCCTCGTCTACAAGAACAAAATTTGTCCTTATCTGTAGTTTAAACAAACCGATAGGATATTGCTCTTATCAACAGAATCAAACTCTGTCCTATCTTAAGAGTGGTGGTTTTAAATAAGCCAATCTAAAAAGAACATAAATATCCGTCTGGCCGCGTGGAACCACGTTACCCCCGAAGACTGTGCTTCTATGCGAGCTGCGCTTCTGGCGAGGCTTTGAGATCACTGCACTTTTATGCGATAAGTAGACTGTGCTTTAGACAACGGAGTTACTGCTCTTTTAGAGCGACGAGTGGGCTTGTGCTTTAGGCAACAGAGTTACTGCACTTTTAGAGTGACGAGTGGGCTTGTGCTTTAAGCAATGGAGTCACTGCACTTTTAGAGCGACGAGTGAACTTGTGCTTTAGGCAACGGAGTCACTGCAGTTTTAGAGCGACGAGTGGACTTGTGCTTTAGGCAAAGGAGTCACTGTGCTTGAGGGCATCGAGTAGACTTGTGCTTTGGACAACCAAGTGTCAAATGAAGGAGCGTTTGAACGTGCTGCACTTTTGGATGGGATGGAGGGTACTGTGCTTCTGGGTTGAAGCGAGGGCGCAGTGAACTGGATGCACTTCTGATTCGAAGGAGCTAGTTTCTGTTGAAGTCATAAGAGTAATTAATGATTGCTTTTTTGATTGACAAGTCGGCCTTCCTCTTCTTTAATTACCACCGTCATATGGAGAATTCAAGAAATCTGTGGCCTTGGATTCAGTCGAATGAATCTATTAAACGAGATTCATTATGTTGAGTCTTAGGTTCATCCCATTAATTTAGGAGTCTTTGACCGACGGCCTTGTAGCATGTGAGTTGGACCACACTCACCCGATATAAAGGAAAGCTTTTCTAAAGGGTTGTGTCTTCTTTCTCTTAACATTCCCACTGTCATGCTCGATCCTGACTTAGCTTCGAACGACCATTGGCTTTATACAAGTCGACTGTTGGTTGTGGATCCCTTCGTTCCAAGAAGTTGTGTCCTTGTAGAAGAACTGTTGCTGAGTTCTGAGATGCACTTGAGCGTTTGGCATGAGGAGTTCAAACCTGAACAACATCTTGGAGGTCTTCGAGATCCAGGCTTTCGGGTTTGGTTGATTGCCAATCCGAAGAGCCCCAGGTCGTGCTCTACCTTGCTCAATAGCGATGGCACAACCTGTGCTGTGGACTGAGTTCTTGCTCGGGCTAATAGCTACTTCAGAAAGTGGCTTGCTCTGATAGCGCTACGAGTCTGGGGGGCTGCACACCTGTAAAGATTAACCCCTTGTAGATTTTTAGGTGCTTTAGTTCTTTTCATGACGAATCTATAATAGATCCTTATAGAAAAGAAGTTCATTTCATGTAATTATGACGAATCTATAATAGATCCTTGTAGACATGATCTTAATAAATAACTCTTTATGAACCATCTGTTTTGATTATCTGTCTGTGCTTCTGGTGTGCCTGCCCTTCTGTGAAACCTTGTTTAGTAGGGATGCCACCTGCGCTTTTGATATGTCTGCACTTTTTTATGCTTCTACAGTGGGCAATGTTGCGTGTACATTTTTCTTGATTAGTGGCATGCATGCCACTTTATCTTTAACTGCTTTTGGATGATAGTTGATTGATTGGCGCCAGTTGATAAATGTCATATGGTATTTGTTTCACTTAACAAAATTGCCAAACAAAAGTGTTGGATTTTGAAAATAAAACGAGAAAAAGTACAAATTTGATTCTGGGAAAGTATTGCTATGGAAGTCTGATTCGTAAATGATCACTTTGTTCCTTGGACCATATGATGATGAAGAAGATCACTGCTTGAAGTAGAACAACTCGGAAGAACTAAGTCACCAGAAAGGTATCTACGCACTTGGGCACTAATGGCGAGGCCGAATGCTTTCCTGCTTTGCTTCACTCTGTTCTGGAAGAAAAGTTGAAGTAGAATGCTCTAAAGAGAATCAAAATCTCGAAGTCTTGATCTCTGTATTCTCTCCTGTTCTCTCTTTGTCCGCCCTTGTGTTTGAGAAAAATGAGTCTATTTATAGACTGGGGCTTCTGTGCGTAAAAAGACACCAAAATCTGTCTTTACGCTAACAACTGCCACCCATGATCAGAGTCATCCTTTGCATATGTTGACACGCGTCCCATCATTTCAGTGAGAATATGATGCATGTACACACGTTCTTCGAAATATATGGCATAAAGGCCATGTAAGCAAACCACGTTCCATAGTGGCCAGAAAGAATAGGGCGTAAAAAACAGCTCCAACATCCTCTGAGCGTAAAACAGAGAGATGAGCATAAAATAGCTCTGTCATAGGTTACCTACGTAAAGTGGTTATTGAGTAACCTTGAACGTAAAAATGGCTCAAATAGACTTTACGCACACATTGTTTTGTGAGCGTAAGAACTCGTGTAAAACTCCGTGCGTAAAAGAAACCATATAGTGAGCGTAAAGTAGCTCGATCCACATAAACGACAACAATGGTCTTTGTATGAGACAAATTCCGTTGGATTCTGTGGTAAATGCCATCATTGATATCTTCGTGTCAGAGTTTGCATTAAATGCGAGATTTGACAGCTTTGTCCAGCGTAAAAGAGGCTGCTCTGTCCTTGGCGTAAAATCATAGGTGTAGACCCAAGCGTAAAATGATCAGCCTGCTTCAGGTGTAAAGTGATTAGCCTCTCCTTGGCATAAAGGAGATCAATTTGAGTAGACTGATCTATCACTTTGACCCTTCTTGTGAAGCACTTTTTACGCTCCTACAAGACCCCCTTCAAAGTTTTCCAATATCTCCAAAATTTGAAACACTTTGAATAGAAGCGTAAAAGTTGAGATTTGATCTGCCAGCGTAAAATTTGGGATACGCAACAGCCATCCACGTAAAAGCAGGGATGTCCAACAGTCGGCGTAATTTCCAATAGTGCCGGTCAACATTTAATTGTCGCAATGAATTTCTTTTTTCGAAACGTTCGAATGCCTTTTCGCTTCCCCGAGTTTGCATTTATAATGAACAGTTTCCTATGAGGAATATGGAGAGTTGATTTAACCGTATAAATGAGGAGAAATTCTTCACTCTTGTCATTCATCTCCATAGTGACATGGCGCCCAAGAAGGAGATTAACAATGAAGAGGCTTCGGGCTCAAGAATTGACTTTGAGCGAGCACGCAACTTTGTAGCGTGCTTCGGATTAACTCTAGCAGTCTTTAGTCGCATCGATGGTGGTCCTCCGACTGCATATGAGGGCTCAGGAGATGCAGAAGCATTTTTAAATCTGATGCGTCGCGCCGGGATTCACAACATACGTGAGTTAGGTGCCTCCCTTCGTCAGTCCAACGAAGGAGAAGGAAAATAAAATTCCATGTATTGCGACTCTCTTATATGTAAGGGTCCACTTTCCCCTTTTTTATAAATAAAGTCTGATGTTAATCTCATCTGTTGATACATAGAACTGCTCAACACTTATTTTGACTGCTTCTATGGTTGTTCATTCCCAAGAAACAAACCTGACACATGGCGTCTGTCTTGTGGTTACGAGAGCCTTTAAATAGGATCTTCCCCCGAAATAGACTCATCACAATAGTTCTTCAGCCTTTATAAATAGCCGAGAATGTTTCATATATTCTCATACTCATTCCTCTGAAGATAACTTTCTGTGATGTCGTTCTCCAACAAATAACAACGGCGATGCTTTCCAGTGGCGTTCCTTTGTACGCCCAATCACCAGATGTAGATTCATCCACTATTAGAGTCAAACCATTTGACCTAAGTGGTAAGTCCGATTGTAAGCAAATATCTGTCTTCGAATTTTTTTTGTTGAAAACATCTATTCATGAGCGTAAATACTTGACGAGCATAAAAAAAACTTGCTAAGCATTGGCGTAAAATCCTTGCTGAAGTATTGGCGTAAAAACCTAGCTGAATCACTGGCATAAAAAGCCTTGTTTTAATCACTGGCGTAAAAGTCTTGCTGAATCACCGGCGTAAAAGCCTTGCTGAATCACTGGCGTAAAAAGCCTTGCTGAAGCACTGGCGTGAAAAGCCTTGTGATCTGTTTTTAGTTAGCGTTTAATACGCATCTGATAATACTTCTGTTTTAAAACACTTCTTCTTTGTTGTTTTCTGCAGAAGTTTGGCTGAGCAGCTTTTCCAGAACCGGCATTGGCGATTTTGACGTTGTGAGGAGCGTTCTTCTGACATCAACATCAGGGGGCTCATGCGCTTTTGATGCACAAATCAGACAACTCAGAACTCTTCGTGAGATAGAAGGATCTTCCTCTGTTGGTAGGAAGAGCCTTTATACACGGAGAGTTGGATGGTGGAGTCAACTCTACCCCGAGAAATCGGGTAGTAGAGTTCCTTTCACGGCAGAACTAGGAATCGTATCCCAATACTGGATACATTCCTATCTCCTTTGAGGTGCCGCCACTAATCCACCAATTGTATTGGCAGCAACACATCTTCGGGCTGCCATACTCTGGGGTTTTCCTCTCGTCTGAGAGAGAAGACCAGAGTTTGATTCCTGCTGTTCTGGTTGCCACTGGAGCTCAGACAGTCAGGAATTGCCACCAACAACGAACCCTTCAAAGAAGATCAAAGAAGAAATAGATCTCTATTAGGTTATCGTTGGTGTATAGAATGAAAATCCAAGAATGTAAGAGATTTCCATTATAACTTGTAAGAAAGTCTAAGAAATGTAATAGACTTTTTTGATGATATGGGAATGAAAATGATGATTCTTCTATGATCAATGATTTGTATCTATCTTGATGTAATATGGACATGATAGATAAATGAAATCTTATTTTCTGTTTTAGAGTATATGATACTATCAGAGGTAATATGGACATAATAGCATATATGAACTCAAAAGAAAATTAGATTAATATATGCAGAGGTCAAATAGAAGTGATAGATAGGAAAAGAAAGCAGATTTAATATTTATTCAGAGGTCATAGAAACATGATAAATAGTGAATTCCACTTTCTAATCAATTGATAAAATAGAAGATATAAAATCCCTTTCCCATGAAACAAGAAGTCAGCTTAACCAAACCTTGGTAGCTGGGAAATAAGAAGACAGATATTGTGAGCATATACGTCAAAACGGTAGACGAATCAACGTATTTCTTGGGAACAGAAAGGACGATTCAATTCCATAATTAAATGGATGAACCTGGTAACATGAACGGACGAGTCTTTTCGGAAATGAAAAGTCATTTTCAATTTCAGAGACTAGTTCATTAGTAATCCTCCGCTATAAATAGGTGAGAATTCTTTGTAATTATTTCATTCTTATTTCTGCTCCTCTATTGGAAATATCTTCCGAAGATATACGAAAAAAGAATGAAATCCCCCGGAAAATTGAGGGCATCATTGAGACGTTCCCCGTTGAGCCCCCTGTATCAGGCTCATCAGGCTCAACCGAAATAGGTGGAAGCTCTTCTGCGCCCAAGCCACCCGAAGACATCCTTGCTTTTTTAGTAGAGCCAGGAAAAACTCCTGAAGAAGAAGCGTCGAGGATGGCTGTCATTGATTGGCATCATGAGCAGATCACCATTGGGCTTTGATAATCGATAGGCGCCATTGGAAAACACGGACTCAATTACATAAGGGCCTTCCCATTTTGCTTGGAATTTCCCTTTACTTTTATGAGTCATTACCATCGGTCTCCGAACAGTTAATACAAGCTCGCCAACTTTGAATGCCCTCTCCTTAACTTTACGATTAAAAGTTTGAGATATGCGGGCTTGATATAGTTCAATGTGTTATTGTGCATGAAGACGCTTCTCATCTAATCCTTCAAGTTCTTGGAGTCGTAAGCGATCATTATTCTCTGTGGTTAGCTCATTAGTGATGGCTATTCGTAGAGAAGGGATCTGAATTTCTAATGGGAGAACAGCTTCGCACCCGTAAACTAATAAGAATGGTGTAAAACCAGTAGGAGTCCGGACTGTTGTTCGATAAGCCTATAAACATTCTCCAAGTTTCTCATTCCAATCACGTTTATTAGAAGAGACAAACTTTTTGAGTAGTTTGATGATCGTCTTATTGAAAGCTTCAGCTATACCATTAGCAGCTGGATTATAAGCCGTAGAAGCCAAATTCTGAATTCGATTCTTGTCGCAGAATCGATAAAATGCTTGACTGGCAAATTGTGGACCATTGTCATGAATTATCCGTCGAAGAATCCCGAAATGATAAATGACATGGTACTTGATAAAACTGATCGCATTAGATGTTTTCACTTCCGCAAGTGGGACTGCTTCTGCCCACTTCGAAAAGTAATCGGTTATAGCTAGTATAAACCGATGTCCTTTGACAGAAGGAGGGTTAATAGGGCCAATAACATCCATACCCCAAGCTTCGAAGGGCCAAGAGGCTGCTGTAGGATGTAGAAATTCAGACGGTTGATGAATAAAATCAGCATGAATCTGGCATGCTTTACATCTTCTGGCATAGTCTACAGCATCTGCTATCATAGAAGGCCAATAATACCCCATTCTCCGAATGTGGTCTTGCAACTTTGGACCCGGTTGATGAGCACCACATACACCATCATGAGCCTCACGTAGTGTTTGTTTGGCTTCACTTTCTGAGAGACAGTACAACAGGAGTCCGTCATATGAACGACGATATAGCATATGTAAAGACGAATCATAATAGAATCGAAATGATCGTTTCTTAATTGATGCAGCTTCTTTAGGATCTTTAGGCAAAATTCTATGAACTGCATAATCAATGAATGGAGTTCTCTAATCTTTCTGTTGGGAACTTGACTCTGTAGTATAACTTTGTTCAATATGTAGATTATTCTTCACACAGAATAAGTCTCGGTCTAACAAAGTAATTGTATTTTGCATTCGGATTGGGACAGTCAAATCTGCAGCTAAGCTGGCAAGGGCATCAGCCTCCACATTCTGAGAATGTGGTACAAATTCAATGAAGAATCCTTTGAATGAAAGGACCAACTCGACTACCACTTGATGATAGGGGACGAGATCAGGATTTCTGACTTCATAAGTCCCTCTAACTTGATTAACAATTAATTGAGAATCTCCATAAGCTTCTAGGAATTCAATATCCAATTGTTTTGCTACTTGGAGACCAATCAATAAAGCATTATATTCAGCTACATTGTTGGAACATGGCTCATTGAGAGAATAGGCATGGTATATGACCATTTTGTCAGAAGAAACCAAGACGACTCCTACTCCAGAGAGAATATTGCCTTTAGTTCCTACTCGTGATGCCCCATCGAAATATAATTGCCATATATCATTCTTTGAAGTCATGTTACAATCCACTACTTCGTCTGGAATGTCTTTATATAACTTCGAAGTTTTCGGTATAGGGTGAGCAGCTAAGAAATCAGCTAACGCTTGGCCTTTCACTGATTTCTGAGGTACATAAACCATATCATAAGGAGTAAGCAACATCGCCCAGGTAGCCAACCTGGAGTTAAGTATGCTAGGTTTTCTCATCAATACCCGAATGGGATTTATTCTAGAGATGACATGAATAGTCTGTCCGGTGACGTAATGTCTTGTCTTTTGGACGGCAAAAACTAAAGCTAGACATTCCTTTTCCACAGGAGTATATCTGTGTTCGGCTTCGACTATCATTCTGCTCAGATAATATATTGCTTGTTCATGACCCATATCACTTTTTTGTGCTAGAAGAGCGCCAAGTGAATGATCTAAAGCTCGAACATATAGCAAAAATGGTCTTCCTACCACCGGAGGTACCAGAACAGGTAGATTTGTAAGATATTGCTTAATGTCATTAAAGGCTTTTTGACACACTTCATCCCAGACGAAAGATACCCCTTTCTTTAATAAACGGGAAAAAGGTTGACATCTCCCAGAAAGATTAGATATAAATCTTCTGATATAGGCAATACGTCCCTGAAAGCCACAGAGTTCTTTCAGATTACGAGGAGGTCGCATTTCAAGAATTGCTTTAACCTTATCAGGATCAACATGGATACCTTGAGAGGTAATGACAAATCCTAGAAACTTGCCACTGGAGACTCCTAAGAAAGACTTAGTAGGGTTCATTTTCAATTGATGCTGACGCATCAGTTCAAATACTGTTCTCAAGTCCTGAATGTGATCATCCTTCGATCGACTTTTGACAGCAATGTCATCTACATAGCATTCTACTATCTTTCGTAGATGTTCTTGAAAGATATTGCTCATAGCCCGTTGATATGTGGCACCGGCATTTTTAAGACCAAACGGCATAACTGTATAGCAGTAGACCCCAAGAGGTGTACGGAAAGCAGTGTGCTTCTCATCTTCTGGATGCATTTTGATCTGATTGTATCCTGAGAATCCGTCCATGAAAGACATGCGTTCAAAACCACATGTATTGTCTATCATGATATCAGTAATTGGAAGTGGAAATTCATCTTTTGGATAAGCCGTATTAAGATCTCGGTAATCTATACAAACTCGGACTTTTCCGTTCTTCTTCATAACAGGAACAATGTTGGCCACCCAATCTGGGTGTTGTTCTTCACGAACAAAGCCACATGTAATCAGCTTTTTGACTTCTGCCTCAATTGCATCCATCATATATGGTCTAAAGCATCGTTGCTGTTGTTTTACAGGCTTGACATCAGGCAAAATGTTGAGTTTATGGGTAGCAATTGTAGGATCTAGCCCTGGCATATCTTCATAACTCCATACAAAGATGTCAATGTAATCTTTTATAAGTTTTATTAGCTCTTCCTTTTCATCTTCAGAAAGATTCTTACTGATAAATATTGGTTTGGACGTAACTCCATTACCGACATCAATCTGGATAACTTCATCTTCTGTAGGTGGCTGTCGTTGTTCAAAACGAAGTTCCCATTGAGTATCCATTTGTTGAGCCCAAGGATCATTTTTAAATGGCTCTGATTCATCATCGGTTTGTACCATATTAACTGAGAGTACTTGCCCAGATTCACAATATGAGGAATGAGAAATATCGGATTCGATGAATAGAATTTCTTCTGATTCTACGTTGTCTTTATATTGATGACTTTGATTATCAGAAGATAAAGTCATTCTTTTAATAAACTTAACAGCCATATACTCGAACAGGAAATCTTCATTGATATCAAAAAGTACAGAATGATCGATATTTACATCATTTACAGTCTGATTGCTACGCTTCGGATTAATGAACAGTGGACCATCATCCGTCTTCTACGTAGTTTTGCCAAGATTGACAATCAACGGTGGTTCTGGATCATTCGTGCAAGAAGCACGTCCTTTGACCTTAATCATCAAAGGTTGAACTTGGCTCTTAGCAGAAATATTTATTGATTCCTCAGATAAAGTTTGAGTTCTTCCTTTAACCTTGATCATTAAAGGTCGATCATTGACAGGTTGGGATTGGATACGTCCCTTGACTATGATCTTCAAAGGTTGCTCTTCTGGCGGATCTTCATTAATAGTGTGATCCTCAGAGGGTGATTGATCTTCAGCCATGTCTGATATATCTTTCACATGTTCTTATTTATAAAGCCTTGAATCAGAGAAGTAGGCTTCAATACCCTTGAACGAATTAATATCAGCAAACTCAGTTTTCACAACTCCTTGGGAGTCCACATATTTGAAACATTGGTGAAGAGTTGAAGGCACAATATTGTGCTCATGAATCCACGGTCTTCCAAGAAGAATATTGTAGGATACGTCCGAGTTGATAACATAGAAAGTTACCATAGTTCGAAGATCACCAATCTGAATCTGCAGACGAATCTTCCCCAGTGGTTTGCTCTTGCCAGAGTTAAAACCGACTATCGTAGTACTAGTGTAAGTCAGCTCACTAGTAGGAATCCTCAGGGGTCTTAGCAAACTCTAAAGAATTATACTAATTGAAGACCCAGGATCGATGTAGATCCTATCAATTTCAGTAGATCCAATATATCCAGTGTAACACAGAGGCCTATCATGCTTGTTGTAAAGGTGATGTTGGGAATTTCTTCCATCACACTATGACATTGCGGACATGACACTGGTATATTATCAGGAGCCTTGAGTTATGCCAAGCATGAATCTGCTTGAAGTAATGCTTCGCTCAAAGTCTCTCTGCTTTCTCTGGAAAGGCGAAGCAGTTCAAATATAGAAAGTCTAGCCGGAGTATTGGCTAACTGAGCTAGAATGTTAAATTTGTAAGGCTTCATCACCACCCCCTGATTGGAAACAGGCTTCAATGGGATATCAAAGCGTACTGCCTTCTGTTTCCCCTTTTCAACCACAGACGGTTTAACAGGAACAGGAGAAGGTTGAACTGGTAGAGTCTCCATTACTTTTTCTGCTTCTTTGGAGGATCCCTCATAGTCTTTGTGGTACTCTTTTCCAGATCTTGTACCAAAAAAAGATTCTTCTTCAGACTCAGGAGAAGGAAGTACCATATAACAGGATTTAGTCTTTCTTCCCTTAGCCTTCTTCTTGTGAGGGTTGTTACGAGGAACTTCAGAACCCAATCCAGCAGTGGAATTCTGATTTTGAATTTGTAAAGGAAGACGTATTCCTTTATTATAATTCAAACCTTCTGCCTTTTGAAAGTCGTAACCCATCTTCTTCATGAGATGAACAAATTGTTGACTATATAAGTGAGTGGGCAGCGGACTTTTGACAGGTGTTTCAACAGAGGAAGGGGAAGAAGCAAGACCTTCTATCACCTCAGGAGGATACAGAATAGAAGTCTCTGTATTTACAGGAGGAGGAGGATTAGAAAAAATACCTGTCGGAGCTTTTTCATAAGCACCGAAAACTTGTTGTGCTCGATATAAGGGAACACTATTTATGGCTAGCCACTGCTGATGGGTAAACTTGAGCTTGGTAGGAGGAGCTAGACTTGGAGGATAGATGCTCAGTCCTTTCAGTCTATCTTCTAAAGGAAGGTCATCCCATAGATGATCCAAGTCATCAGAATCTGGAATCCCATGAGAAATCATATTGCAGGTTTTGATTTTCTTGCCCTTCTTGGATTTTGAAGTTTTACCTTCATTTTCCAATTCAGGCACTAAGTCAGGATGTACCCACATAATTTCACCATTCTTTAATGTGAGTGGCAGCAATCCTGTATTTTCTTCTCTGGCAGGCGGGATATTCATGATCTTCATCGTCGCCTTCGAAATTGGAATAATTCCATCTGGGACTTGCTGTGGAGGAAAATCTCCGAACTGAAGAGAAACCATATTGGTCGTAACCGTATGGTCGTCATTGGTTAAAGCGATAGCACCACCATTTATCAGTTCTTGAATCTTCTTTTTCAAGACGTAGCAAGCACTGGTAGGATGATTAATGTATCTATGATAGATACAATATTTGGGATTGTCAGTCAGATTCACCTCATTAGGTCTTTTTGGCTCTGGAATCTGAAGTTTGCCACTTTTTACCAGACACTGAAATATCCCTGGAATATCACTTTCGTCGAAAGAGTATTCTTCCTTTGACCTGGAGGATTCCTGATTACCTGACGTTGTTTTATTCTTGGAAAGATTGACCATAAGAGTATCTTTTCCTTTCACATTACGATTGCCAGGATTATTACCAGGATTACTCTTCTTTCCTTTATCCTCTGAAGCGAAAATCATCCCATGTTCCCGAGCCAACCTACCATTGGTTTCGACAGAAACTGCTGCTATCATAAATGAAGCCCAATCTGAGAATTGGGAACCTGTGAAGACAGCAATGGATTGTCGCAGATTCATCTTGCATGTATCGATCAACGCTGAATCTGGCATACCAGGAGGCATCTTTAGAGTAGCCTGTCGGAAACGTTCGATGAACGTCCGAGTATCTTCTTTCTCTTTTTGTTTTATTTCTATTAAGGAGGACATGTTCATGTCCATACCTCCTTCATAGAAGCGGAAGAGAAACATTGCCTTGAATTCGTCAAAAGACGAAATAGAGTTATCGGGTAAGCTACGATACCAGTCATAAGCCAAACCCGTCAAACACCCAATGAACACTCGAGTGAGAAGAGCATCATTTTTCTGCAAGTGTACAGTCATAATATCAAAGTAATTGATATATTGACTGGGAGATGCTTTTCTATCGAATAAAACCATGGATTGTGGCTTGAACTTCGGTAGAAAGGGTACATCATTCTAATAAGGAGGATAGGGTTGCTTAATCCCTAACCTCTGGAGCTGATCTTTATGCCTCAAAACCTCAAACTGTGCTTTGAGTTCACGCACTGCTTGAATAGCTTCACTGGTTTGAGGAAGCACATTTGATTGAATAGTCGTTGGATCTACCGTCACCCCTACTGGAGGTGGTACATCTTCCGGAATGATGGGATCTGGAGATGCAGAATTTTGATTAACAGCAGGTTCTTAAATATTCAAAGGTATATCAGCCCCTTGACTATCTTGAGTTTGTGCTGCTGCTGGTACCGGAGTTATTACTGAGGGCTGAGCAGTTTGCTGATTCAAAATTATTTGGTGCATGCTTTGCACCATGTTGAGCATGTCTTTCAATGATTGCTCTACGGCAGTGAGACGTTGTTCCATATTAGCAGATGACGTCTCTGGTTCATCTCCAACAGCATAGGATTCAACTTCTCTTGAAGATATAGAGGGATTAGTATAAAAATATGAATCAACACTATCGGTATCAGACTCAATAGATTGAGTACCCCCAGCTTCTGAATCAAAATTCTGTAATTGTCCTTGTCTTCTTGATCGAGTGTTCTGATATACTCCTTCAAAGGAATCAAGAAGTCTGTTGAACTGTTGCTGACCTGGGGATTGGGACGTATTTCGTCTTGGACGTCGTCCTCTGTTAGTATGAGATGCCATGTTGACTGATGCATATGACTACTCATCTTTTTGGTCTTCAGCTTGATGTTGAAGTGAAAAATTCAGTCGATCAAAAACTGACCGTTTTGAAGCTGGACAACAACAATTGATCACAACTTGATGAAATCCACATTGATGTCTTTCTTGGGGGAGCATCGCCGGAGATTGTGAATTCCTACGCTTTTGCATTAGCAATTCACGTAAGTCAAAAGAAGTGGAGGGAAGATTCTTCTTTATTACATTTGGGGTAGAAAAACGTTTAGTCCCCTGTGTATAAAGAAGATTACTGGCTTCATTCGCAGAACCAAACTGTACATTTTTACGCGTTTGGAGTTGTGTGCGTAAATCCTGAGATTTAGCACGAAGGACTCTATTTTCATGGCGTGTGATTTGCAAGCAGTATAAGAAGATTGTTGGTGTAGGATAGAAGTTTTACCAACATCACTTTTACGCTGTATGCGTTTAGGTACATTCACATTAGATGTGCAAACATCATTGTGAATTTTATCTACACTGTCACAGACAGGAGATTTACCTTTACGCATGAAACATAAAAATTGATTATCTACCACATCACAGATGGGAGATTTTGTTTTACGCGAGGAGCGTAATTTATGTGAATCTACTACGTCACCGACGGGAGATGGATTCTTACACTCAGAAACATTAGAATCTGCCACATTACAAATGGGAGACTCATTCTTATGCCTTGAGCGTATAATTTGGTTCTTACCCATTGAGCGTAAAACTGGATTCTTACGCAGTGGGCGTGAAACCTGATTATCTTCTCCGTTACAAACGGGAGATAAATCATCACACTTTGAGTGTAACTCTGAAGTAAGGACTGCCTCGTTACGAACGGGAGCCCCTACGACAGGAGTGGGAAGAATTCCCTTTTTCCCAGAAGTCACAGAGAGATCAGAAACCACTTTGGATTTGGGAATCCAAACTTTTCGTGCTTTGCGAGACTTTTGAACATTGGAGTGGCGAGAACCACCCCCAGTTCAGAGCATTTCTTCATAGACAGTCTGGTCGAAGTGTAAAACCAGAGTCTTCTTAGTCGAACCGACTGAAACATCATCATATTGAGCAATCACTTCCTCGTCGGAGGAGAAAGTCGTCCCCAGCAGAGTCACCATTTTGTTTCACTTAACAAAATTGCCAAACAAAAGTGTTGGATTTTGAAAATAAAACGAGAAAAAGTACAAAGAAGTACAAATTTGATTCTGGGAAAGTATTGCTATGGAAGTCTGATTTGTAAATGATCACTTTGTTCCTTGGACCATATGATGATGAAGAAGATCACTGCTTGAAGTAGAACAACTTGGAAGAACTAAGTCACCAGAAAGGTATCTACGCACTTGGGCACTAATGGCGAGGCCGAATGCTTTCCTGCTTTGCTTCACTCTGTTCTGGAAGAAAAGTTGAAGAAGAATGCTCTAAAGAGAATCAAAATCTCGAAGTCTTGATCTCTGTATTCTCTCATGTTCTCTCTTTGTCCGCCCTTGTGTTTGAGAAAAATGAGTCTATTTATAGACTGGGGCTTCTGTGCGTAAAAAGACACCAAAATCTGTCTTTACGCTAACAACTGCCACCCATGATCAGAGTCATCCTTTGCATATGTTGACACGCGTCCCATCATTTCAGTGAGAATAGGATGCATGTACACACGTTCTTCGAAATATATGGCATGAAGGCCATGTAAGCAAACCACGTTCCATAGTGGCCAGAAAGAATAGGGCATAAAAAACAGCTCCAACATCCTCTGAGCGTAAAACAGAGAGATGAGCGTAAAATAGCTCTGTCATAGGTTCCCTACGTAAAGTGGTTATTGAGTAACCTTGAGCGTAAAAATGGCTCAAATAGACTTTACGCACACTTTGTTTTATGAGCGTAAGAACTCGTGTAAAACTCCGTGCGTAAAAGAAACCATATAGTGAGCGTAAAGTAGCTCGATCCACATAAACGACAACAATGGTCTTTGTATGAGACAAATTCCGTTGGATTCTGTGGTAAATGCCATCATTGATATCTTCATGTCAGAGTTTGCATTAAATACGAGATTTGACAGCTTTGTCCAGCGTAAAAGAGGCTGCTCTATCCTTGGCGTAAAATCATAGGTGTAGACCCAAGCGTAAAATGATCAGCCTGCTTTAGGCGTAAAGTGATTAGCCTCTCCTTGGCATAAAGGGGATCAATTTGAGTAGACTGATCTATCACTTTGACCCTTCTTGTGAAGCACTTTTTACGCTCCTACAGTATTGAGGAGCACTAACTTGTAAAACATACTGAGTGTTGATTCTATGAGGAGTCGGATGCTTCGTGCCAATGATAAATAGCACGGAGTAATCAAGAACCATGTTTATGACGGATCTGATACATTATTTTCAAGCACCGCAAGCTCGAGATTTAAAAGGATTTTCCTCGTCTATCATGTCGTCTGTTATTATGACCGTCGACTTAGCTTCTCGAGGAAGCTCATACGAGGCAGCCACGCGCCATTAATGAAATGCGACATTTGTTGTTGAGCGCTATCTGATGTTGAACGCTATTTAGTGGATATGGCCTGGCACCATTTGCGAATGGTGCAATATATACTTTTGGCATTTTTAAAGCTTCTATAATACCCCCTTCAAAGTTTTCAAATTTTAAAATTTTCAAAATTTGAAATACTTTGAATAAGATGTGTTTCAGAAGATATTGTACGCGTAGAATCCTAAATGACCCACTGCTTAGTGCACAATTTGTGCAATCCGTTACGTATAAGCTTTAGACTATAAATAGCCCGTGGAGAGAAGAAAGAGAGTTTTTTACTTAGAAATCCTCTTTTTCGAACACTCTTCATCATCTTCTTCTTCTTTCAAGCTCTTCAAGCGTTTGTAGAAGCATGAAAAAGTCCAGCATCTACGAAAGCGTAGGAGGCATTCATGCTTCACCGAAGCACAGGAAGTACTAGAATGGTGGCGCACATCAACTCAGAGAAACAAGAGAAGCAGTGCATAGAACGAAGTTCTTTATTAAAATCATGTTTACAAAGATCTATTACAGATTCATCATTATTACAGGTAAAGACTAAACACCTAAAGTCTACAAACGTATAGTCTTCAGAAAGTACGTAGCCCCCCAAACGTGCAGTAGTGTCAGAGCAAATAACTTCCTCATCAGAGCGAGCCACTTCCTACTAAGATGTGGAAGAACTCCAATATGGCAAATGAAGTAGCGTTTGGCCCAAACGAAGAATGTAGCTCCTGCTCGCAACATCGCCCGTGGCTCTTCCAGTATAACAGGGCATGCAGCCCCACCCCAATATGGCTAATAAAACTATTATTGAGTGGGGCAGAGCACAACCTGTGGCACTTAGGATTGCTAATCAATCCAAACCCGGTAGCTTGGACTCGAAGACCTCGAAGATATTGTTCAGGTTTGAACTCCTTTATGCCAAAGGCTCAAGTGCATCTCAAAACCTAGTAGCCGTTCTTCTACAAGGACAACTTCTTTGAACGAAGAGATCCACAACCAACAGTAGACTTATACAAGGCCAACGGCAGTTCGAAGCTATGTCGGGATCAAGCATGACAGTGGGAATGCTAAGAGACAATGGACGTGGCTCCTCAGAAAAGCTTCCCTATATACAGGCTTTATGTGGACCAACCCCAAACGCCACGTGTCAATCGGTCAAAGACCCCCAAATTAATTGGATTAGCCTAGGACTCAGCACAATGAATCTCTTTTAGTAGGTTCATTTCACTGAATCCTAGGCCACGAATCTTTTGAATTCTCCAAAAGACGGCGACAATTAAAGATACAGTGACTGAGCAGACAAAAAGGGAGTCATTAATCACAAAGAGCTCAGAAGTCCTTAGACGCTTCTTAAAAATGCAGTGGCTTCAAAAAGCTCTCAAAAGTCCCACATTGCTTCGTAAAAGCACAATGGCTTCACAGAACCCCATAAACAGTCTCTCCGTCGCCCAAAAGTGTAATGACTTAGCTATCTTCGAAACACAGTCTCCTCGTCGCCCAAAATTGTAATGACTCCGTCGTCTTCAAATCACAAATTTCCTCGTCACCCAAAAGCGTAGTGACTCTATCGTGTTAGAAAGACAAGTCTCCTTGTCGCCCAAAAGTGCAGTAATTCTGTCTTCAAAGCACAAGTCTCCTCATAGCCCAAAAGTACAGTGACTCCGTCATCTTCGAAACACAAGTCTCCTCGTCGCCCAAAAGAGTAGTGAGTCTGTCGTCTTCGACACACATTCTCCTTGTCGCCCAAAAGTATAGTGACTCAGTTGCCTTTGAAACACAGTCTCCTAATCATCCAAAAGCGAGTGACTCCATCATTTTTGAAACATAGTATCCTCGTCGCCTAAATAGTGTAGTGACATCGAAGCCTCACCCGAAGTGTAGCTCGCTTAGAAGCACAGTCCTATGAAGTAGCATTGTTCCATGGGGCTAGTCTGGCACCTATATGTTGACCCAAACTGGATCATAGTCAACCTAATTTAGAGAATTAACAAAATGATAACTGATATTATCAAATACGACACATCAAGTTCAAGATAGAACATCACCTACGATCCAATACAATGTATCAAGGTTAAAGATAGACGTCGTCAACAAAGCCATTTTAGTGCAAATATATTTGTTCTCAATCTGTAATCTTTCAATTTATTGAGTCTAGGTAAATGTACGCTGAGTTGTACTGAGTCATCTCAACCCCTAGACTTACTACTCCAAGCTCCATCATACAAAACTAAGCAATCCCTAAACCAAACCAGAGCTCTATAACCCTTTAGATCTTTTGGTCTCTAGGAGACTAAGTTCGAGCCGAACTCTGCCTATGGCTGAACTCGGACCGAACTCTGCCTATGGCAGAACTCGGGCCGAACTCTGCCCTACCTGAAAATTAGCAACCTAATTTTTAGAAACACCTTGCTACGAGCTGTCCAACGTTCAAATTTTTGAATATTTGGGACATAATTCTAGCCGAATTCTGTCTTTCCTGACTAGTATATATAGGACTTGATTTCTCTCATTTCAAATCATCTCACACATTCAAACTTCTAAGCCTTATACATTCTAAGCCTTACTCTTCCAATCTACTAGCCACAAAACTTCCTAATCCCCAAGGTGCTCAGTACGATTCAGCTAGAAGTTTCTGTGCAAGAGTTGAAAAGAAGTCAATTAGACAATTTCAAGTTTTACCTCTACAAAATTAATTGAAGTTGGCTTGCTCTTCTGAGTAAAGGTATGTGTGTACCCTATTTCACAAATAGTAGATTTAAATCCTGAGCGAGAGTTCTTAGGTCTGGACTAGTCCTCCACGAGGGAAACCAGGTTATATCGTTGTGTTTGCATATGCTCTTCTAATCTCTTTTAATTTACGTGTTACTAGTCTGATTATATATTCTTTTGGTAGTTGCTGCTGGACTTGGCATAGAGTTGATTTTTAATTGGTTATTTTTGACACAAACTCTATTCACCCACTCTAGAGTTGCCTATACGTAACTTCAATTGGTATCAGAGCTCTGTTCTCTTGATAAAGGATTAAGATCCTAGAGCTTATCTGTGGCAACCACACAACCTATCTTTACCAACTATGGTGAAGGACAGTCCACTAATAGGCCACTCCTATTTGATGGAACCAACTACACCTACTGGAAGACACAAATATGTTCCTATCTGAAATCTTTAGACTTTAACTTATAGACTATAGTCACAGATGGTTATAAGAAGCCTGCTAGAATTGTTGTTGAGGGGAATCTTATAGAGAAACCCCACGACAAATACACTGATCAAGAAAAGAAATAGGCTAGTCTAGATGCTAGGGCAATTAATGCTCTCTTCTATGCTATAGACTGGACTTAATTCAACAGGGTATCTATGTGTTCCACTTTCCATGAAGTATAAAAGGTTCTAGAAGTGACTCACAAAGGAACCACACAAGTAAAGGAATCGAAAATCAGTCGGCTAACAAAGGAGTATAAAGCATTCAAGATGAAGCCCATTGAGACGATCAAACAAATGATCACTAGATTCCTCGATATCATTAACCCTCTTTCTTCCCTCGGTAAGGACTACTCCATCCATGAGAAGATACCTAAGGTGCTAAGGGGATTAACGAAGAATTAAAACCCCAAAGCCATGACAGATCTTATCACCATGTCTTTAGAAACTCTGGTGGGAAAACTAATGACGCATGAGCTCGACCTTAAGGACTTTGAATAAACGGTTCCAAAGGAGCAAGAAATCGCTCGAAGAGCTCATCGTCGAAAGGATGCTCCAGAAGAAACAGACGATGATGACTCCGATGGTGATGATCATGCACTCATGGTTTACACCTTCAAGAAATTTCTATATTTCCACCAAAGGAAGAAGGAACAACACAAAGATGACGATGAAGAGCCTATCTATTTCGGCTATAAGAAGACGAGGCATGTTAAGAAAGATTGTCCTACAGCAAAGAAAGGGAGCCGATATGAAAGATCATACAAGAGGCCATCATCTCGGAAGTATGCCAACACAAGCATCTTGCATGAGAGAGAAGCCAAGGACTCAGAAGAAGAAGATAACTCTCCCTAAGATACTGCAAACGTCTGCCTAATGGCAACGTCCGAAAAGGTAACATATGATCCACTTGATGACTTTACTTTTGATCCACTTGATGCCTTTAGTGACTTACTTGAAGATCACAAGAAGTTACTTAGCAAGTATAATCATACAAAGGTTAAGATCAGGGCCTATGAAGTTGAGATTCATAGACTTTCATGATTGCTTAATAATGTTAGAGACACACCACCCACGGAGAACACTGAGGAGGTATCCAAGCTTAAATTAAGCTTACACGATGCCAAATCTCGTATTGAGAAACAAACACATTATATTACAGCACTCAATAAAGAACTCTCAAACGAGAAAAAGAAGTATAATATTGCTGCTATAAGAATTGATGCCTTAACTGCCAAACATGATGATATGTATAATGCCTCTAAAAGATTAGAGATCAGACTGGGGAAACATGTTGTTCATCCTCAAACCCAATCTCACAGTCACAACACGTACACAAGACAAAAGATTGCTCAACACAAGAATACACGTCACAAGAAAGACATATATACTCATGTTGCACAAAAATTTGCCTTTATGTACACATATTCACATGCTGCACGACAAACACCCACACATACATATGGCATACACAGACATGCTTTTATGAACACACATGCAGCACGACAAACACATAGACATCACTATTATCATACACCTAACACTAATATACATGCTACATGTCACTACTGTGGTAAACATAGACACACTTCACCACAGTATAGAATTAGAAGACTAGTTAATTTAAAACTATATGCATGGATATTGAAGACTAACCTTTCATGACCCTCAAGAATTTGGGTACCAAAGGTCACATATACTCATGGTATAGGTGGACCTTCCTTCATCCTCTACAAGTAAATAGATTCTCGGTAGTGGGTGCTCACGATACATGACTGGAAATGCAAATGTGTTCGCAACATTATCGATGAAATAGGAAGGATACGTATCCTTCGGCAATAATCTGAAATGTTATATCATAGGAAACGGTACTCATGGTACCGAGACATCCCATCAATTTCACCATATTTTCTGAATTTGATCCTAATTTTAAGGATCTTTGTCTTGATGAACTTGTGGCTACATCTAATAGAATTTATCTACATGCTATTCAAACGTTTTATTGTAATCTTACGTATGATGATCGTAAGATTTATTCTAGGGTAGCCGGCATCAATATTAAGTTTGTTGACTTCGACTTGGCGGATTATTTTTAAATCCCTGAACCCAATTCTTGGGAACGTATTGTCGATGCTCTCAAATTTAAATTCATTGGCAATATTACCCTAGAAAGCTTTAAGGACATGATGTGTGAACCAAATACTCGCCCTCGTAAACTTCGTGTCATGTATCTCAACAACCACTTTTATGAACTTTATCGTATCATTTTCTCATCCATCATGTCCAAAGGTGGATCTAATGATGAAGTCACTTATCTCGAGATTATGACACTATTCTATCTTCACTTCACCATCCCTTTCA
>JANAVB010029815.1:15394169-15434169 GCA_029216955.1 Iris pallida | reverse complement strand
TACAAGAAGAAATTCTTCTCGACCACCGCTAGGGTAGCCATGGGGCAACGATTTCAGAACATCCAGCAGGAGAACCGTTCTGTTGACGAGTATGCAGCAGAGTTCAGCCGTCTGAGTCATTTCGCTCCTAGTCTGGTTGCAGACCCAGAGGAGATGACGCGTAGGTTTTGTCATGGTCTAGTTCCAGACGTTGGCATTCTCATAGCAGCGAACGTGATGACTGACTACTACCAGAGCCTAGAGTTGGCCCAGAGCATAGAGGAGCGTCTTCTGTCTTGCAAGAGGCCGGCTCCTGTACACCACGAGGGACCTTCCAAGCGGCAGGCTTTCCAGCCGAGAGCACCGACGTTGTACCAGCAGACTTACTGTCCTCCCACACCACATCACCCAACCCCACCAGTTAGAGCCCCGGGACCCCGACAGCAGAAGGGAGCTGTGTGTGCATTCTGTAGGAGGCCAGGCCATGACGCTATCATCTGTAAGAAGAGGTTAGGGCAGTGTTTAGCTTGTGGGTCTACCACCCATCAGCTTCGGGACTCCCCAGTAGCCAGGGTACCAGGTGTCGGACCACCGTCTAGAGGACCGCCACTTTCGACTCAGCAGTAAAGGTTTGGGCAACATCTGCAGCAGCAGAAGGGACCCCAGGGAAAGGCTTATAGTCTGGCTCTTGAGGCAAAACCAGAGCAGGTTTCGGAACTAGATTATTTGGCTGACGTCATCACAGGTCATGTTTATTTGCATAATTTTCTAGCTCTATGCTTGTTTGATTCCGGTGCATCGCATAGTTTCCTATCATTAGAGTTTTTGCATAAACACCACTTAGTAGCTACACCTACCGAGGAGATGAGTAGAGTAATGACGGGAGGCGGACCTGTGCCCATTAGGGCTATCTATAGATGCTCTATTACTATAGCAGGAAAAGAGTTTAGGGGACGATTCTTTGTGATGCCACTTCCCGGGTATGATATCATATTAGAGATGGACTGGCTTAGCTATGCTTACGCAGCTATAGACTGCCATGAGGGTAATATTCTGTTCAGTTCCCCAGGCACAACACCATTCAGAGTCAGGAGGACAGGGCCGGAGATCAGCCTAGAGCCGAACTGTTGTACAACAGTTGGGGAGTTAGCACCGCCACACCCTATCATTAGAGAGTTAATGGATGTATTTCCAGAGGATCTTCTAGGACTTCCGCCTGACAGAGATGTGGAGTTCACTATATATCTAGTACCGGGTTCATCACCAGTATCCCGGACTTGCTATAGAGTGAACCCCAAAGAGGCCATAGAGATGAAGGAGCAGATTGATGACCTTTTGAAAAAGGATTTCATTCGATCTAGTGCTTCTCCATGGGAAGCGCCAGTGCTCTTTGTGCCTAAGAAGTATGGTATAGTCCGGTTGTGTATTGACTATCGGGCATTGAATACCATCACCATTAAGAACAAATATCCTCTGCCTAGGATATATGATTTGTTCGACCAGTTGAGTGGGACGAAGGTATTTTCTAGGATAGATTTAAGATCTGGTTACCACTAGGTGAAAGTCAGGGCTGCAGACATCCAGAAGACGGCGTTCAACATGAAGTACGGGCAGTATGAGTTTTTGGTGATGCCGTTTGGTCTCACAAATGCGCCAGCTGTCTTTATGAACTTGATGAATAAGACATTTTACCAGTATCTGGATAAGTTCGTCGTAGTATTTATCGACGACATCTTGATATACTCGAAGACGTCGGAGGAGCACATAGGGCACTTACTGACAGTTTTGGGGATTCTGAGGCATGAAAGGTTGTATGCCAAATTATCGAAGTGTGAGTTCTTTTTGGACCGAGTGAAGTTTTTCGGTCATGTGGTCACTAGAGAGGGGATCTCAGTGGATCCTAGGAGGATTGTTGCGTAGAGACATAGAAGGCTCCGACGTCAGTTTCAAATATCAGAAGCTTCTTGGGTTTAGCAGGCTATTATAGAAAGTTCATCCAGGACTTTGCTAGGATAGCTGAACCCATGATGAAACTGACGTGGAAGGACGTATAGTACATCTGGTCAGAGGACTGCCATTCAGCATTTGAGGAGCTGAAGAGAAGGCTGACGACCGCTCCAGTTCTGACATTACCTTCAGGGTCTGGAGGTTTCACCATATACAGTGATGCTTCGAGAAAAGGGCTAGGATTTGTCCTACAGCAGCATGAAAAAGTGATTGCTTATGCATCTAGGCAATTATGGACTCATAATCAGAACTATCCTACCCACGACCTAGAGTTAGCTGCGGTGATCTTTGCACTCAAGTTGTGGAAATACTACTTATACGGAGAGCGAGTGAAAATCATTAATGACCACAAGATCTTGAAGTATGTGTTCACGCAGAAGGAGCTGAACATGAGGCAAAGACAATGGTTGGAGTTGATGAAAGACTTGGACATCGATTTACTGTATCACCCCGGGAAGGCAAATGTGGTGGCGGATACGTTGAGCAGGCATCTGATGGCATGGTATCTGATGATAGATCGGCATTTTAGGAAGATCTAGAGAAGCTCGATATCGAGATAGTTCGACCAGGATCAGTGATACAGATGATGGCGCTAGACATTCAATCAGGTTTGATGGGACAGATCAAGGAGGCACAGTCTACAGATGAGAGCCTTCGTAGACTCGGGGTCTAGGTTTTAGCTGGATTGCTAGATGACTTCACCGTAGCAGAGGATGGATCCTTGAGGCTATGGCAGCCGGTTATGCATGCCGAAGGGAGAGCTGATAGAGGCAGTCTTGCAGGAGGCACATCGATCGCGATATTCTATTCACCCTGGTGCCAACAAGATGTACCGTGACTTGCGGGAACATCTTTGGTGGCACGGGATGAAGAAAGATGTATCACGTTTTATTTCGAGATGCCTAGTTTGCCAGCAGGCCAAGGCGGAGCATAAGAGGCCAGCTAGTCTATTGCAGTCGTTACCCATTACCGAGTGGAAATAGGAACACATTATGATGGACTTCATCTCAGGGCTTCCTCGTTCTTAAGGAGGAAAGGATGCCATATGGGTCATCGTTGACAGGCTGACGAAGTGTGCGCACTTTATACCCTTCAAAGTGGGGCTTTCCACTGAAATATTGGCAGAGCTATACATGCAATAGTTAGTTTGCTTACACGAAGTACCAGTGAGCATCGTAGCAGACCGGGATAGTAGATTCACGTCCCACTATTGGAGGAGCTTGCAGGAGGAGTTGGACAGTCGGCTCAAGTTCAGTACAGCGTACCACCCACAGACAGATGGACAGTCCGAGAGGAAGATTTAGACGCTAGAGGACATGCTGAGGACTTGTATGCTAGATTTTGGCGGATCATAGGAGAGCAATCTGTACTTGGTAGAGTTTTATACAACAACAGTTACCAAGCCAGCATCGGTATGTCTCCTTTCGAGACACTATATGGATGACGATACCGTACACCGCTCTTTTGGGATATTATTGGGGATAGAGTTATGCTTGGGCCAGAGATGATCACTGATGCGGCAGAGAAGGTCAGGATGATCAGAGACAAGCTCAGAGTTGCTCAGGACAGGCAGAAATATTGGGCCGATGCTAGTCACAGACCGATGGAGTTCACTGACGGAGATATGGTACTGGTGAAGATATCACCTACTAGAGGGACGATCCGGTTCAGACGAGGCAGCAAGTTGAGCCCCAGATATATCGGGCCGTTCGAGATACTTGGCAGGATCGGAGAGGTAGCTTACAGGGTTGCACTTCCACCCAACCTAGCAGGAGTTCACGATGTCTTTCATGTGTCTCAGCTGAGGAGATACGTTCCGGACCCTAACCATGTGCTATATCATTCAGAGTTGGAGATCGGACCGAGCCTTGCAGTTACTGAGCAGCCAGTAGAGATAGTGGACAGGAGGGAGAAGAGGCTAAGGAACAAAGTCATATCCTTGGTACGAGTAGCTTGGAGCCGTCACTCTCCGGGAGAATCTACTTGGGAGAGGGAGTCGGACATGAGGAGAGATATCCTTACTTGTTCGACCCAACAGCCGCGAGGGAAACACACGTTCCCGCTTGATACCCTAGAGGTTAGTCTTAATAGTAGCCTTAGTCATTTGTTTGCATTGCTTGCTATATTAAATGTTTGTTGAGTCTTCTATCCTTGTAAATTTCGAGGACAAATTTTTCAAGGAGGGAAGATTTGTAAGCCCCTAGTTTTTGAAATATTATTTTTATAATTTTAAATAGCATTTTTATCCTTAAAATGAATTATTATAATTATTTGGAATTTTCTAGAATTTTTAAATAATTTTTAAAATAATTTTAAAGCCAAAAATATCAATTTACAATTTATTAAAATATTTTAAATGCATTTTGCAATTAATTAAATTATTTTAAAGCCGGTATGCAATATTTGATTTATCTGTGCAAATTATATCTGCACAGAGCATCGCGGAGGGGTATTTGTGCAAATTAGAATTTTTACATTGAAAGACGGTAGGCTTATTTGTAATTTTCAAATCCATGGGGGTTTTCTGCAAAATGGCACCACGATCACCGCCATCGGCCGTCATCATCTCCGGCGACTAAACCCTAACCCTAACACTAAACCCTAATCGAAACCCTAATCTAAGACCAACCCGACCCTATAAATAGGCCCCCGACCCGAAACCCTAACCCCATTCACCACCCCGACCGCCCTAGCCACAGCCATAGCCCCTTCTTCTCTGACGAGCTCGCCGAAGTTTGTCCCTTTGCCAGCGCCACCGCTACAGCCACCGCCGTCGTGATCCACCACCACCACCTTGTTCGTCTCAGCGAGACGAACCCAGCGCCACCCTTCGCCACCGACCCAGACGCCTACAGCCGCCGCTAGCACCCCTGAAAGCCATCGCTCGACGGACACGTACGTGTCTTTTATTTTGTATGTCGAGTCGTGTCTCGTATTCGCGTGTGTGGACTCGCCTAGTGACAAGGAACCAGTGGTGCACGTGGACACAAAAAACTTGTGTCGTGCGTGTCGTGCGCACTTTGGACGCAGGACTCATGTGTCTTCGTTTCCCTAACTGTCAGGACACGAAGACACAGAACCATTGGGCTAATGGGTTGGTTATCGGGTTTGGCTTGTTTTCCAACCCGTTATTCTATTTCATAATAAAACTAACCTAAACCCTAAATCGACTAGCAATGCTCGAGCTGGCCCCCTGGTCAGCCGAGTGGCGCTCAGACCTACACCTGCCCCAGCAGGTCGAGTTCGAGCCCCCTTTTTGTGTTTTGTTTTGTTTTGTTTTATTTTATTTATTTTATCATATATATATATATATGTATATGTATATATATATGTATATATATATATATATATATATATATATATATATATATATATATATATATATATATGTATATGTATATATATATGTATATATGTATATGTATATGTATTTATGTATATATATAATATTATACATACGGTTATATATAATATATATACTGTATTTATATATATATTTTTATATTAAGTATTTATATATATATATATATATATATATATATATATATATATATATATATATATATTATATAATATATATATATATATATATATATATATATATATATATATATATATTATATAATATATATATATATATATATATATATATATATATATATATATATATATATAAATGTATTTGTTGTATATGTATATATATTTCAAATACAATTTTGTGCAAAATGTCATTATGTGTAAATTCACAAGTTATTTTGTTATATAATTTTATGACTTGGATATTTTACCACTTTAATATATATTATTAAAATACTTTAATTTATATATTTTTAAATTACTGTATTTTATTAATCATGGCCATTTGGTGTCCAAACCTAGCATGCTTTTTTGGGCCTAAATGTGTCTATTACATTCAAAGTCTGTACAAGTCATATTGGACTTGTTTCATGACTTTGGGTCCCGTATCTGGACTTCGGTTCAATTTCGTATACGTGGATAAAATTATAAATAATTAATTATTTATTTTCCTGAAATTGCAACTTGCTGTTTTTGAATTTTTATATATATTTTAAGTTCTGTAAAAATATTAGAAAAATTGTATTTAATTAATATGTTAATTTAGCTAATTTAATACAATTTTTCTAGTATTTAATAAGTACTTTTGGCATTTTATAAAAATAAAAAAACAGAACTCATTTTCAGGATACATATGTTTGCTGATTTTTAATAAATATCTATAAGGGTTTATAAATTCCAGAAAAATTAGTATAAATTTCTATAATTAACAAGAGTCATCTTGGTACTTTATTTTATGTATAATTGAGCTTTTTGTCTATCTCAAAAATTGTTGGAACACAGTGTACAGTCTGATTGAATAGTTACGACTTACAATGTTTTGTGTTGATTTGAGTTATTGTAGTATTGGACCTCACCCTACACTAGTGTAATGGCCCTAAAAAGTTAGTTTGGGTATTGTGTCACCCTACATTGGTCTCCTATGCTAAAGTCATCATTTGGCTAAGTGTCCAGTCATAAAGTCATGTCGCACAACTAGTGTCTTAGTGTTTAATTTGGTATGAAAACTAATTTTATGTATTATTTATATAGTGATGAGTCACCAGACATCTATAGCATTTCCTTCATTACCTTGCTTTGCTAGAGACAAGTACCTCTACAAACTTTATTTACAGCATATAATAATTTGTGTATAGACCATATTAATATCTAAACTGCAAGTCGTATATCACCATGTTTCATATGCTTCATACCGCCTTCAGTATCAACCATACTTTATACTATTCTTGTATCACTCACATATTATAAAACGGGTTAAGGGGAAACTGTTAGTAGAGTACATGATCATGTCCCCCTTCTCCGTATGTATTTACCGAGCACTGTTATATTCTATATGTAACTTTGTCGTATGTCTGATCCCGCATTTTTGTATGGATATGCACCGATGTCGTTAAGGGTATGTATGTACACTTCAAAAAATTAATATGTACCACTGTATATCCAAATTACCTATTGACTGATCACTCACCTGCTATAGTTTTAAACATTAAAACAAACATATGATGCCATGATAGATTATGATATGCCATGATTCCTACACTTCTGTTCATTTCATGTTTCATATATTTAGTTTGTTAGAATCAGTACTTGCTCCCGTCCTGACAGGATAACGTTGTAGGTATACTTACCGAGGAGGAGGTGCTATGTGATTCCTATTATGGAGTTGCTGCCGAGGATCAGGCTTTACTTTACGAGGATGCAGCTGCGGGAATACTCGTCTAGATTGTAGTTGCTCGGGACTTTGAGAGTAGTCATATTTTAGACTACGTATTTTGTATCTGGACCTGTATCCAGTTTTACATTATGGACTTGTACTTGGAACATATTTATATACAAGATGACTTTCGTGTTTGGAACATATCTGACTAATTATTACATATAGAACTGTTATCATACTTTGGTCTTATCTTTTTTGTCTTTAGAACAGCTTACTACGTTTTATCTCAAGCGTAGGCTGGACATGACTCGGCCCGGCCCAACAATTTGGATAGCGGATTGTGATACTATCAGACCACTCTTTAGATGAGCGCTATCAACAACACTCTTGATGATATCCTGTACAACATAGCACGGCATCCCACTATGCCGTTTCCTATGGGTCAGGATCCTTCTCGTGAAGGCTACCGGATTGATGACCCTTGGGCCATGCGGTATCTGGACCCTGATTCGGCTTTTGTCGATCTTCATTGATCCTCCAGCGAGGCGTCGGACTCTGCTGGTCCATCCCATCCTCCAGCTCCATGATGGCTTTGGTTGGCTACTTGATGATGCTGTTGATGCATCTTAGTTATGATTTTTCTTTGTAGTTTTATTTCATGACTTTAGTTATATTTCTGCTATTTTTCTTATTTTATTTGATATGTATGACTGCAAGTTTCTTTCTTCTGGATTATCAAAACTACTAGTTTTTCTATTAACGTTTGGTTATGGTTAAAGTTGTATGCTTGCTCTCTTCACTTTGCCTATCGTTTCTCTCTTTACGGGAGAGCTGTGCTTTATTCTGCTAAGTGACAAAGGGGGAGAATAATAGATATTTGATGTATATGATGTGATATTATATATGAATTGTGTTGTGCTTCGATAAAAACTTTGTACCAGGATGGAAACGCACATATATAGTTGCAGGAAAGCCACTTCATATGTACAAATTATTCTATCTCCTTCAAACATGTGTCCAGGTCTGAATATTGAGAACATACAAATATTATTTTGTTAATTATCAAAATGGAAGAGATTATTGACCCAACTTGATCATAGTTAACCTAATTTAGAGAATTAACAAAATGATAACTGATATGATCCAATACGACACATCAAGTTCAAGACAGAGTATCATCTACGATCCAATAAAACGTATCAAGCTCAAAGACAAACGTCGTCAATAAAGCTGTCACAATACAAATGTATTTGTTCTCAGTTTGTAATCTTTCAAATTATTGAGTCTAGGTAAATGTACGTTGAGTCGTACTGAGTCATCTCAACCCCTAGACATTACTACTCCATGCTCTACCATACAAAAATAAATAATCCTGTGAACCAAACCAAAGCTCCATAGCCCTTTAGAACTTCTGGTCTCTAGGAGACAGAGTTCGGGCCGAACTCTGCCTATGGAAGAACTCGGGTCGTACTCTGCCCTATAAAAATTAGCAACCTAATTTTTAGAAACACCTTGCTACGAGCTGTCCAATGTTCGAATTTTTGAATATTTGGGACAGAATTCTGGCCGAATTCTACCTCCCCTGACTATTATATATAGGGCTTGATTTCTCTCATTTGAAATCATTTCTCACTCTCAATCATCTAATCCTTATACATTCTCAGCCATACTCTTCCAATCTACTAGCTACAAAACTTCCTATGCCCCAAGGTGCTCAGTGCGATTCAGCTAGAAGTTTCTGTGCAAGAGTTGAAAAGAAGCCACTTGGACAATTCCATGTTTTGCCTCTACAAAGTTGTAAGAAGTTGGCGTGCTCTTCTGAGTAAAGGCACGTGTGTACCCTATTTCATAAATAGTGGATTTCAATCCCGAGCGAGAGTTCTCAAGCCTGTACTAGTCCTCTACGAGGGAAACCAGGCTATATCGTTGTGTTTGCGTATGTTCTTCTGTGACGCCCCAGAACCAGAATACTGGAGAGCGGGGGCGAACATAGCCAGCTACGTATATTGAAATGGAATCCACCTCGCTATACGGTCACGGCTGTCTAGATATGAGGGTTTACTACATGCCAACGGTCTCTTAAGATCAAGCCTATTGTCTCAATCTCAAGCAAGTAATATAATTACAAGATGTTAGACCACCAAATATACAATAAAAGGCGTCCCAAATATTACATATTCAGCTGATCATGAAGCTAGTCATACAAAATACGAGGACTAGCAAGAGTTAAGTCATACATGATCAACCCTAGGATTTGTTAATCATGTTATAGCCTGTAGGCAGACAGTAAGTAAAGATGCATCGAGCTAACAGGTGCCCGTCGGCTAAACGCCTCAAAAGAATAAATTTACAATGTAGTGGGTGAAACAAAATGGAAAACCCACTCGTAGCCCGGGTTCCTTCTAGTCGCCACCATTGGGCTAGAAGTTCGGTAGATCCTCGGGTGCCGCTCCGAAATCTGGCCACACAAAACCAGCTAGGGTCAAACCCCAGAAAGAGCAAGTGCCATAAGGAGGCCACGAAATAAGAACAAAAGCCAGCATATCAGAACATAAGAAAATGGAAGAAAAGTACAAGGAATAAAGAGTACAGTAAGGACAATGAACGACTAGGGACGTGGAACCGTTCCGGGAGCCAGGTTACAACCCTTAAACCAAATAAGGACCGAGGTTGTACCCTTCGCCTGAATAGCACAATGTCTCTACCCATTTATTGTTAAAGATAAGTAAAACAATCATGTACAGGGGTACCGGGTACATGGACTTAGACGAGACTTAGACCAGGCTGGGCACCATCCATTCACAAACGGCCAAGCAATACTACGGCTTACTACTTAAATAACTAGGGTTATCACAAGCCTAATTACTAGCAAGATGCAATTGAGAAATTCCCAGTCCCAAGCCCTGCAGACTATCCAGTTATCCTTCCGCGGGTTGAGAGTATGGTTGGGTACATTGCCCAGGAGACGATATACCCTTAGGTGACTTAGAGGGTGCAACACGTGACAGTGTGCTGGAAGTGTGCCCTATTCGTCGGCAGGCTACAAGTCCATTTAAAGCGCCCAGACAACGAGATCGCCTGTGATTGGAAATTCTCCATGAACTATAGTTTGATCTAGTAATTAGCCTAATCCATATTCAGTACGAATCCCTGACCGTGGTAACCAGGGAGTCACGTCCTAGACATGATGCGAGACAAGACAAGTGGATTGCACAAGGCAGCAAGAATGAACAACCACGACATCAGAGTTGATTATACGAGTCAAGTTAGCCATCGCAACAGCATCAAGTCAAGTCAAGTTACAAGTTACAGGTGTACAAGTTATAAGTCAAGAGTGCGCCGCCACGGGCCACTATCAAGTTATCCAGTATCAAGATTAATCATGAATTACAGGTTAAAAGTTAAGGGTGCACCCCATCGGGTCACTATCAAGAAGATCAGAAAGTACTAGAATCATACTTCACAGAAATCACGAAAACCGTACTAGTCATAAGCAAAACACCAAAATCCGTACCAGGTCGTGTTGGGTCGAGACAGTCGTGTTGTTGGAACAAGATCTCAAGACTCCAATCCACAAAAGAGAAGCCAAGTCCAAGGAATAAAACCAAACCATCATGGGCAAGTGGGTTGCGCTGGGGTTAGATTGCGCTAGGGTCGAACTGTGCATGAGTTGAACTACGCAGGAAATGAACTGCGCATGAGTTGAACTGCGCAGGAAATGAACTGCGCAGAGATGAACTGCGCACAGTTAAACTGCGCACAGATGAACTGCGCACAGTTAAACTGCGCACAGATGAACTGCGCACATATGAACTGCGCACAGATGAATTGCGCACAGATGAACTATGCACAGATGAACTGCGCACAGATAAACTACGCATATATGAACTACGCACAGATGAACTGTGCACAGATGAACTGCGCACAGATGAACTGCGCACATATGCACTGTGCACAGTTGAACTGCGCATGGCCTTGCGCTAAGGAGCGCTGGCCGAGGGTCATCTTCTCCATCAGGCCGAGAGATAACTCAAGAACACCAAAAATTTCCAATCTTCATAACTTGGCCAAATCAAAACGAAATTTGGATTTTCAAAGTTCTAACTTGTGTAAAATTGAATTCTCTTCCACATGGAAGCCTCAAAACAAGGAAAAAATCTAAGTTTAATAGATCAAAACCAAGAAAATCCAAAAATAGTAAAAACTTAGATCTAAAAAAATGGAAGCGCCAAATCACAAAATACTAAGTTCTAATGTTGTTCACCATGGCCTAATCTAGCTAATGGACAAATAAATAGGGTGCTTATTTGGTAGAAAGGTGCAGTTGCCTATGGTGTTGGTGTTGTGTGGAGGAAGGAAGAAGAAGATGAAGAAATTAATAGAAATTATGAGGAGAGAGAAAGTTAGATGGGGTTTTAATGAGGGAGGGTATGTTGTGTTGAGGGTGGAGATTAACTAGGGTGTTCCAATACATACTAAACCAAACCAAACCAATTCCTTCTCCACAAAATAAAACCAAGCCAGGTCCAAAATCCGTTTTACGAGAAAACCAAAATCCGCAAGTTAAGCCAAAATACAATTACAGGCCATAATCTGAGAAAATAAAATACAGATCCAAAATACATATATGCCTAATTAAAATATGTATTCCAAAATACGGACGTTACAACTCTACCCACCTTAAAAGAATTCCGTCCTCGAAATTTAAATCAAGATGCTTAGAGATGTAAGAGCCAGCTATGCTATCCACAATTAAGCTACACTAAGCAAACAATCAAACAATCATACATGCAAGCAAGGGATGGCAAGCATACGGCATAAGGAAGACATTATACCTTACGAGTCAAACAAGTCGGGATATCGCGATCGAATGTCGTCCTCACGCTCCCACGTTGACTCACCTAGAGAGTGATGACCCCAAGCAATACGGACTAAGCTAATAGTCTTGTTCTTGAGTATCTTCTCTCTCCGGTCCAATATAGACACGGGCCTCTCCTCATACGAAAGGTTGGTACCAACAACCAATTCTGAATGGTCCAGGATATGGCTCGGGTCCGGGATGTACCGTCGTAATTGGGACATATGAATACATCATGTACCTCACTTAGTGACGGCGGAAGAGCGAGACGATAGGATACATCTTCTACTCGCTCCAGGATATCGAACGACCCTATATACCTAGGACTAAGCTTTCCCCGTACGCCAAAACGAATGACGCTGCGGTTAGACGAGATCCTAAGGAATACATGGTCGCCGATAGCAAACTCTAAGGGACGTCGATGAGCATCGGCCCAATGCCGCTGGCGATCTTGGGCCACTCGAAGACGATCTTTGATTCTTCTGACCACTTCAACTGTCTGGGCAATCATTTCTGGACCGAGCATCTGCCTCTCTCCAACATCATCCCAGGCTAACGGGGATCTGTACTTCCTACCATACAATGCCTCGAACGGAGCCATCTGAATACTGGCCTGGAAACTATTGTTGTACGAGAATTCCACCAGGTGCATGTGATCCTCCCATGAACCACCGAAGTCAAGGGTACAAGATCTCAACATATCTTCAAGAGTCTGGATTGTGCGTTCCGACTGGCCATCTGTCTGCGGGTGATAAGCTGAGCTAAACTGAAGGTGAGTTCCCAAACTCTCTTACAAACTGTGCCAAAAGTGTGACGTAAATCTTGAATCTTGGTCCGAGGTGATACTGACGGGCACACCGTGAAGCCTAACAATCTGCCTGAGGTATATCTCTGCCAACTGGGCCGTAGACTGACCAACTCTGAATGGGGAAAAAATGAGCCACCTTCGTGAGCCTGTCAACTATAACCCAAATAGCATCTCTACCAGCTGGAGATCTAGGCAATCCAGTCACAAAATCCATGGTCACATGCTCCCACTTCCATTCTGGAATCGGCAAGGGCTAAAGAAGTCCAGCGGGCCTCTGATGTTCAGCTTTAACCTGCTGGCAAACCAAACACCGAGAGACAAACCGGGCTATCTCCCTCTTCATGCCATTCCACCAGAAATGCTGACGAATATCACGGTATATCTTCGTGCCACCGGGATGAATAGAATACTGTGAACTGTGGGCTTCTGCCATGACCTCCTGTCTGATATCTCCACTGGGTACATAAAGACGAGTGTCGTATCGAAGTGTACCATCTTCATGGATACATAACTCTGGCCTTCTTCCTGCCTCACACTCTGCTCTAAGTCGCTGAAGCTTGGAAGCTACTAACTGCGCTCTCCGGATCCTCTCAACTATGCTGGACTGAATCTGTAGACTGGCCATCAATGCCACGTTGGTAGGAAGAACCACTTTAATTCCCATATTCTGAAGATCTGCCAATAATTCTGGTTGTGCCGTTAGGAAGTAAACTCCGGCTCTCCTGCTCAACGCATCTGCTACAACATTGGCCTTCCCTGGGTGATACTGTAAAATCTACATCGTACTCCACCAGTAGCTCGAGCCATCTTCTCTGCCGCATATTAAGGTCCTTCTGGGTGAAAATATACTTCAGGCTCTTGTGATCAGCAAATATCTCCACTCTATCTCCGTACAAGTAGTGCCGCCAAAGCTTAAGTACAAACACTACTGCTGCCAGTTCCAAGTCGTGGGTCGGGTAATTCTTCTCATGATCACGAAGTTGACGTGATGCATAAGATATTACCTTTCTATGCTGCATCAAGACACACCCCAATCCTCTGCCTGAAGCGTCACAATAAACTGTGAATCCTCCGGTCCCATCTGGAAGTCTGAGAATGGAAGCCGTTATCAAACCTCGTTTCAACTTCTCAAATGATTCCTGGCACTCTGCTGTCCAAGCAATCTGCACATCCTTGAGGGTCAACTGGGGTCATCGGCGATGAAATCCTCATAAAATCTGAAACGAATCGCCGGTAGTAGCCGGCTAATCCAAGGAAGCTGCGAACCTCTGCCACTGAGCTAGGTACTGGCCACGTCTCAATAGCCACAATCTTCTGGGGATCCACTTCCACTCCTCCTCGGGTAATGATGTGACCCAAATACGAAATACGATCGAGCCAGAACTTGTATTTACTAAACTTGGCGTACAACTGATGCTCTCTAAGCGTCTGAAGGACGATTCTGAGATGCTGCTCGTGCTCTGCCTCGCTCTTGCTGTAAACCAGGATATCATCTAGGAACACGATCACGAACTGATCCAAGTAAGGCATGAAAATACGATTCATGAGGTCCATGAATATGGCTGGCGCATTGGTCGCTCCAAAGGGCATAACAAGAAACTCCCAATGCCCATACCTAGATCTGAACGCTGTCTTCATGATGTCCTGCTCTCTGACTCTGATCTGGTGGTATCCTGACCACAAGTCTATCTTCGAGAACACTGAAGCCCCTTTGAGTTGATCAAACAAGTCATCTATCCTCGGGAGAGGGTATCTGTTCTTGATTGTCACTGAGTTCAAGGTACGATAATCTACACATAACCTGGACGTACCATTCTTCTTCTTCATAAGAAGCATCGGGGCTCCCCAAGGTGATCCACTTGCACGAATGAATCCCTTGGTCCTCAATTCTTCAATCATCTGGTACAAAATCTCCAACTCTGAAGGCGCCATCCTGTAGACTCTCTCTGATACTGGTGTTGTCCCGGGGATCAAGTCTATAGTGAACTCAATCTCCCGCTCTGGCGGCATCCTTGGAAGTTCCTCTGGAAAGACATCTGGAAACTCTTCAACTATTCGGGGTAACTGCACTGCTGCTACTGCCATCCGCAATATTGGGGAAGATGGTTCCACTACGCCTCTGGAAAATGAAAACTCTGGCTCGCCTAGAATACTAAAGACAACCCTGCCAACATGGCAGTCTATCCTAGCATACTGGTTCCTCAACCAATCCATGCCTAAGACTACATCATAGTCTGCCATAGGGAATTCTATAAATCTAGCGAGGAACTCTCTACCGCTAACTACGATCCGACACGAGGAAAAACACTCGATCTACTCCTACAAGACCATTACCAGTAAGTATATTGAGCCTCACTGGATATGACTCCTGCTCCAATCCTATCCGTGTCGCGAATCATGCAGACATGAATGAATGCGATGCACCAGAATCAAATAATACTAATGCTGGAAAGGAGTTGACGAGAATAGTACCTGCCACTACCTCACCTGGTGCAACTTCTTCTTCCATAGTCATCATCATGGCCTGACCTTGTCCTCTGGCTGTGGGTTCCTTTTGCTAAAACCTCTCTGCCTGTTCTGCACTTGGGCTTGGGTATACTGCTGTTGGTTCTGCTGATAAAACGCTTGGGCACTGAGGCAACAATGGCCTCGGGTACTACTGCTGCGGCATAGGTGCTGGTCCCCTAACCGATGGACTGGTTAGGTTAGAAGAGGATGAACTACCCCTATTCGGACAGGCTCCTATCTTGTGATCTACCGCTCCACAAGCCAGGCACAATCCCTGCACCCTGCGACAATCTGCTACCACGTGCCCTGGCTTCCCGCAATGAGAATATCCCATCGCGGAAGTCTGCTTCTGCTTCTGCTGCTGCGGGTACGTCGGGGTTGAATGCTGAACCGACGTTACTGAGGCCGCCCGTCCTCGGAGTTCCAATGGTCAAACCTCTTGCTGCCAGGACTGGAGCTGATGATTGGTGCATCTGATTGTGGGACCGCTTCCTACCTTCGGTCCTATCCACGATCCTCTGGGAGGTGTACTCGTGCCTCCTAGCTGCCCTTAATACTGCATCGAACGTCTGGTGCTCGAACTGCTCGACTTGCCAACAAGATCTCCAAATGCAGTCCCTGTTGGAACCGTTGGGCCCTATCAAACTCGGTCGCCACCAAGGTGGAGGCAAACCTACTGAGTCTAGAAAACTCAGATGCATAACCGCCGACCGTTCTACCTCCTTGCTTCAAGTTGGTAAATCTCGTCTGTAGGTCGTACCGAGCTACAGCATCAAAATACTGCGTCTGGAATCTTTCTCTAAATACCGCCCAAGTGACCGGCGTCGCTAATCCCACTGGCCTGCGCTGCCCACCAACTGCAAGCCAAGTCCATCAACTATAGGCGTACCACCGCCACCTTCTCATTCTCAGGTGTCTTAGCTGCTTCCAGAATCACCTCGGTATCCTGAAGCCAAGCGTTCGCGACAATCGCATCTTCGCTGCCGTCGAAGAATGGAGGGTTCAAGCGCTTGAAGCTGTTGGCCGCGCTGTTCCCTGGATGACCGCCTCTGGTCAAAGCATCTGCCACTACCTGGTGTAAGGCATCTCCTCTACGATCCTGGAAAGCTATCAAGGTCCTGATGAGACCTACCAAAGTGCCATCGTCAGGCTCGACGGGCTGGACGAGCCGGATTGGTGGTTCTCCTCCGGTAGGTACAACTCTGGAGGCTACTCCAGAATGCTGGGCTTGATCTCCAAGTTGCGGCTGGTCTACAGGAATTGCTCCATCTTGCTGATCGGCGGGATCAGGTACAATGCCGCTAAAGAAGACGACACAGGGAAACAATAAGGAAGGACCAGGACAGATCAACGATACAAGCACATGATCAGGGCAAGAATCCAGAGATTCAGAGGATATGAACGGAGATCAAGGACGAGTACTGATTGAGACATCTATTTGGTAAACCCTCACATTCTTGAATGCCAACACCTGCATGGGCCACCACTTAAACCATGTGACGCCCCAGAACCAGAATACTAGAAAGCGGGGGCGAACATAGCCAGCTACGTATATTGAAATGGAATCCACCTCGCTATACGGTCACGGCTGTCTAGATATGAGGGTTTACTACAAGCCAATGGTCTCTTAAGGTCAAGCCTATTGTCTCAATCTCAAGCAAGTAATATAATTACAAGATGTTAGACCACCAAATATACAATAAAAGACGTCCCAAATATTACATATTCAGCTGATCACAAAGCTAGTCATACAAAATACGAGGACTAGCAAGAGTTAAGTCATACATGATCAACCCTAGGATTTGTTAATCATGTTACAGCCCGTAGGCAGACAGTAAGTAAAGATGCATCGAGCTAACAGGTGCTCGTCGGCTAAACGCCTCAAAAGAATAATTTACAATGTAGTGGGCAAAACAAAATGGAAGACCGACTCGTAGCCCGGGTTCCTTCTAGTCGCCACCATTGGGCTGGAAGTTCGGTAGATCCTCGGGTGCCGCTCCGAAATCTGGCCACACAAAACCTGCTGGGTCAAACCCCAGAAAGAGCAAGTGCCACAAGGAGGCCACAAAATAAGAAGAAAAGCCAACATATCAGAACATAAGAAAATGAAAGAAAAGTATAAGTAATAAAGAGTACAGCAGGACAATGAACGACTAGGGACGTGGAACCGTTCCGGGAGCCAGGTTACAACCCTTAAACCAAACAAGGACCGGGGTTGTACCCTTCGCCTGAATAGTACTATTTCTCTACCCATTTATTGTTAAAGATAAGTAAAACAATCATGTACAGGGGTACCAGGTACAGGGACTTAGACGAGACTTAGACCAGGCTGGGCACCATCCATTCATGAACGGCTAAACAATACTATGGCTTACTACTTAACTAACTAGGGTTATCACAAGCCTAATTACTAGCAAGATGCAATTGAAAAATTTCCAGTCCCAAGCCCTGCAGACTATCCAGTTATCCTTTCGCAGGTTGAGAGTATGGTTGGGTACATCGCCCAGGAGACGATATACCCTTAGGTGACTTAGAGGGTGTAACACATGACAGTGTGCTGGAAGTGTGCCCTACTCGTCGGTAGGCTACAAGTCCATTTAAAGCGCCCAGATAACGAGATCGCCTGTGACTGGAAATTCTCCATGAACTATAGTTTGATCTAGTAATTAGCCTAATCCATATTCAGTACGAATCCCTGGCCGTGGTAACCAGGGAGTCACATCCTAGACATGATGCGAGACAAGACAAGTGGATTGCACAAGGCAGCAAGAATGAACACCTACGGCGTCAGAGTTGATTATATGAGTCAAGTTAGCCATCGCAACAGCATCAAGTCAAGTCAAGTTACAAGTTACATGTGTACAAGTTACAAGTCAGGAGTGCGCCGCCACGGGCCACTATCAAGTTATCCAGTATCAAGATTAATCATGAATTACAGGTTAAAAGTTAAGGGCGCACCCCATCGGGTCACTATCAAGAAGATCAGAAAGTACTAGAATCATACTTCACAGAAGTCACGAAAACCATACTAGTCATAAGCAAAACACCAAAAATTGTGCCAGGTCGTGTTGGGTCGAGACAATCGTGTTGTTGGAACAAGATCTCAAGACTTCAATCCACAAAAGAGAAGCGAAGTCCAAGGAATAAAACCAAACCATCATGGGCAAGTGGGTTGCACTGGGGTTAGATTGCGCTAGGGTCAAACTGCACATGAGTTGAACTGCGCAGGAAATGAACTGCGCACAGATGAACTGCGCTCTGATAAACTGCGCACAGTTGAACTACGCACAGATGAACTGCGCACATATGGACTGCGCATAGATGAACTGCGCACAGATGAACTGTGCACAGATGAACAGCGCACAGATGAACTGCACACATATGAACTGCGCACACTTGAACTGCGCACGGCCTTACGCTAAAGAGCGCTGGCCGAGGGTCATCTTCTCCATCAGGCCGAGAGATAACTCAAGAACACCAAAAATTTCCAATCTTCATAACTTGGCCAAATCAAAACGAAATTTAGATTTTCAAAGTTCTAACTTGTGTAAAATTGAATTCTCTTCTACATGGAAGCCTCAAAATAAGAAAAAAATCTAAGTTTAATAAAGCAAAACCAAGAAAATCCGAAAATGGTAAAAACTTAGATCTAGAAAAATGGAAGCTCCAAATCACAAAATACCAAGTTCTAATTTTGTTCACCATAGCCTAATCTAGCTAATGGACAAATAAAATAGGGTGCTTATTTGGTGGCAAGGTGCACTTGCCTATGGTGTTGGTGTTGTGTGGAGGCAGGAAGAAGAAGATGAAGAAATTAATAGAAGTTATGAGGAGAGAGAAAGTTAGGTGGGGTTTTAATGAGGAAGGGTATGTTGTGTTGAGGGTAGAGATTAACTAGGGTGTTCCAATGCATACTAAACCAAACCAAACCAAACCAATTCCTTCTCCACAAAATAAAACCAAGCCAGGTCCAAAATTCGTTTTACGAGAATACCAAAATCAGCAAGTTAAGCCAAAACACAATTACAGGCCATAATCTGAGAAAATAAAATACAGGTCCAAAATACATATATGCCTAATTAAAATACATATTCCGAAATACGGACGTTACATCTTCTGATCTCTCTTAATTTTCGTATTACTACTCTGATTATATTTCTTTTGGTAGTTGCTTCTGGACTTAGCATAGAATTAATTTTTAATTGGTTATTTTTGACACAAATTCTATTCATCCTCTCTCTAGAGTTGCCTACACGTAACTTCAATTGGTACCAGAGCTCTGTTCTCTTGATAAAGGATTAACATCCTAGAGTTGATCCATAGCAACCACACAACCTATCTTTACCAACTATGGTGAAGGACAGTCCACCTAATAGGCCACCCCTTTTTGATGGAACCAACTACACCTATTGGAAGACACAAATGAGTTTCTATCTAAAATCTCTAGACTTTAACTTATGGACTATGGTCACATATGGTTATAAGAAGCCTGCTAGAATTGTTGTTGAGGGAAATCTCATAGAGAAAACCCACGGCAAATATACTGATCAAGAAAAGAAATAGGCTAGTCTAGATGCTAGGGCTATTAATGCTCTCTTTTGTGCTACAGACAAGACTAAATTCAATAGGGTATCTACGTGTTCCACTAGCCACGAAGTATAGAAGCTTTTAGAAGTAACTAACGAAGGAACCAAACAAGTGAAGGAATCGAAAATCAGTCGGCTAACACAGGAGTACGAAGCATTCAAGATGAAGCCCATTGAAATGATCAAACAAATAATAACTAGAGATAAAATCTGACCCTCTGGATAGGAGCCAAACCCGTTTGGCTACATCTAAACAAAAAGTCACGAGCAAAAGATGCACGCCATGTGTCATTTATTTGGTTATGCTGATAACCACAAGAAGATCTTGATAGAAGGGAATCTCAACGTCTACTACGTGTCCCCTCAGCAGTAGCCCTCACCGTGCAATGACAGCAGATTCTCCTATATCTCAACGCGCAGCACTCCTGCGTGCCCAATAAACCTCAAGCACATCGAATATGTGATAGGCCTATAAGTAGAAAGAATTCTCCTTCGTTAAAAAGGTCGACATTTTTTTGATCAGCAATCCTGAGTACCAATGTCGAGCATAAGTGCAAATTCAAGTCATCGGCAGATCATCAACGCAGTAAAGGAGCCACTACAGTGCTCGATCTCCATCGTCACACTTTCCAAAAAAATTTGTACTTAGATATCCTGTTCAGGAGTTCTTTTTGTACTTTTACACGTTTGAATACAAAAGTTCGTTCAACCTTTTGTCATGGCAAACAAGATGGAAACTCTGCTGGGGACTTCCTTTTCCTCCAACGAGAAGGTAGCGACACAATCTGATGATAACTTGCTGGGATCTTCTCAAAAGATGTTGGTCGTACGTTTCGACCAGCAATATTATAAAGATCTCCTCTCTGAAGAGAAGTCGAGTCCTTCGAAGCGGTTTATAAAACAGAAGAAGACTCGACGTACATGGGTGCCGATGGTTGCTATGACGAGCAGCAAGACGAAGGGGACTGTGCTCCAGAACCCCCTAAACGGCGAAGCTCCGAAGAAGATTTCAACTACTGCTGCCGTACCGACTCTTTCAGTCCCCGCTCCTGAAAAATATAGCGAGGAGTGCAGCTCTCCTGTGTTAGGCCTAACGAAGCCACAACGCCAGAGTAAGCACGCAGTTACCCACCCGCGCACGAAGACAACTGCGTAGGCGAGAACTTCTGTCTTTGATAGAATCGCCAACCAATCAGGTAAGGCTAAGTTGGACTCTAACCGTTACGCACCTTCTAAGGTATCTTGAATAGGTCCAAGGCAGCACATGCCCTGTGTGAACAATATGCTACGCCGATAATTATTTTACATTTTGAATGCCATACACCTTCTAGGGATGGTGCAAAAAAATCCAAGGTCGCACGCGCCTTACGCAACCAAAGTGCTACGCGAACCACTAAGTTGGACACTGAATACTACGCACCTTCTAGGGGTAGTAGGAAGAAATCCAAGGTAGCATGTGCCTTGTACGATCAATGTGCTACGGTAACAGCTTGCCAAAGGCCCACGTTGACAATCACGCACGCAACCGATAGAAAGCTATTCAAAACTGGTTCGACTAGTTTGATGCCTCGACCAATGAAACCTCATTGTCACTTGAGCGCTCATGCACATGATTCGTGCTAGGGGTACATACTGTGGAGATAGATTCGTGCGAGCAGCGTTGTATTGAGCATGAAGTGAGGTTGCCTCACCAGCAACTCTCTGATTAGGACCTAAGCGCATCTCACGCGTTGGAACTAAAAAGAGAGAAGCTACCTTCACATCCTCATTCTTGCGCACAGCTTTCCTGTACGCACGAAAGTAGGATAGAAGGGGAGACTTCGGATCTATGCAAGGCGATCTCCTATAAGCGCAAAGCCAGTGAGGGTTCTACGACACATATCGTGTCTGGCCCAAGATACACCTGTACCAAGATTACCATCAACGGTTGTAGTTGCCAAACAGTCGCATCGCTACCGAAGAGGCGGTCTGTCTTCCAAAGACTGTGATCGATGGAGTCTGTACATCAGAGACTCGACAAATGATCGTCGAATGAAGAAGAAGATGAATTTCGCATTACTCCATGCAATGCTTCATGGGGTTTTCCATCTCTTAAGAAGCATTCCAAGAACTCTCCCACTTCGGTCAACAAATCCAAAGGCCGACCTAGGGGTAGCAAGACGGCGGTGCCTAGTACGGGTGTGTTCTAAAATACGTGTGCCAAATCTGGATCCCGGTTGCAAGGGGATGTCGCTTCAGTCCCGACATTAGCTGGGTGTAGCCAACCCTCTACCATTAAGGACAATCCCTTATTCCAACTCAATGAAGAATTTTATGACACAAATGCCTCCGTGGACGTAAATTGCCAAAAGCTACGGGTAGCAACTATAATGAGTCCGAGGACGATTGTAATCTATTTGTTTACCCTCGAGACGATGGGACTCAGATGTTTAAACCCGAGAGTGAAAGATTCACCATCCCTTATATCTATCCGCACATAATGTCTATTTTCACGGCCGAAGGTGACAACACGAAAAGCAACGAAGGATCCAATCAAGCGTATAGAGGCCCTAGAGACAGTCCTGAATATGTTAAACTAGACTATGCAGGCCTTGACTTCGATGGTCCTAGAGATCAAGAAGAAATTGACATCCAATCTCCCTGCTCCTGCAAACCAAGATCCGAGGACGAACGGCGGATGTAATGCACCTTCCATCTTGAGTCAAGAAGTGCCGCTATCATCTACTTCGTCAACAACGGAACCTGCAATATCGAATGACATGCAACAGGCCCTTAAAGAATAACACGCTCGGTATGATGCCAGAGAAAAGCGAGATTCACTTTAAAAGATGGGAATCCGACAACCATATCCTGCCAAATAGGATAATGTGATATATCCGCCCAAGTACAAGCCGCAAACGCTTATGTCATTTGACGCGAAGGAGTCTCCTCGCCGATACCTGAGGTACTTTGCCTCAGTGACTGGGCATCTGCCAAAAGATGATGCTCTGCTCACAAACATATTTGTAGGGGCATAGTAGGGGTAGCCTACGAATGGTTTTATAGTCTCCCCAACAATTGCATTTCATCATTCGACATTTTAAAGCATCTCTTCCTTGTTCGATTCTGTGAAGGAGAAATGGACATGACAATGTACACTCTCATGGACATTATTCAGAAAGAGAAAGAGCATGTACGTGCTTACATTGTGTGCTTCCACCAGGCGACTCTGAGGCTACCACCTGGTGTGCCCGAACCCATGCTCATGGACTATTGCCGCAAGAACATGCTCTCTGTAATTAAATTGTGGCACAGTGCTTCGTGTATATAGTGGACATATTTCATCATCGAGGTAGACGTAGCCGACAGAAAGGCCAGGGACGTACAACTGCTAGGATTGAGTTCTCTCACTCGAAGACAAATGGAAGCGCTTATCTAGCAATAACCCCATCTCCGAGGATGGTAAAGGGAAGCAAGCCATGACCATCAACATCTCTAAAGGTTCAGTGTCAATGAAGCAGAAGCCGGCTGAGGCACCGAGGCTGAAAGAAACTAACTCCTTCAACGACGGAGATATACTAGAACTCTTCGATCTGTTAACAAAGGGTGGCAAGCTTCAACCCCCGCCTCCAAAGTGCCCTGATAAAGTAGGAAATGTAGACAATCCGAAATATTGTCATTACCACCAGTATGTTCATTATTTAACTTGCGATTGCTATGTGTTGAAGAGACTAATCCAACACCAAATTGATGCTAAGGTCATCTCGTTCGACTATGAGGAAAAGACTGCCACTGCCAACATGATCATCCTCCAGTTCAAAAATTTGTCGAGGATAAAGACTCATGAAAGTTTTTCGAGGATAGAGACTCTAGACGGTGTCATCCCCATCCCGAAGGCAATAATGGAAGTAGTCAATCTTTCATCAGCCGGTAACAATGCTCAAGGTCTCGTCCCATTTACAACACCGAGAGGAAAAATTATATGGATCCACCTTGATCTCGCCCAAACATGATGATGCCTGCAGAACACTCTGTCAAGGAGAAGAAAGTCGAGCCGTGTATCATGGTTTCTATATCGACTGATGACACTCTGGTTTCCACTCGCTCGGCTCACCTACGAGAAGATAACCAGGCTCCAAAGGAAGTATACCTCCACCTTTTATGGCCACCGCACCTGATACATCGGAAGCAGGCCCATCTCATGCCCCTATGACAGATAAACAGAGGCAGAAGGAGGTTCGTTTTAACAAAACTCTAAGAAAAGACTTGGTAGTAGGGTCAATCAAGCCCAACAACTTCGACATATTGGCACAGCTTGCCAATACTCCGTCTCGGATGTCACTCTTCGAGCTTCTCCATCTCTCTAAAGATACTCGAGACGCCCTCAACGATGCTTTATAGAATGCTGACTCCTTCTTACCCAGGTGCAACTGCCCAAGGAAGATCCTGCTGCATGCCCACATTGTCATAGTATGGTCGAAGTAATTCCTAACATCATTTTCACCCAGTAGGATATGTTGCTGAAGAACAACCAGTATAATAGACCCCTGTACTATACAGGGTATATCGCTGCCATCAATGTCGATTGCATCCACATCGACCATGGCACCTAACTCAGCATCATCCCTCGGAGCCTTCTCTAAACCTTGGAGATTCTAATATGTCACGAATAGCACCCGGTATAAGCACCCGAGTGCATAACAGCACCCAGCCTATATCGTAGAATTGGCGGTAGAACGCTGTCTTAGGTCGCTAACTAACAACTCACATATTGATATAATATACCTATCATAGATCTCAACTCCAAATGGAGGACAAGTATAAAGATATGATAATACTCAATCACAGTCTAAAGCACGATATGATATCAAAAAAGTTTAAATAACTATAAGACTTAACAAACAACAACTAAATAATATCCGAAAGAAATCTCAAATACAATATCAAAATCTCTAATTATTACAATTCAAGTTCAAAAATAGAGAATCTAAACAAGTCCACTTAATTAGGTCTTCGGTTACTCCTAAGAATCGGGACACAAGGTAGATATCACCTCCTCGGATCCATAATAGGCAGGACATGTATCCTCTGGGCAATCATCTGAAAAATATATCCAGTCAGGATGGAACGAGCACATCTCCTATCTGTTCCAAATAAATGACAAAGACTATAAATCAGTTATAGCAAGTAATAGTAATGATCATAGAAAGTTTGAGACATGAAATAAAATAGAACAACAGTTAGAACAAGAAAAGTAAATACAATAAAATAGGAGAGAATGGCAATGAAGACTGTAAATAGAGATAGCTGAACTAGAACAATGTGATGTGAGTCCAATCAGCATATTATGAGACAAAGTGAATCTAGTACAAGAAACTAATCCAGTATGTTTTGAAATACCGAGTTCGACATGTAACGATTAGACGAGTAATGAATACGGCACATCGCACGCTTGGCCTAGCGGCGATGGCTATCTTTCTTGTAGGGTGATTTTTGTTAAATACAGCACATCGCACACTTGGCCTAACGACGATGGCTATCTTGCTTGTAGGAGTGGTTCTTGTTGAACACGACACATCGTAGGCTTGGCCGAGCGACGACAGCTATCTTGCTTGTACGGGTGGTTCTTGTTGTATACGGTACGTCGCATGCTTGGCCTAGCATGTGACGGCTATCTTTCTTGTATGGGTGATTCTTGTATGATTTGAAATATTTACATGTTTACTCGAGTATTTTTTGACACATAAATTGAGTACGAGTCTAGCCAGAAGTAAATGGTGCCTGTAGGTGTTTCGAGTAGGTGGTTCTAATGAGTGGTTCTGGTAGTAGGGGCTAGACGAGTTAAATACATGTTTCGAAAATGAATGAATCTAGAATACCAATCCGTGTTGTGATAGAGAATCAAAATAGAACTATACTAGAAGCTGAATTATAATAATCATCAAGTAAACAAAAACTATCAGACAATGTACTCGCCCGTCGTCTAGAGCAAAGATTGAGGATCAATGCCCAAAGTGGTGTCACACAAACCTATGACGCTAAACCTATATTTAGATATACATGGTTATTTGATGTTCTAAAGTAAATAATGAATCCAAATGAGTTACCTACATGCGTCTAGGCCTTTTCTAGGTCAGAAAGTCAACTATAGTCAACTTTAGTCAATTATAACTAGTCAACACGGTCAATTGCCTAATCTAGTATTTCATTCTAAAAGGATTGCTTAGTGATACTAGCCAACTTGGTATCAACCAATAATATCCTACATTAGACTCACCTATAACTCTCCATATACATATTAAGTGACTCCTATCTCATGTACATATATCACAAGCACATACATCATATTTGTATATCTACAAGGTTAATACATATATACGTATCTGTTCCAATTCTATATCTAACTATAACTCAGAACCCTATAGCATGTATCTATACACCATATCTCACATTATCTCTATAGTACATATATATATGATACCAAATCAAATTCAAGTTACCAAACCCTCTCATATATATAGTATATGAATATGTATCACATAGTCTACCTTTCCACTCATAAAGTGTGATATATTCCAGTTTAGTCATAGCAATCAACTGGCCAAACACAAGGATACTTAAATCCCAACTGCAAAACTAACCAAAGTGTCTACACACAGAACATGGACATCCTAGCTATTTGGGTCTACTACAGGACATGAACTGAACAGTGATGGTTAAAGATACTAACACAATGTGGACTTAACACTCAGATCTTAATGGATATGGCTAAACTTAACAAAGGGGCAGATACGAAGTAATATGGGACTGAACATACAAAATGGAACAATAAGAGAGGCAAGACATTCAATAATATAGGGGGATAGAACCTAAAGTTCAGTAATAATGGACAAAACTCCTCACAACCTCAAACTTGAATTAGAAGCAAAAAGGGGGTCTGAATCATGAGAAACAAGAGAAGCTATGGTCTGAGTAAGAGTAATGCAAAGGACCCATATATAGTGAATAAGGCTCATGTCAATACCATATTGCATGAATACATACCTAACAAGATGTACAGGTTTTAGGATGTACAGGATATTAGTATGCATGACATGAAGTGTTGTTCTTAATTTAGTACAATAGGTTATCTATGAAGAAATAGACAGAACAGAGGTTCGATTGGGGGGGTTTCTGATACTCTTATGATCTGTTCAAGGTTGAGAGTGAATACTAAGCAAAGAATCACGGCAGGCTTCACAATGTATTGTGATTCCAGGAGCTTACCAGCTGATTCGTCAACCAAAAGAGCAGATCAGTACAATGGGCTCGATTCCATGTAATGGTGAGCGGACCTCTAGAATGGACAGGTACAATTTGCTAGGAATAAACTAAGAGTGTGGGGATTGAACCAGTATCCCAAGAATTTGGTAAGGCAGTTCATTTGGGATGCATGACACCTCAATTTATGAGTATCAGAACATGAAGCGGTCAGTAGGTAATGAGGGCAATACAGGGACATTCACAAATTTGAACTTAATGATTTACATATAGGTGATGATATATTCAAGGCTAGGTCATAAAGGCAATGTAAGATCTAAATGATGTTCAAGGGACATGGCAGTATATATTGATACTAGGATACTGAACATTAGGACAATGGACATCTAATGTAATCAAGTGTCTGAACTTAATATTCAGTACCTGGACTTCTCCTATATATGCAGGTAACAAGAGGGATGCAGGACATTACCTGTAGGATCAGGAAAAGTTCGAATGGCAGTACAATATGGGGATGTGCATATTTCCTAATAAAATTGGACCTAAGGCTCAACTGAGCAATTACGCAGGTCTGAGCATTAGCATGGACAGGGCACTGTTATGGACAGAACAAAGAGGAAATTGAACAATTATCAAATACAGGACATAAACATATGTAGTGAATGAATATGTTGGCAGTATGGTGAATGTTGTAAATAACATACAGTACGAAGATTGACATGAACTAATATCATAAGGACTCGACCAAAAGCCTGTAGGTAGGTCATTTGCAGTGATCACAAAGAATACAAGATATGCAAGGATGAAGTGCACAGGACATTAGCCTCAAAGGAAAACCTCATATGGACATGACAGATGAATGGAAGTATGCAGGCAACAACTAAGGACTTAATTGGACAGACAATGCCTACGAAATTAACCAAGGGCAGGACAATACAACTTGGAATGCAGGATATTAAGAACGACCAACCCTAGTGATCTGCATATATGGTTCTGACACATCAAGGCATGGACAGGTCAGTTAACTGAACCAAGTTGCAGGACAAGATTGGTAAGGATTTTAATAAGTGCAATGATTTGGCCCAAAGTAAAACTAAAGTCGAGTAAAGGATAGGGCAGTTAACTCAATGGCTAGGTCTCAACTGTGCATAACTTATGAAGGGTGATGATACATTAGTGTATCATAAAACAAGAAAATGAAACTGTATACATATAAAAGAGGATCAGAATACTAACAATATACAAGTTATTGAACTAAGAATGTAGTGGACAATTTTATAAGTTACAAAGATCATCAAATGTAAAATGTGAAGTGGTTCATAACAGTCAAGTCTCTGCACAAATATCCTCCTTAGGATAGAATAATACACATTGCACATTCATATAAAAGCAAGTCCTCAAGTCCAATTTGGTCGACCAAACAAATTCTAATTCACAGCTAACATCACACATCATTAACACATCACACATCCATTATAATTATCTAATTAAAACTGAAGTTTAAGTAACACACACCCTAAGAGTTATTTCGTCGAATACTTGATGTACGTATCTGATACTCTCGTGATATGCACTCCCAATAAATCCGAACTGGATCCAAATCCTTCTTAACATAATAGCGGACCCTAAATGAATCCATGTACACTAGTGGAAGGAAATTAGATAGTATAGAGGGCTTTTACCAATTGGGAGTTGGAATCCCAATGAAAAGCTTCTAGATCTAGATCTCCACCCAGCTCCAATGGCCAAATTGCTCCAATTGCTCCCAAGCTAGGCAATAGAGGCTTCCGTTCTTCAAAGGGAAGAGTTTACAATTCATTTGAGGGAATTTTGACTCAATTTGGGTGTTGGAGGCAATTTGGGGAAGAACACAATTTAGGGTTAGGGTTTGTAATGAAAAGAGGAAAAAAGAGGCAATGTGTGCTATTATTATTAAGGGGGACTCATGTTGTCGTCCAAGAGGGTTTATTAGGGTTTAGTTAGGGTGCATTGTCTCAAAAGCCTTCCTCTTTTTCATTTAAAGCCCTTTAAGAAAACTTCCCATAATGGCTTGTTGTCTAAGTTGATTAATAGGCCCTATATGATATTCGAGCTAGATTAGGTCTAACTAACAAGTCTAATCTCACTAACTAAGTTTCTATGGTCATGACTAACATCTAATCAATATAGTTCTAAGGTTAAATCAAAATAAGAAGCTAACTCATTGCATTAATTAAATAATATTAAAATAATTTAAAATTTTTACAAATTACCAAAGTACCCTCATCCTAGAATGTGGTGGTGACAAATCCAAACCCCTTAGAAAAATATTGTCCTCCAAATTTAAGATGGTCATACTCCTTTTAGGTCAAACCCCCAACAATAAAAGTAGAGAAAATTCTACCTAATTACACGCAAGATCATGGTCTTATTGGTCGTAATTTCAGTCTCAAACAAGGTCACTACACTATCTAGCTCAGCAAAAAATATCCTGACAGGTACTAATAGAATCACACAATATGATGGAAAAGAAGGACAGAAAAAGACAAACCTGCGAACCCATCACCCGTAGCGTTGGCCTCTTCGACCGTCAATACAAAAGCCCTGCCCCTCTGGGGTATATCCCTCTGATGGTGCAAGGCATGATGCTGCGCCACAAGTAGCCTAGATCCCTCTCTCTACTTTATTATACTCAAATCACATCCATACTGATACTTCTTTTCATCATACTTGGGCCCCATCTATAGGGTATCTATTCTGCCATTTGATAATCATATATGTCTATCCAGAATCATGTTACCAGAATTCTCGTCACGCCAGTAAGTATGGCTACGATAAACCATAGGGTCTGCAACTATGGTACATACTACTAGAATCATGGTATCTAAAATTTTTGCATTGTCGCAAATTTGGCTGCAAAAACTTTAAATTCTTACAACCTGAGAAATACATCCAAAATCAGACTCTATGACTTCTCCATGCCAGCTAATATGGCTGCAAAAAACTATAGATTCCAAAATAGAGGTAACTTAGCCCCAAAGATTTATCTCAGTAGAAAATCAAGTCAACAATGAGCACCAAGCATCAAATTCAATAACAGACAAAGGAAAGTAGACCGAAACAGTTGGAATCGAATTTTGAGAGTTTATAATAAGATTCTTAAGGGTCGACCTAGGAATCTTCTCAAGAAGTCCTAACTGCTATTGAGTATCCTCCCACTCTATACCTTATTTCTTATCTTTTATCGTAGGCTCGTAGCAGTACAACTAAATTGTCGTACTACCACGACGTCGCATTAATGCAAATCTCGACCTATATGAGCAACCACTAAAAAAATGTCATGACCCACACCCGGTATAGGGGCACGGGTGCGTAATAGCGCCCAGCCTACGCCACAGAATCGGCGGTAGAACGATGTTCTAGGTCGCTAACTAATAACTCACATAATGATATAATGTACCTGTCATAGATCTCAACTCCGAATGGAGGACAAGTATAAAGATATGATAATACTCAATCACAGTCTAAAGTACGATATGATTTCAAAGTAGTCTAAATAACTAAAAAGACTCAACAAACTTCAACTAAATAATATCCTAATCAAATATCAAATACAATGTCAAAATCTTCAATTATTACAATTCAAGTTCAAATAGAGAATCTAAAACAAGTCCCCTAAACTAGGTCTCTCGGTCACACCTGAGAATCGGGACCCAAAATAGCTATCACCTCCTCAGATCCATAGTAGGTAGGACACGTATTCTCGGGACAATCATCTGAAAAATATATTTAGTCAGGATAGAACGAGCACATCTTCTCTAGGAGTTCAAATAAATGAAAAATGCTATAAAGCAGTTATAGACAGTTATACTTGATGAACATGAAAAGTTGAGACGGGTAATGAAATAGAATCAACAGTTAAACCAGAAATGTAAATTTAGTAAAACAGAAGAACATGGCAGTGAAAACTATAAATAGAAGTAACTGAACTAGAACGATGTGATGCTAGTCCAATCAGTATAATATGGGATAATATGAATCTAGTACAAGACCCTAATCCAGTGTATTTTGAAATACCGATTCGATATGTAACGATTAGATGAGTAGTGAATACGGCACATCGTACGCTTGGCCTAGCTGCGACGGCTATCTTTCTTGTAGGATGATTCTTGTTGAATATGATAATTCGCACGCTTGGCCTAGCGGCGATGGCTATCTTGCTTGTAAGAGTGGTTCTTATTGAATACAGCACATCGCACGCTTGGCCTAGCGGCGACGGCTATCTTACTCGTAGGGGTGGTTCTTGTTGTATATGGCACATCGCACACTTGGCCTAGAGGCGACGACTATCTTGCTTGTAAGAGAGGTTCTTGTTGTATACGGCACGTCGTACGCTTGGCCTAGCGTGTAACAGCTATCTTTCTTGTAAGGGTGATTCTTGTATAATTGGAAATGTTTACATATTTGCTCAAGTATTTCCCGACACATAAAATGTATACGAGTCCAGCTAGAAGTAAATGGTGCTTGTAGATATTTCGAGTAGGTGGTTCTAATGAGTGGTTCTAGTAGTAGGGGCTAGATAAGTTAAATATATATGTCGCAAATGAATGAATCTAGAATACCAATCCGTATTGACAGAGAATCAAACTAGAACTATACTAGAAGCTGAATCATAATAATTATCAAGTAAATGAAAACTATTAGAGAATGTACTCGCCTGTCGTCCAGAGCAAAGAATGAGGATCAGTGCCCAAAGTGGTGTAACAGAAACCTATATTGAGATATACATGGTTATTTGATGTTCTAGAGTAAACAATAAATCCAAATGAGTTAACTACATGCTTCTAGGACTCTTCTGGGTCAAAAAGTCAACCATAGTCAACTTCGGTCAATTATAGCTAATTGGTCAACGTAGTCAATTGCCTAATCTAGGGTTTCAGCTTAAAAGGGTTGCTTAGTGATACTCGCCAACTTGGTATCAACCAATAATATACTATAATAGACTCACCTACAACTCTCCATATATATATCAAGTTACTCCTAACTCATGTACATACATGACAAGCACATACATCCTATTTGTACATCTACAAGTTAAATACATGAATATATATATATATATATATATATATATATATATATATATATATATATATATATATATATACATCCCAATTCTACATCTAACTTTATAACTCATAACCCTGTAACATGTACCTATACACCATATCTCACATTATCTCTATAGCGCGTGCGCGCACACACACACACACACACACACACACACACGCACACACACACACACAAATATATATATATGGTATCATATATATATATATATATATATATATATATATATATATATATATATATATATATATATATATATATATATATATATATATGATACCAACTCAAATTCATGTTACCAAACCCTCTCATATGTATAATATATGAATATGTATCACATAGTCTACCTTACCACTCATAAAGTGTGCTACATTCCAGTTCAGTTATAGCAATCAACTAGCCAAACACAAGGATACCTAAATCCCAACTACAAAACTCACCAAAGTGTCTACACACAGAACATTGACATTCTAGCTATTAGATCTGCTACAAGACATGAACTGAACAATGATGGTTAAAGAGACTAACACAAGGTGGACTGAACACTAGGATATTAAGTATATGGCTAGACTTAACAAAGGGGCAGATACGAAGTAATATGGGACTGAACATACAAAATAAAACAATAAGAGAGGCTGGACATTTAATAATGATGGGGGACAAAACTTAAAGTTCAGTGACAATGGACTGAACTCCTCACAACCTCAAACTTGAATTATAAGCAAAAAACGGGTCTGAATCATGAGAAACAAAAGAAGCTAAGGTCTGAATAAGAGTAATACAAAGGAGCCATATGTAGCGGATAAGGCTCCTGTCAATACCATATTGCATGAATACAAACCCAACAAGATTTACAGGTTTTAGGATATGCAGGATATTTGTATGCATGACATGAAGTACTGTTCTTAATTTAGTACAGTAGGTTATCTATGAAGAAATGGACGTAACAGAGGTTCGATTGGGGAGGTCTGATATTCTTATAGTCTATTCAAAGTTCAGAGTAAATACTAAGCAAAGAGCCACTGCAGGCTTCACAATGTATTGTGATTCCTGGAGCTTACCAGCTGATTCCTCAACCAAAAGAGCAGTTCAGTGCAATGGACTAGACTCCATGTAATGGTAAGCATACCTCTAGAATGAACAGGTACAATTTGCTAGGAAAGACTATGAGATGTAGGGATTGAACCTATATCCCAAGAATTTGGTAAGGCAATTCAAATGGGATGCATGATACCTCAATTTATGAGTATCAGAACATGAAGTGGTCAGTAGGTTATGAGGGCAATGCAGGGATATTCATAAATCTGAACTTAATGATTTTCAGGTAAGTGAACATAAACTAAAGACTAGGTTATAAAGGTAATTCAAGATATGAATGATGTTCAAAGGGCAGGGCAGTATGTATTGATACTAGGATACTAAACATTAGGGCAATGGACATCTAATGTAATCAAGTGTCTGAACTTAATATTCAGTACCTGGACTTCTCCTATATATGCAGGTAACAAGAGGGATGTAGGACATTACCTGTAGGAGCAGGACAAGTTCGAATGGCAGTACAATATGGGGATACAGGACATGTATATCTCCTAATAAAACTGGACCTAAGGCTCAACTGAGCAATTACTCAGGTCTGAGCATTAGCATGGACATAGCATTGCCATGGACAGAACAAGGAGGAAATTGAACAATTATAGAATGCAGGACATCAACTTATGCAGTGAATGAATATGTAGGCAGTATGGTGAATGCTGTAAATAACATACAGTCCAAGGATTGACATGAACTAATGTCAAAAGGACTCGACCAAAAGCCTACATGTAGGTCATTTGCAGTGATCACAAGGAATGCAAGATATGCAAGGATGAAGTAGACATTAGCCTCAAAGGCAAACCTCATCTGGATAGGGAAGATGAATGGAAGTATGCAGCAATAACTAAGGACTTAATTGGACATAACAATGCCTAAGAAATTAACCAAGGGCAGGACAATACAACTTGGAATACAGGATATTAGGAATGGCCAACCCTAGTGATCTGCATATATGGGTCTGATACATCAAGGCATGGACAAGTCAGTTAACTGAACCAACTTGTAGGACAAGATTGGTAAGGATTTTAATAAGTGCAATGATTTGGCCCAAAAGAAAAATGAAGTCGAGTGCAAAAGGATAGGACAGTTAACTCAATGGCAAGGCCTCAACTGTACAAAACTTACGAAGGGTGAATGATACATTAGTATATCATTAAACAAGAAGTTGAAACTGTATACATATAAAAAAGGGTCATGACAATAACCATATACAAGTTTTTGAACTAGGGAATGTAGGGGACATGTTTGTAGAGTCACAAAGATCATCAAATGTCAAAATGTATAGTGGTTCACAGCAGTCAAGTCTCTGCACAAATATCCTCCTCAGGACAGAACAATACATAGTGCATAGCCACGTGAAACCATGTCTCGAATTCCAATTTGGTCGACCAAACAAATTCCAATTCACAGTTAACATCAGCACATCATTAATACAACACATATCCATTATAATTATCTAATTAAAACTTAAGTTTAAGTAATAAACACCCTAAAAGTCATTTCGTCGAACACTTGATGTGTGTATCCTATACTCTCGTGATATTCACTCCCAATGAATCCGAACTTGACCCAATCCTTCATAAAGTAATAGGGGACCCTAAACGAATGAATCTACACTAGTGGAAGGAAATTAGAAGGTTTAGAGGGCTCTTACTAATTGGGAAGTTGGAATCCCAATTAAAAGCTTCTAGATCTAGATCTCTACCAAGCTCCTATGGCCAAATTGCTCCAAATGTTTCCAAGCAAGACAATATAGGCTTTCTCTCTTCAAGGTGAAGAGTTTACAATTTGTTTGGGGGAATTTGGACTTAATTTGGGTGTTGGAGGCAATTTGGGAGAAGAACACAATTTAGGATTTGGGTTTGTAAGGAAAAGAGGGTGTCACGATCCGCTACCCAAATTATTGGGCCAGGGCCGAGTCATGTCCAGCCTACGCTTGAGATAAAACGTAGTAAGCTGTTCTAAAGAAAACAAGATAAGACTAAAGTGTGATAACAATTCTATATGTAACAATGAGATAGAAAAGTTCCAAACACAAAAGTCGACTCAGTATAAAAATATGTTCCAAGTACAAGTCCATAATGTAAAGCTGGATACAGGTCCAGTCACAAAATACATAGTCTAACAATATGACTACTCTCAAAAACCCTGAGCAACTACGCAAACTATACGAGTTTCCCCGCAGGTACATCCTCATAAGATAAAGCCTGGTCCTCGGCAGCAACTCCATAATAGGAATCACAAAGCAACTCCTCCTCGAAAAGTATACCTACAACGTTACCCTGTCAGGACAAGAGCAAGTACTGATTCTAACAAACTAAATATATGAAACATGAAATGAACAGAAGTGTAATAAACTGGAATAGGATGTACAGCGGTACATATCCTGTCATGGCATATCAATGTTTAATTGGTTCTAGTAGAAATGGCAGCATATGTTTGTTTAAAAATTTATAACCTTAGCATGTACGTGATCAGTTAATAGGTAAATAGGATTTACAGCGGTACATATCAAGTTTTATGGAATGCACATATGTGCACTAACGGCATCGGTGTATATCCATACACAAACGCGGCATCATAACATACGACAAAGTTACATATAGAATGTTACCGTACGCGGTAAATACATACGGAGAAGGGGGACATGATTACGTACTCTACTAACAGTTTCTCCTTAACCCGTTGTTTAAACATGTGAGAGATGTAAAAATTGTCCTAAGCATGGTAGGGACTGAAAATAATACAACATGTAAAGATTTAACTTGCTACCCCAAGGATCAGCATTTAACATGGTTGAAAAATTACAGTTTATTGTTATAGCAGTATGTAAAGTTTGTAGAGGTACTTGCCTTTAGCAAAGCAAGGCAGTGACAGAAATGCTATAGATGCTTGGTGACTCGTCACTTTAAAAATAATACATGAACTTAGTTTTATAACAAGTTAAATACTAAGACACTAGTGGTGCGATACGACTTTCCGACTGGACACCTAGCCAAATGAAGACTTTAGCATAGGAGACCAATGTGGGGTGACATAATACCCAAACTAACTTTCTAGGTCCTTTACACTAGTGTAGGGTGAGGTCCAATACGACTATAACACAAATCAACACAAAACATTGTAAGTCGTAACTATTCAATAAATAAATCAAACTGTACACTGTGTTCCAACAATTTTTGAGATAGACAAAATGCACCATTTTATATAAATTAAATTACCATAATGATCCTTGTTATTATAGAAATTTATATTAATTTTTCTGGAATTTATAAACCTCCATAGATATTTATCAAAAATCAGCAAACATATGTATCCTGAAAATGAGTTTTGTTTTTCTATTTTTTAAAAATGCCAAAATTACTTAATAAATGCTGGAAAAACTATACTGAATTATCTAAATTAACATAGTATTAAAATCCAATTTTTCTAGATTTTTTCAGCAATTATAATATATATAAAAATTCGAAAACAGCAAGTAATAATTTCTGGAAAATAATTAATTATCTATTTACTTATTTTGTCCACGTATTCGAAATTGAACCGAAGTCCAGATACGGGACCCAAAGTCATGAATCAAGTCCAATATGACTTGTACAGACTCTGAATGTATTAGACACATTTGGGCCCAAAAATCCATGCTAGGTTTGGACATCAAATGACCATGATTAATAAAATACAGTAACTTAAATAATATATATATATTTTTAAGTGGTAAAATATACGAGTCATAAAATTACCTAATAAAATAACTTGTGAATTTATACACAATAATATTTTGTACAAAGTTGAATTTGAAATACATATACATATACAGCAATCATATTTATATATATATTCATAAATACATAGTTATTTATGTATACATATATATTGAATATATATATATAATAAATATACATATATATATATATAAAATACTAAATATAAAATATATATATATACAAATACAGTATATATATATATATATATATATATAACAGTATATATATAATAATAATATATATATATATATATATATATATATATATATATATATATATATATATATATATATAACAAAAAAAACACTAGCCAGAGCCTTCATTGAAAAGAAAAGAAAAACGGGTTTGGAACCGGGAGATAGCCCGAGTTCCTACAAACGGTGGGAGTAGCCCTAACAAAGGATCTGACTCATCGGCCATTTTTTTTTTGGGCTGAAAGGAAAAAAAAAAAGAACAGCCGAAATTGAAATTCAAAAAACCAAGGCGTGGGGCCCGAGGGGACATGCAGCACGTGGCCCGAGGGGGCAGAGGGCCCGAGGAGGCAGGCGACCAGGCACGCAGAATGAAGCAGCGCGCCGCCCAAGGGCGCACGGCCCGAGATGGGCGCACAGCTCGGGGATGGGACGCGCGGCCCGGGGAGGTGGGTCCGGGCCTCCGGCGGAGGAGGCCGGGATCGGATGGTGGCTCGGTCACAGGGGTGAGGCGAGATGGGGAGGGGGGGCGGACACCAAGCCAGCGGGGGGGAGCTTCGGCAGCGGAGGAGAGTCCGCCGCCGAGGGAGAGGGGGAGATCACTCGCGGAGAAGAGGGCTGCTCGACCTCCGGGGGGAGGGAGCCAGACGAAGGAGAGGGGGGAGCTCCGGCGGAGGGCAGCTCGACCCCAGGGAGGAGGAGCCCGAAGAGGGAGGGGGCTGGGAAGCCACAACGGTGGCTCGACCCCGGGAGCCGTAGGGGGGCTCGACCCGCAGGGAGCCGAGGGGGGCTCGACCCGCAGGGAGCCGGAGGGGGGCTCGACCCGCTGGGGAGCCGGATGGGGAGCGCGAACTGGAGGGGAGGAGGGGGAGCTCGATCCGAGGCCAGGCGGAGGGGGAACGCCCAAACACCCCCCGGGAGCCACGGCGAAGGGGGGGCTCGACCCGCAGGGAGCCGGAGGGGGCTCGACCCGCTAGGGAGCCGGACGGGGAGCACGAACTGGAGGGGAGGAGGGGGAGCTAGACCCTACGCCAGGTGGAGGGGGGCGCCCATGACACCCCCCGGGAGCCACGACGAAGGGGGGGCTCGACCCGCAGGGAGCCGGAGGGGGGCTCGACCCGCTGGGGAGCCGGATGGGGAGCGCGAACTGGAGGGGAGGAAGGGGGAAGTTCGACCCGAGGCCAGGCGGAGGGGGAACGTCCACACCCCCCTGGGAGCCACGGCGAAGGGGGGGCTCGACCCGCAAGGAGCCGGAGGGGGGCTCGACCCGCTGGGGAGCCGAACGGGGAGCACGAACTGGAGGGGAGGAGGGGGGAGCTAGACCCTAGGCCAGGCGGAGGGGGGGCGCCCATACAACCCCCGGGGGCCACGGCGAAGGGGGGGGCTCGACCCGCAGGGGAGCCGGAGGGCTATATATATATATATATATTATATATATATATATATATATATATATATATATATATATATAAAAATATATATATATATATTAAGAAAAAAAAATATATATATATATATTTTTTAATATATATATATATATATATATATATATATATATATATATATATATATATATATATATATATATAGGGAGCGGATCAAAAGCCCCCCTTAGAAAGCCCCCCAAAAACCTCCCTCACTCTAATTCATAATATTAATGTTAATATTAATGTTAAGGTTAATATTAATGTTAATATTAATGTTAATGTTAATGTTAATATTAATGTTAATATTAATAAATACTAAAATTAACATTAACTTAAAATTAATATTAATATTAACATTAATATTAACATTAACATTAATATTAACATTAACATTAAATTACGGATTAGAGTGAAGGGGGTTTTTGGGGGGCTTTCTAAGGGGGGCTTTTGATCCACTTCCATATATATATATATATATATATATATATATATATATATATATATATATATATATATATATATATATATATATAAAATATATATATATATATATATATATATATATATATATATATATATATATATTTTTTTTTTTTTTTTAACAGAGCAGCTTTTATTCCAAAAGAGAGCAGAGCAGAATTACAACCCATTCCCGCGAGCAGGAACCAGAGCCTGGGTCAACCAGGATTCAAAAATCAAACGTAAACTGAAAAGAAAACAGAAAAGACAAAACGACAAAGCGCGAGACCCGGAGCAGCCACGCGCCCCCCACGCGAGCCAACGCCCAGCGCGGGGCCCAAGGGAACAGGGGGGCGCGAGACCATCGGGCACTGGTCCCGAGACGACAGGGGTCACTGCCCGAGGTCCCGACAGGACGGAGCCAGCGCCAGGGGCACGGCGACGAAGGAGCCTCCGAGGAGTCGCCGGCGAGGGGGGGCGCGGTCCCGGCGACGGCCAGCAGAAGAAGGAGGTGGCACGACGCCGCGGCCACTGCTGGGGCCGGGAAGCGGCACCGGGGGGCGACTCCACGGAGGGATCGGGAGGAGGTGGCGCCGCCGGGGAAAACCGCTGGGGGCGGAGGAAACCGCTCGTGGGGAGCGGGGGGTCAACGCCACGACGGGGGGGAGGAAACCGCTGGCGGAGGGCAAGCCTGCTCGAGGGGAGAGGCGCACCGAGCGGGGGAGGCTAGCGAGCGAGGG
>JANAVB010029815.1:15391385-15394156 GCA_029216955.1 Iris pallida | reverse complement strand
GCTCGATTCCATGTAATGGTGAGCGGACCTCTAGAATGGACAGTACAATTTGCTAGGAATAAACTAAGAGTGGGGATTGAACCAGTATCCCAAGATTTGGTAAGGCAGTTCATTGGGATGCATGACACCTCAATTTATGAGTTCAAACATGAAGCGGTCAGTAGGTAATGAGGGCAATACAGGGACATTCACAAATTTGAACTTAATGATTTACTATAGGTGATGATATATCAAGGCTAGGTCATAAGGCAATGTAAGATCTAAATGATGTTCAAGGGACATGGCAGTATATATTGATACTAGGATACTGAACATTAGGACAATGGACATCTAATGTAATCAAGGTCTGAACTTAATATTCAGTACCTGGACTTCTCCTATATATGCAGGTAACAAGAGGGATGCAGGACATTACCTGTAGGATCAGGAAAAGTTCGAATGGCAGTACAATATGGGGATGTGCTATTTCCTAATAAAATTGACCTAAGCTCAACTGAGCAATTACGCAGGTCTGAGCATTAGCATGGACAGGGCACTGTTATGGACAGAACAAAGAGGAATTGAACAATTATCAAATACAGGACATAAACATATTAGTGAATGAATATGTTGGCAGTATGGTGAATGTTGTAAATAACATACAGTACGAATTGACATGAACTAATATCATAAGGACTCGACCAAAAGCCTTAGGTAGGTCATTTGCAGTGATCACAAAGAATACAAGATATGCAAGGATGAAGTGCACAGGCATTAGCCTCAAAGGAAAACCTCATATGGACATGACAGATGAATGGAAGTATGCAGGCAACAACTAAGGACTTAATTGGACAGACAATGCCTACGAAATTAACCAGGGCAGGACAATACAACTTGGAATGCAGGATATTAAGAAACGACCAACCCTAGTGATCTGCATATATGGTTCTGACCATCAAGGCATGGACAGGTCAGTTAACTGAACCAAGTTGCACAGGACAAGATGGTAAGGATTTTAATAAGTGCAATGATTTGGCCCAAAAAAACTAAAGTCGAGTAAAGGATAGGGCAGTTAACTCAATGGCTAGGTCTCACTGTGCATAACTTATGAAGGGTGATGATACATTAGTGTATCATAAAACGAAAATGAACTGTATACATTAAAAGAGGATCAGAATACTAACAATATACAAGTTATTGACTAAGAATGTTGGACAATTTATAAGTTACAAAGATCATCAAATGTAAAATGTGAAGTGGTTCATAACAGTCAAGTCTCTGCACAAATCCTCCTTAGGATAGTATACACATTGCACATTCATATAAAGCAAGTCCTCAAGTCCAATTTGGTCGACCAAAAAAATTCTAATTCACAGCTAACATCACACATCATTAACACTCACAACATCCATTATAATTATCTAATTAAACTGAAGTTTAAGTAACACACACCCTAAGAGTTATTTCGTCGAATACTTGATGTACGTATCTGATACTCTCGTGATATGCACTCCCAATAAATCCGAACTGGATCCAAATCCTTCTTAACATAATAGCGGACCCTAAATGAATCCATGTACACTAGTGGAAGGAAATTAGATAGTATAGAGGGCTTACCAATTGGGAGTTGGAATCCCATGAAAGCTTCTAGATCTAGATCTCCACCCAGCTCCAATGGCCAAATTGCTCCAATTGCTCCCAAGCTAGGCAATAGAGGCTTCTGTTCTTCAAAGGGAAGAGTTTACAATTCATTCGAGGGAATTTGACTCAATTTGGGTGTTGGAGGCAATTTGGGGAAGAACACAATTAGGGTTAGGGTTTGTAATGAAAAGAGGAAAAAAAGGCAATGTGTGCTATTATTATTAAGGGGGACTCATGTTGTCGTCCAAGAGGGTTATTAGGGTTTTAGGGTGCATTGTCTCAAAAGCCTTCCTCTTTTTCATTTAAAGCCCTTTAAGAAAACTTCCCATAATGGCTTGTTGTCTAAGTTGATTAATAGGCCCTATATGATATTCGAGCTAGTTAGGTCTAACTAACAAGTCTAATCTCACTAACTAAGTTTCTATGGTCATGACTAACATCTAATCAATATAGTTCTAAGGTTAAATCAAAATAAGAAGCTAACTCATTGCATTAATTAAATAATATTAAAATAATTTAAAATTTTTACAAATTACCAAAGTACCCTCATCCTAGAATGTGGTGGTGACAAATCCAAACCCCTTAGAAAAATATTGTCCTCCAAATTTAAGATGGTCATACTCCTTTTAGGTCAAACCCCAACAATAAAAGTAGAGAAAATTCTACCTAATTACACGCAAGATCATGGTCTTATTGGTCGTAATTTCAGTCTCAAACAAGGTCACTACACTATCTAGCTCAGCAAAAAATATCCTGACAGGTACTAATAGAATCACACAATGATGGAAAAGAAGGACAGAAAAAGACAAACCTGCGAACCCATCACCCGTAGCGTTGGCCTCTTCGACCGTCAATACAAAACCCTGCCCCTCTGGGGTATATCCCTCTGATGGTGCAGGCATGATGCTGCGCCACAAGTAGCCTAGATCCCTCTCTCTACTTTATTATACTCAAATCACATCCATACTGATACTTCTTTTCATCATACTTGGGCCCCATCTATAGGGTATCTATTCTGCCATTTGATAATCATATATGTCTATCCAGAATCATGTTACCAGAATTCTCGTCACGCCAGTAAGTATGGCTACGATAAACCATAGGGTCTGCAACTATGGTACATACTACTAGAATCATGGTATCTAAAATTT